>CM046441.1:54807812-55157812 GCA_025506515.1 Flaveria trinervia
AAGTCAACAAAAACATCTGTAATGGAAGGAGTGGTGATCGGAATAATGGTAGAAGAGAGGTTGGATATGAATCTCCAATGGAGAATTGGCAGGAAAGAATGCTCCTACAAGATAATTTTGTCTAGTAAACCCTAAGGTTCCTATAGGAATGAAGGAAACATCATAGTTTATGATGGGATGAGAAATTGGAATCAGTTTTGGATATTAGCGTCTGCAAGGAAGATTGTAAGGTTCAATGAGTCATGTGTTCATTCCAAGAAAAGGTGTTAACTTGATGGCACACACAAGTCCAGACACAGGATAGAGAAAATGCCAACAACATATCATGGGAGGAACTTAAGGCTTTACTCACTAAAGAGTATTCCTAAGAAAGAAATGAAAAAAGTGGAATATAAGCTCTGGAACCTCACCATGAACGTATTGAACATGCTATATATAAATTATTTTCATGAGTTAGCGAGACTTATTACTCACTTTGTAACACCCAAGTCAAAAATGGTTGACTGATACCTTTAGGGTTTTACATCTCAAGTTAAGTCATGCTCAATGAAATAAACACATATAAGGTATGGATTACACATTCAGGTGCTTAAACATACATTTCTTAGTGAGCTAAATATATAAGTAGGAGTTTTAAATTGTATCCACGTTTATTGTAAACAATCTTTATGATATTTAGTATAAAACCCTAATTATATGTATTTGCTTATGTGATTACTTGATCTCTCATTTCATACAAATCTCTTTGTCATTTTTCAAGATCATTTTTCATCAACCCATTTCAAGACCAACAAATACAAGTCTCACGAAGAAACAATATGAGACCTCATATCTTACTTTGGTTTCAATAATGATTAACATGAAATAATTTAATACATAGAGTACAGACCTTATAAAAATAGTGTAGAAATAAAACTTTATAGCTTAAAACTCAAGAATGAAATTTTTGACACAAGTTGTACGTTTACAATTTCAATTAGTAATGGTTCCCTTTTCACATATACATAAAAGATTTTTGACAATAGAAAAAACTTGTAAATTGACAGCTTTTTAAATGAGAAACCAAAAAGCAACTTTATTTGGTTCATCAATTAGGCTTTGGTTCCTAGTTTTTTTCTCAAAATATTTTCAAAGCTTGTATCCACAACCATAAATATAAATTTAAAAATTCTATGATGTAATAAACATCAAGTATGACTTGTTTAAAAAGCCAATAAGTAACATGAACAATCATGGACTTTACTACTAATTTGCATATAATACACATCAACACCATAAACATTTAGCATCCAAGACAACTCTTAATTCTTAATCATAGGAGATGGTTAGACATATTGGCAAGTTGGCAAATCACACGTCATCGCCTTGTTGGCATTTGTCACAAACTCAAGATCCACCGATAGGGTTCTACCGCGAGGTGTCACACCCCGACCGACGACGGAATCATCAGGGCGGATGAATGTGAAACGATTGTTCATAGCATATGGAACTAATAAGTTGGAATAATATTAAATACCATTATTCATTGAACAATACAAGTCAATTAAGTTATTACAATACACAAAAAAATAAACAACAACATAAGATGTTTAATTTATCTAAGTCCAAGTCCTATATGAGCAAGAAGAGTTCCTCAAGTAACAAACCTGAAATATGTTAAAAATAAAGAGGTCAACTTTGAAAGTTGGTGAGTTTCCATGGGTTAAACATACATATATAAAAAGATTTACAAGTAGCAGTTCATGTCATGGTTATGAGTTAGCAAGTTTATAGAACACATATAGTACAACCAAACCTCGACTTGATTACAAGTTTATAAGATTGGCTAAGTTGTAACACCCGGTTATTTGTTTATTTTGAAGCCGACGAAAGAAGAAAAGAAATAAAGTCCAAAGTCGAGAGACCAAACTCGCCAATGAAAGAAAGTCAGGTGAGTAGGAGTATATAAGGGATAGGGCAGCCCTTATCCTCTCCCCACACTCACAAATCAGCCAAGAAAGATAGGAGAAGAGAGAAAGGAAGAAAAGAGGAAAAGTGTTGGTTCGGGTTGGTTCGAGTAACCAAAATCGTCATGTAGCAAGTCCAATCGAAGCCCTTGTTGTTGTGCTCGTTTGTGTGAGTTCTAGGACCCCTCTTTTACTTGTTTTCAAACGATTTTTGGGCTGGAAAATATCTGAAATCAGGTTTTTTGTTGGACCAAAAGAACCAATGAGCCTGATCAGAAAAACCTCTAAGTCCCACAGACATCACAACAACTGCTAAAGACTTGATCAGCTGTTTGACAAAGTCTGAAGAGCAACAGCTGAAGAACAAAGTACTGAAGACTTCAAAAGCTGAAGACTAAAGTACTGAAGACTTAACAGCTGAAGACCAAAGTCTGAAGATCAACAGCTGAAGTACAAAGACTGAAGACAACAGCTGAAGACATCAGCTGATGACAACAGCTGAAGTTCAAGTACAAGTACTGAAGTCGTCAGAGTTTGTTACAACAGCTGAAGAAGCATTCTTCAGTTGTTGTGATGGTTTCTTTTCAGTAGTTGTAATGATAGTTAACACTTAGTATTTGTGTAAGAAGATGTCAGCTGTTTGACATCTTCAGTAGTTGTGTTAACTATCAGTAGTTTGAATAATTCTATTAGATGTCACTATCAAGTGACATCAGCAGGCGTCACATATCCTATATAAGAGATGTTGACCTAATTGTACGTGTGACATTCTGTTACCACGAAAGCGCATATTGAATGAAATTCTTTCGCAGAATTCTCTCTCTCTATAATTGTTTACTCTTATATTGAATACCAATTGTTTCTTGTGAATTGTCTAATTCATTATTTGATTTTCGCTGCAATACTCTCTAATCAATCACACATAGATCACTGATCTTAACAAATGGTATCAGAGCAGGTTAATCATTGATCGATCTAACAATTGATCATTGAAACTGCTATTCGATATCTATGTTTGATTGAATTAGCATATTTGCAAGAATTGGTTATAGATTAGTGTATTTATGCTGCTTTCCTTTATTCACCTTGAGCTCTCTCTTGGTTCAATTTGGTTTGTTGTGGTTTTGTTCTAAATCTGCTAAAGCTTAATTGAATTTGGTTGAATCTGAGAATGACTACTCCTTCTAATGACCCTCACAATACCGGTTCCTCAACAAGCCTCCGATGCTGGTTAGGACTGAGTATAACATATGGCAACGAAGGATGCTTCATCACCTGTCTGTTAACAGTTCAGGTTGTTTGACATCTGTGGTACATGGTCCACACAAGCCTATGGTGAACAATCCGGAAACCAACCAAATGGTTCCGAAGAAGAAGGAACAATACTTAGATGAGGATCGGAAACTGTTTGAGATTGATGCTAAAGCGCATGGTATTCTGACCATGGCTTTGCCTAATGAAATCTATTCAGGGCTTATGCATCATGAAACTGCTCATGACCTCTGGAATGCACTGAAGGAACAATTCGGTGGAACAGATGAGGTTTTAGCAAACAACAGAGAAATCCTTGCCCAACAATATGGGGCATTCTCTCATAGAAAGGGTGAGACACTGACTCAACAGTTTGAGCATTTTTCTTGTTTGATCTCTGAGCTGAAAATGGTCAAACAGGAATACACCAATAGCTAGATGAATAACATATTCCTCAGATCACTGCCTGAGAGATGGGACACATACACTATTGTCCTACGCTCCAGTGCAAATCTGGATAGCCTATCTCTCACCCAACTTCATGGGAAACTGCTTACATTCAAGAGAGAGATAGAGCAGAAAAGGAAACTGGCATCATCAGGAAAGCTCACTGATGACTTTGTACCAGGGAACACTGCCTTGGTTGGTCATGAGTCAGAATATGCTGCATCTGAAAGCAATTATGATGAGCATATACATTTCTCTTCAAACAGTTCTGATCATGCATTTGTTGGTGTTGATCGTCAATCAAGCTGTAATAGTGACAGTTTATGCTTCATCATGGATGATCTGAAGGGTATTGCTGATGATGATTTAGAAGAGATGGATATTCTAAGCCAAATGGCCTTAGTTAATATCAGATCTCAAAAGTTCTACAAGAGAATGGCAGGAAATTTCCTGGACTCTCTGGCAAAACCAAAGTTGGTTTTGACAAGAGTAAGTTGAGGTGTCACAAATGCCAAAGGCTTGGACACTTTGCTCCTCTGCACCCTTTGTGACTTTTCCAAGCACTAGTCCACAAAACAGAGGGCAACATCCTGCGAGTTCTGGTCATCATTCACACCCTATATCTCTGCATACTTTGTCCCTCAGGGTCCAATGTCATATCCATATCCCTGCTATTACATGCCTCAGCCAAATCGGTTCAAGCTCCTATTGCACAACAACCACAAGCATTACCTGAACCTCTACCTTCCCAATCTCATCAACAATCTCAACCTCAACAACACAGCTTTTTCACCCCAGGAGTTGTTGACTGGAGCAGTTTACCAGATGATATGTCTGGTCATGAAAAACTGTTCTCTGGTGCTGGTCAACATGGTGGTGACAGTCCTTTTGGAAACCTTGCTCTTATGGCTCTGGAGTCTGCTGATATCTCATCCTCTAATGCCTCCACACCACAGGTATCACAAGTATCCTCTGAGGCCAAAGCCAAGCTATGTTCTGAAACATGCATAGCTGCATTTACATCTATTAGAGAAGCAAATGTAGCTTTAATTAACAAGAACATTGAGCTAGAACAAATAATTTCCAAAAGAAAAGCTGAATTTGAGTCTGTGCTTAATGATAAGAATGATGAGATTTACAAACTTAAATGCCAAATCACTGATGATAAGGCTAGGGAAGAGGTACTTCTAGAGAAGTACAGAGACCTCAAAGAAACACTTGCAACTACCCAGGTAGAGTGTGATGATGGGTACATTCTTGCAAGGGTTTTGAAATGCTTCTTAGTAAGCAGTCTGCTTCCAATGTGAAGTTTGGCATTGGTTATAATCACACTGCTCCTCCTACAGATTTTACTCCAGAGCAGAGGTAAAATCTGATGGAGAAAGCAATAACCAATCCTTTTCATCATGTGATCTACTATCTGATACAGCACCATCAGAGGTTGAAGTCAGCATTAATTCCTCTCAGAACCTATCAGCTGATGTTGATGGTTCAAATGCTGACACTCACATGATCAAAAAGTTGATCACTCCAGGTGGTATTTCACAAAGTACTGAAAGTACCAAAGAGCATGTCATAACACCTGGAGAACAAACCCAAACTACTGCATGTACTAAAGGAAGAAAACTACAAGTAGAGAGGGTGGGAAAACTACTGAAGAAGATATCAAGAAAGCATGTACTAAAGGGAAGAAAACTGCTAGTACTGATAGCAAACTGCTGAAGAATAAGTCTTCAGTAGTTTCATCTTCTTCAGCAGATGATCAACTTAAGATGAAGAAAAAGCCATGTGAAATATGTGGCTTATTCAATCATCTACTGATGATTGCTGGTATAAAAAGGGCTCCAAACTCAAACATAATGAGAACATTAAAAAGAAAATGGATAAAATGAAAACTGAGTTTGAAACCAAATTTGTACCAGCAACATCAAAACCTGTGACCCCAAAATCCAAAAAGAAATCCAAAAAGCAAGGGGTTAATCAGGAACAGCTGAGGTTGCTCAAGGGAGATGGTACAACACAGGAATCCATCAATCTCAAGCACTAATGTGTCTGATGAGCTGAAGGCTTTATCACAGAATCAGACACAACTTGTTATGATGGTTCAACATCTATTGGGGAGAGTCAACCAATTAGATGCTCCTGTGCTGAAACCACAGAGAAGAAAATCCATGCCAAGGATTCTTCTTCTTCACCATCTCCATCCCCTCAGGCTGTTATTCATAGCAAATCTGTTAGTTTACCATCTGTTGATGTGAATAGACCCAAAACCAAAAGGTTGGGTCTCAAAAACTAACTAATTGTTTATGATTGCAGGGTTCTTCAGCATGCCAAAGTAGCATCTGGTATGTAGACAGTGGAGGATCTATGCATATGACAGGGAACAACTCTCTTCTTCATGACTACTCTCAAGGAAAGAAGGGGTTTGTTTCTTTTGGCAATGATGCTAAGGGTTACATCATTGGCAAAGGCTTTGTCTCCAATGGGGAAATAAAGTTTGATGATGTTAATCATGTGGAAAATCTCAAATACAATCTCTTGAGTGTCAGTCAAATGTGTGATAAAGTCATGTTGCTCTTTTCACCAGTCAGAACTACAGGATTCTGTCATCCAAAGTTCTGAATTTGATTGATAAGGTGTTGGATGATCACACTCTCTTGAGGGCCAACAGGACAGGAAGAGTGTATGCCTTAGATCTTTCCAAGAAAATAGCTCTCAAAGGCCATCCTTGCCTATTTTCCAAAGCCTCTCCTCAGGAATCTAAACTGTGGCACAGAAGGCTGGGTCATGTTAATATCAAAAACATGAATCAGCTGATCCACAATAGTTTAGTGAGAGGTTTACCAATAAAGGAGTTCCACTGTGATGAAACCTGCATTGCTTGTTTAAAAGGAAAACAGCACAAAGTCTCATTCCCTCCTATTGAAGAACCTAAGTCCACTGCCTGCTTGCAGTTACTGCACATGGATCTATTTGGTCCTGTGAGAGTGATGAGCATGGCAAAGAAGAAATACTGTCTGGTAATTGTGGATGATTATCCAGATTTGTATGGACTTTCTTTCTGCATTCAAAGGATGAGGTTGCTCAGAAGATTATAAACTTTGTGTTGTATGTTGAGAAGCAGTATTCCCTATCAGTCAAGTGTATAAGGAGTGACAATGGAACTAAATTCAGAAACCATACACTTGATGATTTTTATCTTTCAAAGGGAATCAAAAGGCAATTTAGCATCCCAAGAACTCCAGAACAAAATGGAGTAGTGGAGAGAAAGAACAGGACCCTAATTGAAGCTGCAAGGTCTATGTTGGCTGACTCTGGTTTGCCACTGACCTTTTGGGCTGAAGCTGTTAACACAGCTTGCTATGTGCAGAATAGAGCCTTAGTAAATCAGAGGTTGATGAAGACTCCATATGAAGTTTTACATCACTTGGCTCCTCTAATTTCATTTTTCAGAGCCTTTGGGTGTCCTGTTTCATTCTCAACACAAAGGATCAACTCCACAAATTTGATCCTAAGGTGGATGCAGGGTATTTTGTTGGTTATTCATCTACTTGCAAGGCATACAGAGTCTTCAACTGCAGAACAAAATAGTTGAAGAGACTCTGCATGTGAAGTTTAATGAATCTCCAAAGGACAAGATTCCACAAAACCCTGTGGAGTTGTTTGATCTGGACATACTGCAATATGTTCCTTATCAACCTCCAGCTGTTGCAGATCATGTGGATAAATCATCTTCTGCAGCATGTCTTCCACCTGGTGGTATTGATGATGATGATAATATCAATACTCACCTATTCAAGTTTAGTGATCAACTGCCTGAGTCTGCTAAACTTGATGTTCCTGTAGCTTCAGCAGTTCCATCCACAACAAATGCTGATGAGATATCTGATTCCTCTACATCTTTTGATTTACCATCTAATTCTTGGTTTCAAGAGTCTGCATCACCATCTGCTGCTGCTGAAGGTTCTACAAACACTTGCACAGATCTCATTGTTTATCAAGAGCTGAAGAATCACCCAATGTCTCAATTCATTGGTGATATCAATGCTGGAGTTTCAACAAGAAGTCAATTTCTAACTTCTGTTTCTATGCTCTCTTCATCAGTCAGCTAGAGCCAAAGAACTATCATGTTGCTTTGAGAGACAATGGATGGGTTGAAGCCATGCAGCTTGAGCTACTTCAGTTCAGAAACAGCAAGTGTGGGAACTGGTTCCTCTACCCCAGGTAAGTGTGCAATAGGCACTAAATGGGTGTTTAGGAATAAAACTGATGAAAATGGGCTTATTGTTAAGAACAAGGCTAGACTGGTTGTACAAGGGTTTTCACAAGAAGAAGGTATTGATTATGATGAAACCTTTGCCCCTGTAGCCAGACTAGAGGCAATTAGATTGTTCTTAGCCTATGCTGCATTCTACAATCTTAAAGTTTTTCAAATGGATGTCAAAAGTGCATTTTTATATGGTAAAATAAAAGAAGAGGTTTATGTGTTTCAACACCAGGTTGATATAAACATCCTGATTGGGTGTATAAACTTGATAGGGCTCTTTATGGGTTGAAGCAAGCTCCTAGAGCCTGGTATGAAACACTTTCCAATTTTCTTCTTAAAAATAATTTCACTAGAGGCTCCATAGATAAAACTTTGTTTATTAAGAAGGTGGATCAGCATAAGCTACTTGTTCAAATTTATGTTGATGATATTATTTTTGCATCCTTTGATCCCCAGTTGTGTGATGATTTTACATGTTTAATGAAACAAAGGTTTGAAATGAGTGCAATGGGAGAATTACAGTTCTTTCTAGGCTTGCAAATCAAACAAAAGGCTGATGGAACCTTTATTCATCAGTCAAAATATACAAAAGATCTTTTGAATAAGTTTGATTTACAAAATTGTAAGCCCTATTCTACTCCTATGTGCAACACCACACAACTGGATGCGGATCAGAAAGGTAAAGCTGTTGATGAAACACTTTACAGATGTATGATTGGGTCCTTGATGTACTAACAGCTTCTAGACCAGATATCATGTTTGCAACTTGTGTTTGTGCTAGATTTCAGGCTGCTCCTAAAGAGTCTCATTTGATTGCAGTCAAGAGGATCTTTAGATATTTGCAAGGTACACAATCTCTAGGTTTATGGTATTCCACTGGACACTCATGCAAATTAGTTGCTTTCTCTGATAGTGACTATGCAGGGTGTAAGTTAACCAGAAAGTCAACTTCTGGTGGATGTCAATTCCTAGGCAACTGTTTGATTTCTTGGCAGAGTAAGAAACAAACATCTGTTGCTACATCCACTGCTGAAGCAGAGTACATTGCAGCTGCAAGTTGTACTTCTCAGGTACTCTGGCTTCAGAACCAACTTTTGGATTATGGCATTACAGAGACTAAGACTCCATTATTAATGGATAGTGCTTCAGCTCTGTGCATTGTCAAAAATCCAGTCCAGCACTCTAGGACCAAACATATAGAGATCAGACATCATTTTATTAGGGACTGTTTGAAAAAGGTCTGATTGATCCAAAGTTTGTGCCTAGTGCTGATGAGCTTGCAGACATTTTTTAAAGCCTTTGGATAGTTCAACTTTCCAAAACCTAGTGTTAAGGCTTGGTATGTTGCAGCTAGAATAAGTGATAACTACTGATGATCTCAGTAAATAAGTACTGATGATCATTAGTAATCATATCACATATAGTACTGATTCTGTTAAAACAACTGATCAAGTTACAATACTGATGTAGTTATAACTACTGATATCAGTAAAAACAGATCAAGTACTGATGTCCTATGAAACAACTGAAAACAGCAAAAAGACTGATGAGTAAGTGTTGAGGACAGTATGAAACAGCTGAAAGGCTAAGACTTGACGAAAACTACTGATGAGAATTTCTACAACTACTGTTTCACCCTAAATAGCTGATGACAAAACCATGTCCTCAGTAGTTTCACAACTACTGATGACTAACACCAAGTCCTCAGCTGTTTACAACAACTGATGACAAAACCATGTCTTCAGTAGTTTTACAACTACTGCTGACTAAAACCAAGTTATCAGTTGTTTACAACACCTGAAGACAAAACCAAGGTATTCAGTAGTTTCACAACTACTGATGACTGAAACCAAGTCTTCAGTTGTTTTCAAACATCTGAAGCCAAAACCATGGTTTCAGTAGTTTTATAACTGCTGATGCCTAAAACCAAGACTTCAGTTGTTTCAACTCTGAAGGGTAATACCATGTCATCAGTCGTTTAAAACTACTGATGATTACACCAAACCCTTCAGTTGTTTTCTAACCCTTACCTATAAATACCTAATTTACAGAGCTTCATTATCTCCAAACCTAACGTTCAAAACCTCCAAATCTTCTCTCACATTAATGGCGACCATGAAGCTTAAACCACGACACAACTGTGTTGCCTACCTTACCAAATCACCATTCTGGACAAAGTTTGATAATGCCATTGATCTAATGGTCCATTCTCCTACAAAACGGCTTTCCTTCTAAATCCTACCATTCATGCCGAATCCCTCCATCTGTTCTGGACAAACGTCACCCTCATCACTGGGGAGAATAGCACCGACTCTCTCCAGTCGTTCGTCAACAACCGACAGGTGGTCATCACTCCGGCAATCCTTCGCCAAACCCTACAACTGGATGATGCCACTTCCCCGCTGGGTATCCAAAGGGCACCACTGATCTATCCTTTGCCCACCATGGATACCAGGGTAACCTCAGCGCCTCTACCATCCTGAAGAACATTTCCATGATGCAGAACGCCTTATTTTCATATGGTGAATGTATGCTTAGCTCCTAAGACTTCTTCTTGGGATCAAATGTCGACGAGGGTGGCAGCAGGTATTATTCTCTATCCTTGAGCAACAAAACTTAAATTTTTCTGAAATAATATTTCTTGAACTTAAGGATATGGCCTCAAAACCTATTGCTAACGATGGATATTATATCCTCGGTTCATCATGGCCATTATAGAGAACCAGCTGAAAGCTGAGGGACTTGTTGGCCTTGGAGTCCCTGCCATGGCTGTATTGCCTGAGGTATACTCCAGGCACAACTCAGACCAATCACTCAAACTGGCTGCCAAGCTGCGAAAACCCACGCAGCTGGAACCCACAGCCACCACCTCCAAATCCAAAGTCCCACCAAACCAAAATCCAAAAAGCCAAAAGCCAAAAAAGGCTACTCAAGGAGATGAGTCCCCTGAGGATGCCCCTGTACCACAAACACAGGACACACATACTGGTTTTAACCCCCCAGTTATGTCAAAGACTCAACCTGCCAAAGCCGCACAGGTATCCTCTCAACAGGATCCTGTTGCAACCAATATGGGGATCCCACATTGCTGGAACCTATCTCAATTGAGAGGGTTACCATTGAAGCGCACCACTCACCCGGGTGCAATCTGCTTCTACCCAATCTCCACATGCAACCGCCCCTCCAAGTCCTACACTTATTGTTGCACAAGTGCTGAGTCAGTTGCACTCCTCGCCCCCTCCCCAGAAACCAATTCCAACTGGGAATACCTCAACCATTGAGGGGGAGGACCAAAGTGCTTCTGATAACCCACAGCACAGGGGTTACAATGTTCCATCTCCAAGTGTAGAAAAGGAGATTGGAACTTCTGGTGAGGCTGCCACTTCTCCTGCTTCAGCATATGATCAGGATGCAGTTGGTAACATTCATAAGACCTCACCAGAGGCAACTGCTGATGAAGGACATAGTCTTGAGGCAGGAAGTCCCCAGTACCAAGACCAAGGGGCACATGCTACTACTGATCTACACTCAGAGCATGTTCATCCTGATTCTATCAGGAGGTCAGGTGATTCAGTAAACACTGATGATGACCTGGGCTTCTTTTATGATTTTTAGCCCAAAACACCATCCTCGAGGATGAGGTGAGCAGACTCAAAGAGCTGCTTGCCAAAATTTCTCAGGATCAAAGACCATCTACCCTCAAACCCCACAGATGGCACCTTCCTCTGAAGGTCTCCATACACAGAGCCACTCCAAAACACTCAGCCACCTGCCTCTGCTTCTGGCACTATTTCTCAGGGACAGAACCCCCCTGAGCAAATAGCTGCTATCTTTCAAAACTCCTTACCTCTCATCACACCAATTATCACTGATATAGTAATTAAAACCCTTGATGAGAGGCTTCCCTCGTTATACAACCCTTGATAGAGATGTTGTGAGCAAAAGGCTTTCTGACAATCAAACCCTTGCAACCAATGCAACCAAAAAGGGGGAGATTCAGTCAGTGAAAGCAAAAAGAAAGAGGATTGCAGATAGGAAAGAGACTGAGAAGGAGAAGGAGAAGGAAGCTGACATGGAGAAAGTGACTGAAAGTACTAAAGACTTTCATGTCACATACAAGAAAAGGAAGAATGAAAAGGAGACTGACTTGGAGACAATGGTGAAGGAGGCTGATGCCGAACACAGCCGATCAATGGATAACATTATTGATCAGTTGTTTAGACAAGGTCATGACACTGAAAAACTTGACTCAGAAATCAGAAGATTGGAGACTGAAGAAATCCAAGCTAGATGGGCAAGTTATGATGTGTTGGAAAGGGAAAGGCTGAAATCATGATCAGGTTCATAGCTAAGTATCTTGGTAGATCATTGATTGAAATCAAGGCATGGTCCAGGGACAACATCTTGGCAATAACCACCAAGATCTGTTCGTCTGAAGTATATACCAAAGGATTGGTTATTGAAGCCTTAAATGAAGCTGGTGCTAGGAGCAGGACTGAACTAGTCAAGCAATCTAAAGCCGCACTCACATCCAAAATGCTAGAACAGCCTGTCAAAATTCCCACACCAAAACCACCACAACCACAACCCATCAAACCAATCCCCTTACCCTCAAAACCAATAGCCGATGATGTACCCCAGAAGAGGAAGAGAAGGGTACTGAGGCTAGAAGAAGATGAAGAAGATAATGATGAAGATGAAGATAGGTTGCCAATCTCAGCTATTATACAGTTGCCTAAGGCCACAAGTCACCCTCCAACAGTTACTCCTGAGTCTCAAAGGAAACTGTGAAAGTGAAGTTAGAAAAAGAAGAGCTTCACAAACAACATGATGAGGAACTGTTGAGAAGAGTTGACAAAGCATATGCTGCCACATCTTCAATCATCAACATGAAGAAGCATGCTCTCAGGTTATACACTCTCAAACATACCTTTCAATATCAAAAGGAGAGAGTGAGGATTTGGCCTGATCCCAGGGTGTCTTATAGGATTCAAAAGAAAAACATTCCACAGAGATACATTGGCCAAGTAAGAAGATTGTAGATGAAGTGATCTCACTGGTCTTTGTAGTATCACCCTGAGAAATCCTAGATGACTTCTAGAAAGCCTATAAAGCTAAATTGACCCCACAAAAGATGCTGGACAATAAATGGTGAAAAAGGGGTTAGTGTATAGGAGGCTTGAGGAAGTTAGAAAGAATGAGCTCCAGTTGTTCTTAGAGGGTAATCACCCAGATGAATTTGCTTATAGAGTAATAACAACTGTGGAACTCAAAAATAGGAAGCAGGTCAAATATCTATCTGAGTATTATGGGCCAGAGTCACTTTTTGAAGGAGGAGCAGAAGAGCTTACCATGGAGGAACAAGTAACCTTCCTTGAGGCCTATACAAGGGAGTCATACAGACTCATAGTTGGAAAGTAGATCTAATGGATGGGGTAACAGCTCTGTGTCCAGTTCCCCAAGATAGAGTTCCCATTCATCCTTTGCCAAACAGATCATTGAGACTTCTTCCCAGGCCTGTGCTTACAAGGGTCACTTCTGAGAGGATCTAGAAGACAAAAAGACCAATCTTTCTGCCATAATAAGTGGGACATCTTCAATAAGTTTAGAGGTTTTAGCTACATTAGTTCAGGGGGAGTTTGTTGGACCAAAAGAACCAATGAGCCAGATCAGAAAAACCTTCTAAGTCCACAGACATCACAATAACTGCTGAAGACTTGATCAGCTATTTCACAAAGTCTGAAGAGCAACAGCTGAAGAACAAAGTACTGAAGACTTCAACAGCTGAAGACCAAAGTCTGAAGATCAACAGCTGAAGACTAAAGTACTGAAGACTTCAAAAGCTGAAGACTAAAGTACTGAAGACTTCAACAGCTGAAGACCAAAGTCTGAAGATCAACAGTTGAAGACTAAAGTACTGAAGATCAACAGCTGAAGTACAAAGACTGAAGACAACAGCTGAAGACATCAGCTGATGACAACAGCTGAAGTTCAAGTACAAGTACTGAAGTCTTCAGAGTTTGTTACAACAGCTGAAGAAGCATTCTTCAGTTGTTGTGATGGTTTCTTTTCAGTAGTTGTAATGATAGTTAACACTTAGTATTTTGTAAGAAGATGTCAGCTGTTTGACATCTTCAGTAGTTGTGTTAACTATCAGTAGTTTGAATAATTCTATTAGATGTCACTATCAAGTGACATCAGCAGACGTCACATCTCCTATATAAGAGATGTTGACCTAATTGTACGTGTGACATTCTGTTACCACGAAAGCGCATATTGAATGAAATTCTTTCGCAGAATTCTCTCTCTCTATAACTGTTTACTTTATATTGAATATCAATTGTGTTCTTGTGAATTGTCTAATTCATTGTTTGATTTCCGCTACATACTCTCTAATCAATCACACATAGATCACTGATCTTAACAAAACACCTCAACTTACTCTTGTCAAAACCAACTGGTTTTGCCAGAGAGTCCATGAAATTTCCTGCCAGTTCTCTTGTAGAACTTTTGAGATCTGATATTAACTAAGGCCATTTGGCTTAGAATATCCATCTTTTCTAAATCATCATCAGCAATACCCTTCAGATCATCCATGATGAAGCATAAATTGTCACTATTACAGCTTGATTGACTATCAACACCAACAAATGCATGATCAGAACTGTTTGAAGAGAAATGTATATACTCATCATAATTGCTTTCAGATGCAGCATATTCTGACTCATGACCAACCAAGGCAGTGTTCCCTGGTACAAAGTCATCAGTGAGCTTTCCTGATGATGCCAGTTCCTTTTCTGCTCTATCTCTCTCTCGAATGTAAGCAGTTTCCCATGAAGTTGGGTGAGAGATAGGCTATCCAGATTTGCACTGGAGCGTAGGACAATAGTGTATGTGTCCCATCTCTCAGGCAGTGATCTGAGGAATATGTTATTCATCTGGCTATTGGTGTATTCCTGTTTGACCATTTTCAGCTCAGAGATCAAACAAGAAAAACGCTTAAACTGTTGAGTCAGTGTCTTACCCTTTCTATGAGAGAATGTCTCATATTGTTGGGCAAGGATTTCTCTGTTGTTTGCTAAAACCTCATCTGTTCCACCGAATTGTTCCTTCAGTGCATTCCAGAGGTCATGAGCAGTTTCATGATGCATAAGCCCTGAATAGATTTCATTAGGCAAAGCCATGGCCAGAATACCATGCGCTTTAGTATCAATCTCAAACAGTTTCCGATCCTCATCTGAGTATTGTTCCTTCTTCTTCGGAACCATTTGGTTGGTTTCCGGATTGTTCACCATAGGCTTGTGTGGACCATGTACCACAGATGTCCAACAACCTGAACTGTTAACAGACAGGTGATGAAGCATCCTTCGTTGCCATATGTTATACTCAGTCCTAACCAGCATCGGAGGCTTGGTTGAGGAACCGGTATTGTGAGGGTCATTAGAAGGAGTAGTCATTCTCAGATTCAACCAAATTCAATTAAGCTTTAGCAGATTTAGAACAAAAACACAACAAACCAAATTGAACCAAGAGAGAGCTCAAGGTGAATAAACGAAAGCAGCAGAAATTCACTAATCTATAACCAATTCTTGCAAATATGCTAATTCAATCAAACATAGATATCGAATAGCAGTTTCAATGATCAATACTTAGATTGATCAATGATTAACCTGCTCTGATACCATTTGTTAAGATCAGTGATCTATGTGTGATTGTAGAGAGTATTGCAGCGGAAATCAAACAATGAATTAGACAATTCACAAGAACACAATTGATATTCAATATAAGAGTAAACAGTTATAGAGAGAGAGAATTCTGCGAAAGAAATTTCATTCAATATGCGCTTTCGTGGTAACAGAATGTCACACGTACAATTAGGTCAACATCTCTTATATAGGAGATGTGACGTCTGCTGATGTCACTTGATAATGACATCTAATAGAATTATTCAAACTACTGATAGTTAACACAACTACTGAAGATGACAAACAGTTGACATCTTCTTACAAAAATACCAAGTGTTAACTATCACTACAACTACTGAAAAGAAACCATCACAACAACTGAAGAATGCTTCTTCAGTTTTTGTAACAAACTCTGAAGGCTTCAGTACTTGTACTTGAACTTCAGCTGTTGTCATCAGCTGATGTCTTCAGCTGTTGTCTTCAGTCTTTGTACTTCAGCTGTTGATCTTCAGTACTTTAGTCTTCAGCTGTTGATCTTCAGACTTTGGTCTTCAGCTGTTGAAGTCTTCAGTACTTTAGTCTTCAGCTGTTGATCTTCAAACTTTGGTCTTCAGCTGTTGAAGTCTTCAGTACTTTGTTCTTCAGCTGTTGCTCTTCAGACTTTGTCAAACAGCTGATCAAGTCTTCAGCAGTTGTTATGATGTCTGTGGGACTTAGAGGTTTTTCTGATCAGGCTCATTGGTTCTTTTGGTCCAACATTTTTTGAGTGTGTGAATGTTTGACCCGTTGTGTATTTGTATGTGTGTGAATGATGCGTTTGAGTCTTGATTGTGGGCTTTTGTGCGCTTGAATGGTGTCGTGGTATGCATCCCTAAGGGTTAGGATGGTCAATTTGGGCTCAAAATGGGTTTAGATGACTTTGGTGGCCGAAAACCCTCGGCTGCAGTCGGGATGAACTGCATTCTGCATCAGCTAGGGCTAGGCGACCGACTGGAGGCCAAATGGAGGCCATACGGCCGAATAGGGTGCGATTGGGGTCCATTCGCATGATTGGGGTCCATTCGCACGATTGAAGGTCCATTCGCATGATTGAAGGTTCATTCGCACGATTGAGAGGCCAGTTGCATGGGGGTCATATGATTGGAGGTCTAGTCGCATAAGTGCTCATCCGCATTAATTCCATTCGCATAAGGTCCATCCGCATTAGTCCATTCGCACGATTGGGTGTTCATTCGCATGAGTGTTCATCCGCATTAGTTCATTCACATAGTGTTCAGTCGCATGGAGGCCATGCGACTGAAGGGTGTCCATACGCCTAAATAGGGCTGTTGCACTCGAGGAAAGTATAGTTTGACTTCTGACTTTTGGGGAAAGTGCAGATGTAAGTGTTGACATAAAGGTTCCTGTAAGAGCATGCAAGATAACTGTTATGGCCTTATAGAGCATGTAGGGCATGATGATGATGATGTTGCATGTATATGCATATTATGTATGTGTGATGTTGCTCGGTATGACGTGATGTCTGTGGATGTTATGTTCCTTATTATGATGTATTTTATTTTTCCTGTGGCTTTACGTATTATGACAATGAATGAACGAAGTATTATGTAATGTAAATTGAAAGATAACGAAAGAGGAACATGATGATGAATGCATGCATTAATGAATGAATGAAAGAGGAATATGATGATGAATGCATGCATTAATGAATGAATGAAAGAAGTCTTGCAAGCATTGGATATCAGGGTCCTTCTTTGTGATTGACCAAATGTGTAGTGCCTCTACCGCTTACCTCTAGTACTGTGGCATACGCTCAGCTGTTCATTTATTGACTTCGGCCCAGTAGCTAAATTGTTCGGGGTGTAGCATATGGTATTGGTACGAGAGATATCCGATGTGCAAGTAAAGTTATAACAAACGAATGAATGAATGAACGAAGGAGATAATAAAGATATTATCTATGTGTACGTATGATGTACGGTCACGCGAAAGAAAAGAATGGTTTTAATGAAAAGGAAGTATGTATTATTATAAAACTAGAACTCACTCAGCAACGCTGACTTTTTATATGTTTTCCAGTTGGCAGGTAGTGATTGCTGAGGATGGCGCTGCGAGGCTACTCAGCTCTTTTGGGATGGCATCCAATTATAATGCTTTTGTGATGTAATGCAAACATGTATTTTGTAACCGGATAATGATGTATTATTTGGCAAAAGTGTTTATAATGAAATGAGATGTCATTTTTTTTATTGTTTCTGCTGCAATATTTTCTTGAGACAAATGTAATTATATGTTTTATGTGCGATGAATAACGAAATTGTAAGCGTCCCGGAGACGGGGCCTTACAAGTTGGTATCAGAGCCAAGTTTAAGTGAAATGGGTAAATTTTCAAAATAAACCTTAACTTAAACTGAGAATGGGACAAAAAGGCTGCGTGCCATCAGGTATTTTCATAAAGTTAACGGTTTTATGTGCGCATGGTATGTGTTATGTGTTGTTTGTGGATTTAAATACTGATGTAGTCAGGACAGGTAATGCTTGGGGTGTGAAGAGTAAAGTAAGTGGCTAATCACAACTGGCCAATGTAATTAGGGACTTACTATACTTGACATAAACTGAGTTGTTCCCTCGAATGACCATGTTGGTGTTTGAATCTTTCAGTGTGTGTGTGATGGCCGGAGGTAGATCTTCGAAAGCTTCATGGGGTGGAGGTCACGGTGCTGAACCGCAACCCAAGAGGGGGGGACCTAGAGTTGAGAAGGTAGTTCATGAAAACCCGAAACCCCTCACCCGGAGGGTGGTGATGAGAGTGCGAACCTTAGGGCTTCTGTGAAAGAGGCAGTGGTTGAAGAAGTTCACCAGGTCATGCAGACGATCCTACCATCTGTGGTGACCGAAGTGATTAAGGCAGTAAGAGAATGGGAAAGAAAGGAGAGAAATAGGTCCTTAGGAGGACGGGAACAACTAGAGCCTGAAACGGTTCCATCTGATGACGAAGAGGAAGAAGAAGAGTCTGTGCCAGAGATAGCACGAGGCTGTAACTATGGGGTGTTTATGAGATGTAAGCCCCCTACTTTCGACGGTAATGGCAATGCTGCCGCTGCTCACTGATGGGTAAGAGAGATGGAGGCCGTTCTCGACATCAGCAAGTGCGAGGAAGATCAGAAGGTGAAGTTTGCCACTCATTCATTTGTGGACTCGGCACTATGCTGGTGGGACAACATTGTCCAAGCAGAGGGTAATCGGGTAATCGGGAGAATAAGATGGCCCGAGCTGAAGAAGATGGTGATTGAGGAGTTCTGTCCTCATAGGGAAATGGATAAGTTAGAGAGGGAGTTTCTGCAGCTAGAGGTGGGAGCCATGACACACCAGCAGTACACAACAAAGTTCAATGAGATGGCACGATTGGTGCCAGATCAGTTGATGCCTCTATCTCGGAAGATCAAGAGGTACATTCAGGGCTTACCGGGGGATGTCCGCAAGCATATGATCGTCGCCCGACCAAGCACGTTTAGGTCGGCAGTTGATTTGGCAGGGAGACTGTATGATGAGCGGGAGGTGGTGGTGACGGAAGCGAATAAGAAGGGTGGTGGTGATCGGAACTGGAATGGGAGGAGGTTTGGTCGGGGTGATGCCTCGACGGGTAACATAAGGCACGAGTGGATTACCGTCGCGTGGCCACACCGGGAGCGGGATCGAGGAGGTGTGGCAAGTGTGGGAAGGAGCATGTGGGAGAATGTAGGCTGGGTTTGAACATGTGCTTCAAGTGTGAGAAGACAGGGCATATGGCAAAGGATTGCCTGGCAGGCAAGTGTTTTAATTGTGGGGAAAGTGGCCATATGAGTAGAGATTGTAAGAAGTCAAGGGCTGAGGGTTCTGGGGTGAAGAAGACGGGAGGTGAAGGACCAAGGGCGAGCGCCAAGGCATTCACTATGACACAGGAGGAAGCTAGGACGGACCCTGATGTTGTGTTCAGTACGTTTCTAGTGAACCAAACTTTAGATTCTGTGTTATTTGATTCGGGTGCTAGTAAAAGCTTTATTTCTGCTGCTTTCTATGCTAAGCTGCTTGTTAGTAGTAGACGTGTTGATGCGCCCTTTGATGTAGAAACTGCCATAGGTAAGTCTACTAGGATTTTTAAGGTGATAGAAAACTGTGATGTGGAATTAGAAGGTCATAAGTTTCCTGTTAGATCGTTCGTGATGACCTTGGGCGGTTTTGATTTGGTTCTTGGGATGGATTGGTTGGCGGACTTCAAGGCGAACATTGTGTGTCGCAAGAAGATGATTCGTTTGACAGCGCCTGATGGCAGTTCAGTGACGGTTTATGGTGATCGGGTTACTACGATTCCGAAAGTGATTTCGATGGCGGTGGCGGGAAAGTGTATGAGCGTGGATGTAGTGCCTACTTGGCCTACGGAAAGGATGTGGATACGCCAACACCATAACTATCCGATGTACCCGTTGTGTGTGACTTTCCAGACGTATTCCCAGAAGACTTATCAGGAGTGCCACCTGGCCGTGAGATTGAGTTCCAGATTGACTTGATACCAGGTGCCCGACCCGTTGCTAAGGTACCGTATCGATTGGCTCCGGCAGAGATGAAAGAGTTGATGGAGCAGTTGCAAGAACTGCTTGACAAGGGGTTTATTAGACCGAGTATCTCTCCTTGGGGTGCTCCGGTCCTGTTTGTGAAGAAGAAAGACGGTAGTATGAGGATGTGTATTGACTACCGTGAACTGAATGACGGTGAAGAACCGCTACCCCTTACCAAGAATAAATGATTTGTTCGATCAGCTTCAGGGTGGCAGTTGGTTTTC
Source organism: Flaveria trinervia (assembly GCA_025506515.1). Taxonomy (NCBI): domain Eukaryota; kingdom Viridiplantae; phylum Streptophyta; class Magnoliopsida; order Asterales; family Asteraceae; genus Flaveria; species Flaveria trinervia. The sequence continues at coordinate 54,828,228 of CM046441.1, forward strand.
AAGGATAGATCTTCGATCTGGTTACCATCAGTTGAAGGTGAAGAAGAAAGATATCCCTAAAACAGCCTTTCGCACACGCTACGGTCACTATGAGTTTCTTGTCATGTCTTTTGGTTTGACCAATGTACTAGCTGCATTTATGGATTTGATGAACCATGTGTGTCGGCCGATGCTGGATAAATCAGTGATTGTGTTTATTGATGATATCCTGATTTATTCGAGGAGCGAGATTGAGCATGCCGGTCACATTCGGGAGGTTCTGGAAACGCTGAGGAGGGAGAAGTTGTATGCTAAATTCTCCAAGTGCGCATTCTGGTTGCGCGAAGTTCAGTTCTTGGGTCATGTGGTGAATCCCGACGGGATTATGGTGGATCCAGCGAAGGTGGAGGCGGTTATGCCATGGAAGTCACCAAGACGCCATCTGAGATTCGTAGTTTCTTGGGTTTGGTGGGCTACTATAGAAGATTTATCCAAGACTTCTCTAAGATTGCTTCTCCACTGACTAAGTTGACCCGGAAGGATGTAAAGTTTGTATGGGGTCAGGCTCAGGAGAAGGCATTCGAAGAATTAAAGACAAGATTGACTCAAGCTCCTGTTATCTCATTACTCGAAGGAAGCGAAGATCTGGTGGTCTATTTTGATGCTTCCTACTCAGGGTTGGGGTGTGTGTTAATGCAGAGAGGGAAGGTTATAGCATGTGCATCCCGACAGTTGAAAGTTCATGAGGTCAATTATCCTACTCATGACTTGGAGCTAGCAGCCGTGGTCTTTGCACTAAAGATTTGGAGGCACTATCTTTGTGGGACAAAGTGCACCATTTTCACTGACCACAGGAGTCTGAAGTACTTCTTCAAGCAGAAGGATCTGAACATGAGGCAGAGACGGTGGTTGGAACTTATAAAGGATTATGATTGCGAGATCCACTACCATCCAGGCAAGGCCAATGTGGTGGTTGATGCCCTTAGCCAAAAAGAGAGGCCCGAGTCGATTCGGGTGAAAGCATACCAACTGATCATGACCTCTGATGTAATGAAGCAGTTCAAAGAGTTTCAAGATGAGGCACTGAAAGAAGATCATCTTAACTCTGAAAGAATGAGAGGTCCGGTTGGAGAATTGGGTGAAAACACACTCGGTGTTAGAACCTGATTCGGTCGTGTGTGGATTCCTCGTTTTGGGGATCTACGGGTGAAGGTAATGGATGAAGCTCACAAGACTCGATACTCCATTCATCCAGGTGCCACGAAAATGTACCAAGACATGAAGAAGAATTATTGGTGGTCAGGTATGAAGCGCGATGTGGTGGAGTATGTGAGTAAGTGCCTTACTTGTTTACAGGTGAAGCTAAGCTTCAAAAGCCGTATGGGAAGATCCAACCTTTGGATATACCGGAATGGAAGTGGGAGCACATCACCATGGACTTCATTACGAAGCTGCCGCGTACCCCGAAAGGGTACGATGCCATATGGGTGGTAGTTGACCGTTTGACGAAGAGTGCTCACTTCCTACCGATCCGCGAGACATATTCATCTGAGAGGTTGGCTGATCTGTTCATCAAGGAAATTGTAACTCGTCATGGTGTGCCGGTGTCTATTGTGTCTGATCGCGACACTCGGTTTACATCTAAATTTTGGAAGAAATTCCATGACGCTATGGGGACGAGGTTACATATTAGCACGGCTTATCATCCCCAAACTGATGGTCAGTCAGAAAGGACCATTCAGACATTGGAAGACATGCTTCGGGCATGTGTGATTGATTTTGGGGGGAGTTGGGATGACCACCTACCGTTAGCCGAATTCTCATACAACAACAGCTATCATGCCAGCATTGGTATGTCACCATATGAGATGTTATATGGTAGGAGATGCGGAACACCCATTTGTTGGGGTGATATTGGTCAAAAGGAATTGGGGAGTGTCGAGGTAATCGAGGCTACGACTGAGAAGCTTGAGAAGATTAAAGCCTTCATGAAGGCAGCCAAAGACAGACAGAAGTCGTATGCTAATAAACGACGCAGGCCGATTGAGTTCCAGGTGGGTGACCAAGTTATGTTGAAGGTCTCACCTTGGAAGGGTATCATCCGCTTTCGAAAGCGGGGTAAGTTGAGCCCAAGGTATATAGGCCCTTTCCAATCATCGCGCGAGTAGGAGAGGTGGCCTATAGACTGGAGTTACCGGATGAGTTAAGTGGAATTCACCCGACATTCCATGTATCTCGTCTAAGCAAGTGCTTAGCTGATGAAGACATGATGGTTCCACTGGAGGATATCGAAGTAGACAAAAGACTCAATTACGTGGAGCAACCAGTGGCGATCATCGATAGAAAAGAGAAAAGACTGAGAAATAAAGTGGTTCCTCTTATGCGCGTACAGTGGAAGCACAGGAAGGGATCCGAGTCAACGTGGGAGACTGATGAAGAAATGAGACAACATTATCCACGTTTCTTTGAAGAATAACAGGTTTTGGGGACGAAACCTATTTAAGGGGGGTGGACTTGTAACACCCGGTTATTTGTTTATTTTGAAGCCGACGAAAGAAGAAAAGAAATAAAGTCCAAAGTCGAGGGACCAAACTCGCCAACGAAACAAAGTCGGGTGAGTGGGAGTATATAAGGAGAGGGCAACCCTTACCCTCTCCCCACACTCACAAATCAGCCAAAGAAAGAGAGGAGAAGAGAGAAAGGAAGAAAAGAGGAAAAGTGTTGGTTCAGGTTGGTTCGAGTAACCAAAATCGTCGTGTAGCAAGCCCAATGGAAGCCCTTGTCGTTGTGCTCGTTTGTGTGAGTTCCAGGACCCCTCTTTTACTTGTTTTTAAATGATTTTGGGGCTGGAAAACATCTGAAATCGGGTATTTTGAGTGTGTGAATGTTTGACTCGTTTTGTATGTGTATGTGTGTGAATGATGCATTTGAGTCTTGATTGTGGGATTGTGTGCGCTTGAATGGTGTCATGGTATGCATCCCTAAGGTTTAGGATGGTCGATTTGGGCTCAAAATGGGTTTAGATGAGTTTGGTGGCCAAAAACCCTTGGTTGCAGTCAGGATGAACTGCATTCTGCATCAGCTAGGGCTAGGCGACCGACTGGAGGCCGAATGGAGGCCATACGGCCGAATAGGGTGCGATTGGGGTCTATTTGCACGATTGGGGTCCATTCGCATGATTGAAGGTCAGTCACACGATTGAAGGTTCATTCGCACGATTGAGAGGCCAGTCGCATGGGGGTCATGCGATTGGAGGTCCAGTCGCATAAGTGCTCATCCGCATTAGTTCCATTCACACAAGGTCCATCCGCATTAGTCCATTCACACGATTGGGTGTTCATTCGCATGAGTGTTCATCCGCACTAGTTCATTCGCATAGTGTTCAGTCGCATGGAGGCCATGCGACTGAAGGGTGTCCATACGCCTGAATAGGGTTGTTGCACTCGAGGAAAGTATAGTTTGACTTCTGACTTTCGGGAAAGTGCAGATGTAAGTGTTGACATAAAGGTACCCATAAGAGCATGTAAGATAATTGTTATGGCCTTATAGAGCATGTAAGGCATGATGATGAAGATGATGTTGCATGTATATGCATATTATGTATGTATGATGTTGCTCTATATGACGTGATGTCTGTGCATGTTATGTTCCTTATTAAGATGTATGTTTATCTTTCCAGTGCCTTTACGTATTATGACAATGAACGAACGAAGTATTATGTAACGTAAAGTACTGAAGACTTCAACAGCTGAAGACCAAAGTCTGAAGATCAACAGCTGAAGACTAAAGTACTGAAGACTTCAAAAGCTGAAGACTAAAGTACTGAAGACTTCAACAGCTGAAGACCAAAGTCTGAAGATCAACAGCTGAAGACTAAAGTACTGAAGATCAACAGCTGAAGTACAAAGACTGAAGACAACAGCTGAAGACATCAGCTGATGACAACAGCTGAAGTTCAAGTACAAGTACTGAAGTCTTCAGAGTTTGTTACAACAGCTGAAGAAGCATTCTTCAGTTGTTGTGATGGTTTCTTTTCAGTAGTTGTAATGATAGTTAACACTTAGTATTTTTGTAAGAAGATGTCAGCTGTTTGACATCTTCAGTAGTTGTGTTAACTATCAGTAGTTTGAATAATTCTATTAGATGTCACTATCAAGTGACATCAGCAGACGTCACATCTCCTATATAAGAGATGTTGACCTAATTGTACGTGTGACATTCTGTTACCACGAAAGCGCATATTGAATGAAATTTCTTTCGCAGAATTCTCTCTCTCTATAACTGTTTACTCTTATATTGAATATCAATTGTGTTCTTGTGAATTGTCTAATTCATTGTTTGATTTCCGCTACAATACTCTCTAATCAATCACACATAGATCACTGATCTTAACAAAACACCTCAACTTACTCTTGTCAAAACCAACTTTGGTTTTGCCAGAGAGTCCATGAAATTTCCTGCCAGTTCTCTTGTAGAACTTTTGAGATCTGATATTAACTAAGGCCATTTGGCTTAGAATATCCATCTTTTCTAAATCATCATCAGCAATACCCTTCAGATCATCCATGATGAAGCATAAATTGTCACTATTACAGCTTGATTGACTATCAACACCAACAAATGCATGATCAGAACTGTTTGAAGAGAAATGTATATACTCATCATAATTGCTTTCAGATGCAGCATATTCTGACTCATGACCAACCAAGGCAGTGTTCCCTGGTACAAAGTCATCAGTGAGCTTTCCTGATGATGCCAGTTTCCTTTTCTGCTCTATCTCTCTCTCGAATGTAAGCAGTTTCCCATGAAGTTGGGTGAGAGATAGGCTATCCAGATTTGCACTGGAGCGTAGGACAATAGTGTATGTGTCCCATCTCTCAGGCAGTGATCTGAGGAATATGTTATTCATCTGGCTATTGGTGTATTCCTGTTTGACCATTTTCAGCTCAGAGATCAAACAAGAAAAACGCTTAAACTGTTGAGTCAGTGTCTTACCCTTTCTATGAGAGAATGTCTCATATTGTTGGGCAGGATTTCTCTGTTGTTTGCTAAAACCTCATCTGTTCCACCGAATTGTTCCTTCAGTGCATTCCAGAGGTCATGAGCAGTTTCATGATGCATAAGCCCTGAATAGATTTCATTAGGCAAAGCCATGGCCAGAATACCATGCGCTTTAGTATCAATCTCAAACAGTTTCCGATCCTCATCTGAGTATTGTTCCTTCTTCTTCGGAACCATTTGGTTGGTTTCCGGATTGTTCACCATAGGCTTGTGTGGACCATGTACCACAGATGTCCAACAACCTGAACTGTTAACAGACAGGTGATGAAGCATCCTTCGTTGCCATATGTTATACTCAGTCCTAACCAGCATCGGAGGCTTGGTTGAGGAACCGGTATTGTGAGGGTCATTAGAAGGAGTAGTCATTCTCAGATTCAACCAAATTCAATTAAGCTTTAGCAGATTTAGAACAAAAACACAACAAACCAAATTGAACCAAGAGAGAGCTCAAGGTGAATAAACGAAAGCAGCAGAAATTCACTAATCTATAACCAATTCTTGCAAATATGCTAATTCAATCAAACATAGATATCGAATAGCAGTTTCAATGATCAATACTTAGATTGATCAATGATTAACCTGCTCTGATACCATTTGTTAAGATCAGTGATCTATGTGTGATTGTAGAGAGTATTGCAGCGGAAATCAAACAATGAATTAGACAATTCACAAGAACACAATTGATATTCAATATAAGAGTAAACAGTTATAGAGAGAGAGAATTCTGCGAAAGAAATTTCATTCAATATGCGCTTTCGTGGTAACAGAATGTCACACGTACAATTAGGTCAACATCTCTTATATAGGAGATGTGACGTCTGCTGATGTCACTTGATAATGACATCTAATAGAATTATTCAAACTACTGATAGTTAACACAACTACTGAAGATGACAAACAGTTGACATCTTCTTACAAAAATACCAAGTGTTAACTATCACTACAACTACTGAAAAGAAACCATCACAACAACTGAAGAATGCTTCTTCAGTTTTTGTAACAAACTCTGAAGGCTTCAGTACTTGTACTTGAACTTCAGCTGTTGTCATCAGCTGATGTCTTCAGCTGTTGTCTTCAGTCTTTGTACTTCAGCTGTTGATCTTCAGTACTTTAGTCTTCAGCTGTTGATCTTCAGACTTTGGTCTTCAGCTGTTGAAGTCTTCAGTACTTTAGTCTTCAGCTGTTGATCTTCAAACTTTGGTCTTCAGCTGTTGAAGTCTTCAGTACTTTGTTCTTCAGCTGTTGCTCTTCAGACTTTGTCAAACAGCTGATCAAGTCTTCAGCAGTTGTTATGATGTCTGTGGGACTTAGAGGTTTTTCTGATCAGGCTCATTGGTTCTTTTGGTCCAACATTTTTTGAGTGTGTGAATGTTTGACCCGTTGTGTATTTGTATGTGTGTGAATGATGCGTTTGAGTCTTGATTGTGGGCTTTTGTGCGCTTGAATGGTGTCGTGGTATGCATCCCTAAGGGTTAGGATGGTCAATTTGGGCTCAAAATGGGTTTAGATGACTTTGGTGGCCGAAAACCCTCGGCTGCAGTCGGGATGAACTGCATTCTGCATCAGCTAGGGCTAGGCGACCGACTGGAGGCCAAATGGAGGCCATACGGCCGAATAGGGTGCGATTGGGGTCCATTCGCATGATTGGGGTCCATTCGCACGATTGAAGGTCCATTCGCATGATTGAAGGTTCATTCGCACGATTGAGAGGCCAGTTGCATGGGGGTCATATGATTGGAGGTCTAGTCGCATAAGTGCTCATCCGCATTAATTCCATTCGCATAAGGTCCATCCGCATTAGTCCATTCGCACGATTGGGTGTTCATTCGCATGAGTGTTCATCCGCATTAGTTCATTCACATAGTGTTCAGTCGCATGGAGGCCATGCGACTGAAGGGTGTCCATACGCCTAAATAGGGCTGTTGCACTCGAGGAAAGTATAGTTTGACTTCTGACTTTTGGGGAAAGTGCAGATGTAAGTGTTGACATAAAGGTTCCTGTAAGAGCATGCAAGATAACTGTTATGGCCTTATAGAGCATGTAGGGCATGATGATGATGATGTTGCATGTATATGCATATTATGTATGTGTGATGTTGCTCGGTATGACGTGATGTCTGTGGATGTTATGTTCCTTATTATGATGTATGTTTATTTTTCCTGTGGCTTTACGTATTATGACAATGAATGAACGAAGTATTATGTAATGTAAATTGAAAGATAACGAAAGAGGAACATGATGATGAATGCATGCATTAATGAATGAATGAAAGAGGAATATGATGATGAATGCATGCATTAATGAATGAATGAAAGAAGTCTTGCAAGCATTGGATATCAGGGTCCTTCTTTGTGATCGACCAAATGTGTAGTGCCTCTACCGCTTACCTCTAGTACTGTGGCATACGCTCAGCTGTTCATTTATTGACTTCGGCCCAGTAGCTAAATTGTTCGGGGTGTAGCATATGGTATTGGTACGAGAGATATCCGATGTGCAAGTAAAGTTATAACAAACGAATGAATGAATGAACGAAGGAGATAATAAAGATATTATCTATGTGTACGTATGATGTACGGTCACGCGAAAGAAAAGATGGTTTTAATGAAAAGGAAGTATGTATTATTATAAAACTAGAACTCACTCAGCAACGCTGACTTTTTATATGTTTTCCAGTTGGCAGGTAGTGATTGCTGAGGATGGCGCTGCGAGGCTACTCAGCTCTTTTGGGATGGCATCCAATTATAATGCTTTTGTGATGTAATGCAAACATGTATTTTGTAACCGGATAATGATGTATTATTTGGCAAAAGTGTTTATAATGAAATGAGATGTCATTTTTGATTGTTTCCGCTGCAATATTTTCTTGAAACAAATGTAATTATATGTTTTATGTGCGATGAATGACCAACTGTAAGCGTCTCGGAGACGGGGCCTTACATAAGTACACTTGGTTCCCATGATGAACAAGTCATACGTCATCAGGAGCCGGCAATACGTCGGCTTTAGCACCAAATAGGCTTGTCAGGCCTAAAGATCTAAGACTTCATCAGGCTAGCAATAGTTAATGATTGTAACAAAATATGTATCTCATATAAGACTTACAATAACACATAGCCATGACAAAAAAGTAAAGATTAATTGCATGTGCATTTACAAGTATCAAGATGTTTACAAGTGTAAGTTGATAAAGTTGACATGTCACCCCAAAAGGTGTGAAATAAAGTAAAAATGGCATGGAGAACTCACATGGAAAACTCACGTGCTATAAGTTGCACTTAGGATAACAATAAGAAGATAAGATGGTTCCAACGATGTTCAACCTAAGATCTGGTGTCTTAGGATTAGAATGAATATATGGTTCAAGAGTAAATATGAATTAGGGTTTCATTTGAAATTTGAGGGGTTTTTAATAACTAAATCTAATAAAATAAAATAAAACAATCGATTATGTTTCGATTGAATAAAGTTGGAATTAATCAATTAAAAACTAGGTATTCAATAATTTAATTTATGAGTTATAAGTTTATAAAATCTTTAAAATCAATTTAATAATTTTTGAAATATTTTAGTTAACAACGTAGTTATAATTCTAACTAAATAATATATTAAGACTTTATGCAATTAAAAGAATTTAACAAAAAAATCTAATAATTAAAATGGGGATGAGGGTACCCGGGGTTGAACCCGGTCCCTTGGGTGATTGATGGCTATTGTAACCAGTTGGGCAGAAGCCCGAATGTGGTTAAAAGCTCAGTTAAAATGTTTAAAAACATTAATTACTAAAATCCTCAAATTCGAGATAAACCCTAAAATCAATTTTATTCCAATTGAACATCAAGATGATTATGATAATGAAATTGATGTTAGGGCTTTTGATGTTCATAATATTTTGAGTGTTTACATGTTTTTAATTACCTGGAAAGATGCCCAAATCGATTAGAACAAGAAGAAAAACCATCGCGATCCTGGAACACTCGAATTGAGTTGATTCGGGATGATTTGATCCAATTCAAAGGTTGTGAAGCTTCATTAGACGATGATTAAGAGAATCCCCTATCAATTTCGATTAATATCGCTTAGATCACATTTCTCGATTAAGTTGTAAGTCGAAGATGAACATGGTAATCGAACGCGATGCTCGGTGAGTTTCAAACGAAATTGAGTGTTCGATTAGCTTCAGAGTACCGATGCGATGATTTGCCATCCATTACATCAACTTCATTTGACCAATTTCTATTCGAATGATTTAATCTTGAATGCATATATCGTTTCTTGCTTAAATGTTCATAACATCCCTTTAATTCGAATCAAGACGTGGTCATCCGTTCGAAAACGGGTCATGTAACGATTTAATGGATTTAATTGGGTTAATAATGGTTAATCGAGGGGTGGGGCAGTCGTTGGAGGGCCGCCGGAGTCGGCCACCAGAAAAACGGGGGTGGGGGCGGTTTGGGTTTTTTTTTACTTAATTTACAATTTCGGTCCCTGTGGTTTTATAACTTGTTATTTTATGCTTAAAACCTTTATATTAAGTTTCAGAAATTACAATTTATACCTTAGACTTATAAAACTAATAAATTAATTAATTATTTATTAAAATTCATATCTACTAATAAAACTTTATAAGTTTAGTAAAAATTTATTTTATAACTTTATAAAATTTTAATAAGATTGTCCATTTAGTTATTTATTGTCAAATGATAAATAACACTTTATAAGGAAAGAAATTTTTATAAATCAATAACTTATTATAAGTTAGTTAGATGATTTAAAAAATAAAAATTTGAATAAAACAATTACGACATTGTTTAAACTATGCATATAAAGCATTTGATTCATCAAAATAAATAGACTCATTTTAAATAATGAATTTTCCTTCATACGAAAGTTTAAAATGGGTTCGGGTTTGGGTTTATAATTCGAAGAATGGCGGATGTTACAGTCTCTTCTACTTTAATAAATTTTGTCCCAAAATTTAATCACGAGGGGACTAATTTCAAGGAGAGGATGTAAGGCTCCGTTGCCGGACGCTTACAGCTGGTCAATCATTGCACATAAAACATATAATTACATCAATTTAAAGAAAACGTTGCAGCGGAAACACTAAAACAAATATTTCATTTCATTATAATAAACGTTTTATATAATGCAAAAATATTGTTTGTTCGTATTATAATGCAAAAACATTGTACAAAAAATGTCATCCCAAAAGAGCTGAGTAGCCGCCTCGTGCCATCCTTAGCAACATTACCTTCCAACTAGAAACACATAAAATTCAGTGTTGCAGAGTGAGTTCTAGTTTTATAATAAAAAATATTTTATCTTTCATTTAAAACCATTCTTTACTTTCATTCAATCATAACAGGTTTTAGAATGTGATCACACGTCGTACGTATACATAGATAATAATTATTATCTTCATCATCATTCATTTCATACATTTATTCTTTCGTTTCCATCTAGGTCATGTCATGTGCTTAACCCCCCTCTAGAGCACCAAGCAATTAATCTAGGATTAAGTGACAGGGACCCCATACATATGGTCAATCACAAAGATTGAACCCTTGTGTGCATCCTCATGGGGTATTCAACCCGCACACAGTTCAGCTGACAAACCCTCATTGGGTGTGAACCTCCATACATTTGCTTAATCACATGGATTAAGCCCCAGTGTGCATCCTTATGGGGTAGCTAACCCACACACGGTTGAGCTAACACTCCTCATTGAGTGTGAACCTCCATAAATTTGCTTGCAATCCTTTCTTTCATTCGTTCATTCATTAATGCATGCATTCTTTCATTTCGTTCCTCTTTTCATTATCTTCCATTTTACGTTACATAATACTTTTCATTTCATTCATTAACATACAAAGTAAAGCCACGGGAAGACAATCATACAAAGCAGGAACATCAACATAACGTACAATCATCGCCAACATCATACATGCACCACATACATCATACATACCATCATGCATAAACATCAATCATACATCATCATCATACCCATCATAACTTCTAGGACCTCAAAAGTCAACTTATACGAACCTCCGGGAACCTCCCAAGTCAAAACCTACATCTGCACCTTCCCCCGAAAGTCAGAAAACAAACTATGTTCTTTCGGACGTATGAGCCCTGTTTGGGCGTATAGACCCTATTCAGTCGCATGGCCCTCCATGCGTATGAACCTCAATTGCATGGAACCCATGCACATGGACTTCAGTTGCATGACCTTCATCGCATTTCCCCCAGTCGCATGACCATCATGCGGAGGACTCTCAAGCGCATGCCTTTCGGCCGTATGGCCTCCAGTCGCATGTCGTTCGAACGCATGAACCTCCAGTCGCATGAGCCCTAGCTGATGCAGAATGCAGTCTTCCCCGAACCTAATCTGAAATTTTCGGCCTCCAAACCCTCTCAAACCTGTTCTAAGCTCAAATCAACCATCCTAAACCTTAGAAACACATAACATAACACCATTCAAGCACAACCAATCCCGAAATCAAACCCCACCTGGATCACACACGTACACATACACATACATACGGGTTTTACACCCAACAAAACCAAAAAACGAATGCCATGTGTTCCAGCCCCAAAATCAGTTGAAAAAGTGTAAAAGAGGGGTCCTAGAACTCACATTAACAACCCCTTCGAGTATAGCTTCCTGCAAACCCGCTTGCCTTCGACTTTCGCGCTCGAATCCAAAAAAACCCGAAGCTTTTTGCCCTTTTTCTCCCTTTCTTCTCTTGGCCAAATGGAGTAAGTGTGGGAGAGGGGTGTGGGCAGCCATGCCCCTTTTATACCCCCACTCCTCCAAAGATTTTCCTGTTTTGCCATGATTGGTCCCTCGGCTTAGGACTTTATTTCTTTTCTTTATTTTTCTTCTTTCTTTGGCTTCAAAGGAAATAACCGGGTGTTACAATTCCACCCCCCTTAAATAGGTTTCGTCCCCGAAACCTATTATTCCTCAAACAGGCGTGGATAATGTGTCTCATCTCTTCTTCAGTCTCCCACGTAGACTCAGATCCTTTTCTGTGCTTCCACTGTACGCGCACAAGTAGGACCACTTTATTCCTCAATCTCTTCTCTTTATGATCAATGATTGCCACTGGTTGCTCCACATAATTGATCCATTCATATACATCGATATCCTCTAATGGAACAATCATATTCTCATCTGCTAAACATTTCCTCAGATGAGATACATGGAATGTCGGGTGAATTCCACTTAACTCATCTGATAACTCCAACCTATAGGCCACATCTCCTACTCTAGCAATGATTCGGAAAGGCCCTATGTATCTCGGGCTCAATTTGCCCCACTTTCTGAACCGAATGATACCCTTCTAAGGTGAGACCTTCAACATAACCCTGTTACCCACCTGGAACTCAATCGGTCTACGTCGTTTATTGGCATACGACTTCTGTTTATTTTTGGCTGCCTTCATGAAGGCCTTGATCTTTTCAAGCTTCTCAGTCGTAGCCTCGATCACCTTGATGTTTCCTAACTCTTCCTGACCAATATCACCCCCAACACACGGGTATCCTGCATCTCCTACCGTATAGCATCTCATAAGGGGGCATGCTAATTTTGGCATGATAATTGTTGTTGTATGAGAACTCAGCTAACGGTAAGTGGTCATCCTAACTTCCTCAAAAATCAATGACGCATGCTCGAAGCATATCTTCCAGCTTCTGAATAATCCTTTCCAACTAACCATCTGTTTGAGGATGATAAGCCATGCTTATATGTAACCTCGTTCACATCACGTCGTGGAATTTCTTCCAAAATTTAGATGCAAACCGGGTGTCACGATCAGACACAATAGACACCGGCACACCATGAAGAGTTACAATTTCTTTGATGAATAGATCCGCCAACTTCTTGGATGAATATGTCTCGCGGATTGGTAGGAAGTGAGCACTCTTAGTCAAACGGTCAACCATCACCCATATCGCATCATATCCTTTTGGGTTACGCAGTGGCTTCGTAATAAAATCCATGGTGATGTGCTCCCACTTCCACTCCGTATATCCAAAGGTTGGATCTTCCCATACGGCTTTTGGTGCTTGGCCTTCACTTGTAAACAAGTAAGGCATTTACTCACATACTCCATCACATCATGCTTCATACCCGACCACCAATAATCTTTCTTCATGTCTTCGTACCTCTTTGTAGCACCGAGATGAATAGAGTATCGAGTCTTATGAGATTCGTCCATAATCTTCATGCGTAGATCCCCAAAACGAGGAATCCACATCCGTCCGAATCGGGTTCTTACACCGAGTGTGTTTTCATCCAATTCCGCAATCAGACCTCTCATTCTTTCAGAGTTAAGATGATCTTCCTTCAATGACTCATCTTGGAACTCTTCAACTTGCTTCATCACATTGGAGGTCATGATCAATTGGTAAGCTTTCACCCGAATCGGTTCGGGTCTCTCTTTCCAGCTAAGGGCATCCGCCACCATATTGTCTTTGCCCGGATAGAAATGGATCTCGCAATCATAATCCTTTATGAGCTCCAACCATCGTCTTTTCCTCATGTTCAGGTCCTCTTGCTCAAAGAAGTACTTCAAGCTCTTGTGGTCAGTGAATATGGTGCACTTCGTCCCGTAAAGATAGTGCCTCCAAATCTTTAACACAAAGACCACGGTTCCTAGCTCCCAGCCATGAGTAGGATAATTGACCTCATGAACCTTCAACTTTCGGGATGCATAGGCTATAACCTTTCCTCTCTGCATTAATACACACCCCAACCCCGACTAAGAAGCATCAGAATAAACCACCAGATCTTCACTTCCATCGGGTAATGACAGAACAGGTGCTTGAGTCAACCTAGCCTTTAATTCCTCGAATGCCTTCTCTTAAGCATGACCCCATACAAACTTCACATCTTTCCAGGTCAACTTGGTTAGTGGAGAAGCGATCTTAGAGAAGTCTTGAATGAATCTCCTATAGTAGCCCACCAAACCCAAGAAACTACGAATCTCGGATGGCGTCTTTTGAGACTTCCATTGCATCATTGCCTCCACCTTTGTCGGGTCCACCATAATCCCCTCAGGATTCACCACGTGACCCAAGAACTGAACTTCGCGCAACCAAAATGCGCACTTGGAGAACTTGGCGTACAACTTCTCCTTTCTCAACGTCTCCCAAACCTCCCGAGTGTGACCGGCATGCTCTATCTCGCTCTTTGAATAAATCAGGATATCATCAATAAACACAATCACTGATTTATCCAATATCGTCCGAGACACTCGATTCATCAAATCCATAAAAGCAGCCGGTGCATTGGTCAAACCAAAAGACATGAAAAGAAACTCGTAATGTCCATAACGCGTGCGAAAAGCTGTTTTAGGAACATCCCGCTTCTTCACTTTCAACTGATGGTAACCAGATTGAAGGTCTATCCTTGAAAACCAACTAGCACCTTGAATCTAATCAATCAAATCATCAATCCTTGGTAACGGGTATCGGTTCTTTATCATCAACTTATTCAGCTCACGATAGTCAATACACATCCTCATGCTACCATCTTTCTTCTTCACAAACAGGATTAGAGCACCCCAAGGGGAGATACTCGGTCTAATAAACCCCTTATCGAACAGCTCTTGCAATTGCTCCATCAACTTTTTCATCTCAATCGGAGCCAAATGATACGGTGCCTTGGGAACCGGTTGGGCACCCGGTATCGAGTCAATCTGGAACTCGATCTCACGGTCAGGTGGCACTCCTGGTAAGTCTTCTGGGAACACGTCTAGAAATTCACACACAATCGGTACTTCATATAGTTGTGGTGTTGGTGTATCCACGTCTTTTACATAGGCCAAGTAGGCATTACATCCACGTCTCATGCACTTTCCCACCACCGCCATTTAGATTACTTTCGGGATTGCCGTGACTCGATCCCCATCCGAACTCCCATCAGGCACTGTCAAACGAATCGTCTTCTTGCAACACACAATATTCACCTTGTAGTCCGCTCACCAATCCATCCCAGGAACTACATCGAAACCACCTAAGGTCATCACAAATGGTCTAACAAGAAATTTATGACCTTCTAGTTCCACATCACAACCTTCTATCATCTCAGAGATCCTGATAGACTTACCTATGGCAGTTTCTACATCAAAGGGCGCTTCAACACTCCTACTACTAACAGGCAGTTTAGCACAGAAAGCAGCAGAAATAAAACTTTTACTCGCACCAGAATCAAATAACACGGAGGCTAAAGTTTGGTTTACTAGAAATGTACCTGACACAACATCAGAGTCCGTCCTAGCCTCCTCCTGCGTCATCATAAACGCTCTGGTGCTCACCCTCGGTCCTTCTCCTCCAGTCTTCTTCGCCCCAGAACCCTCAGCCCTTGGCTTCTTACAATCTCTACTCATGTGACCACTTTCCTCACGGTTGAAACACCTCATAACCCCACAATCTCTAGCCATATAAACAGGCTTCCCACACTTGAAACAGATATTTGATCCGCATTTGCATTCCCCCGAATGCTCCTTCCCGCATTTGCCACACCTCTTCGACCCCGTACCAAGTCTGACCACACGGCGATCATCCACCCGTGCACTTTTGTTACTCGTCGGGGCACCACCCCGACCAAATCTATTCCCATTCCAATTCCGATAACCAACACCCTTCTTGCTTGCCTCAGCCACCACCAACTCTCGCTCATCATACAACCTTCCTGCCAAATCAACTACCGACCTAAACGTGCTCGGTCGGGCAGCGATCATGTGCCTACGGATCTCCGCCGGTAAGCCCTGAGTATATCGCTTAATCTTTCGTGACAGAGGCGTCACCTAGTCCGGCACCAAACGTGCCATCTCATTGAACTTGGTGGTGTACTGCTGATGTGTCATCGTCCCCGCCTCCAACTGCAGTAACTCTCTCTCTCAACCTTGTCCATCTACCTATGAGGACAAAACTCCTCAATCACCAACTTTTTCAGCTCAGACCATCTCATTCTCCCAATAGCCTAACTACCCTCAGCTTGGATAATATTGCCCCACCGGCATAAAGCTGAGTCCATGAAAGAGTTGGCAGCAAACTTCACTTTCTGATCTTCTCGACACTCGCTAATGTTCAGAACAACTTCCATTTCTCTCACCTATCGGTGATCAGCAGCAGCAGTGCCATTACCATCAAAAGTAGGGGGCTTACACCTTTGAAATGCCCCGTAGTTACAGCCTCATGCCGCCTCCGGCACAGGCTCTTCTTCTTCCTCCTCTTCATCATCAGAGAGAACCGTTTCAGGCTCCGGTTGCCCCCTCCTCCCAAGGACCTGTTCTTCACTTTCCTTTCCCCTTCCCTCATAGCCTTGATAACTTCAGTCACCACAGACGGTAAGATTGTCTGCATGACCTGATGAACTTCTTCCATAACAGCCTCTTTTATTGAGGCTCTCAAATTGGTGCTCTCATCACCACCCTCCGGATGAGGGGTCTCGAGTTCTTCATGAACCACCATTTCAACTCTAGGCCTTCCTCTTTTGGGTCGCGGTTCAGCACCAGGACCTCCACCACGAGAAGCTTTCGAAGTTCTACCACCGGCTATCCACACACACACACCGAAAGATTCAAACACTAACACGGTCATTCAAGGGAACAACTTAGTTTATGTCAAGTATAGTAAGTCCCTAATTATAGTGGCCAGTTGTGATTAGCCACTTACTTTACTCTTCATACCCCAAGCATTACCTATCCTGACTACATCAGTATCTAAATCTACAAACAACACATAAACCACATAACATGCGCACGTAATACCGGTTAACATTACAAAAATACCTGATGGCACGCAGCTACTCAGACTGGCATCCTTTCCTTTTCCGTCCCATTTTCAGTTTAAGTTAAGGTTTCTTTTGAAAATTTACCTGTTTCACTTAAACTTTGGCTCTGATACCAACTTGTAAGGCCTCGTCTCCAGGACGTTTACAACTGGTCAATCATTGCACATAAAACATATAATTACATCAATTTAAATAAAACATTGCAGCAGAAACATTAAAACAAACATTTCATCTCATTATAATAAACACTTTTGCAAAATAATACAACATCCATGACAAAATATCATTTGTTCGCATTATAATGCAAAATCATTGTACAAAAGAATGTCATCCCAAAAGAGCTAAGTAGCCGCCTCGTGTCATCCTCAGCAACATTACCTGCCAACTGGAAACACATAAAAGTCAACGTTGCTAAGTGAGTTATAGTTTTATAATAAAACATACTTTATCTTTCGTTTAAAATCGTTCTTTACTTTCATTCAATCATTACAAGTTTTAGAATGTGGTCACACGTCGTACGTACACATAGATAATAGTTATCATCTTCATCATCGTTTAATTCGTACATTTATTATCTTTCGTTTCCATATAGGTCCTATCATGTGCTTAACCCCCCTCTAGAGCACCAAGCAATTCATTTAGGGTTAAGCGAAAGGAACCCCATACATATGGTCAATCACAAAGATTAAACCCTTGTGTGCATCCTCATGGGGTATTCAACCTGCGCACAGTTGAGCTGACAACCCCTCATTGGGTGTGAACCTCCATACATTTGCTTAATCACATGGATTAAGCCCCAGTGTGCATCCTCATAGGTAAGCTAACCCGCACACGGTTGCGCTAACACTCCTCATTGAGTGTGAACCTCCATACATTTGCTTACAAGCCTTTCTTTCGTTCGTTCATTCATTATTGCATGCATTCTTTCATTTTGTTCCTCTTTTCATTATCTTCCACTTTATGTTACATAATACTTTTCATTTCATTCATTAACATACAAAGTAAGGCCACGGGAAGACAATCATACAAAGCAAGGAACATCAACATAACATACAAACATCGCCATACACGGCACCATCATACATGCACAACATACATCATACATACCATCATGCATAAACATCAATCATACATCAGCATCATACCCATCATAACGTCTATGACCTCAAAAGTTAACTTATAGGAACCTCCCAAGTCAAAACCTACATCTGCACCTTCCCCCGAAAGTCAGAAAACAAACTATGTTCTTTCAAGCGTATGAGCCCTGTTTGGGCGTATAGACCCTATTCAGTCGTATGGCCCTCCATGCGTATGAACCTCAGTCGGATGGCACCCATGCGCATGGACTTCAGTCGCATGACCTTCATCCGCATTTCCCCAAGTCGCATGACCATCATGCGAATGACTCTCAGACGCATGCCTTTCGGCCGTATGGCCTCCGGTCGCATGCCATTCGGACGCATGAACCTCCAGTCGCATGAGCCCTAGCTGATGCAGAATGAAGTCTTCCCCGAACCTAATCTGAATATTTTGGCCTCCAAACCCTCTCAAACCTGTTCTAAGCTCAAATGAACCATTGTAAACCTTAGAAACACATACCACACCACCATTCAAACACAACCAAGCCCGAAATCAAACCCCACCCAGATCACACACATACACATACACATACACATACATATACATATGGGTTTTACACCCAACAAAACCAAAAAAACGAATGCCATGTGTTCCAGCCCCAAAATCAGTTGAAAAAGTGTAAAAGAAGGGTTCTAGAACTCACATTAATAGCCCCTTCGAGTATAGCTTCCTGCAAACCCGCTTGCCTTCGACTTTCGAGCTCGAATCCAATAAAACCCAAAGCTTTTTGCCCTTTTTCTCCCTTTCTTCTCTTAGCCAAATGGAGTGAGTGTGGGAGAGGGGTGTGGGCAGCCATGCCCCTTTTATACCCCCACTCCTCCAAAGATTTTCCTGTTTTGGCAAGATTGGTCCCTCAACTTTGGACTTTATTTGTTTTCTTTCTTTTTCTTCTTTCTTTGGATTCAAAGAAAATAACCGGGTGTTACAAAGGAGGAGACTTGGATTTCATTCGATATTCGCAAGTGAACTCTTGAAGGCTTTTAAACTCAACAAGAATAATATGACGTTTTGATATGCTTAAGTTATTAAGTTTCATAATTTTGTATTTCATGTGTTTCTTGACAATGTGTAAAAGATTATTAATTTAGAATTTTAATTGATAATCTTTTGTATTTCTGGCGGTTCAAGACGATTAAGAACGTTTTGTCATGAGCGAAGCACCAAGCATTAGTTCGTTACGAGACTTGGCTTAACGAACATGAGAAATAAGTTCAAGATGCTTTTGGATGGGATATGAGTTTCATAGGAACTTCTCAAGTAAATAACTTTCACAAGGTTTTTAGATGATTGATTCTTGTTTACTTATGTTATTGAGGTTTCAAAGTTGCATTAGTGTAAGGTTGATACGAGAATCATGTTTATTAACATTAAAGATTCAACTTAGAATGAGAGCATTACTGTAATGGGTTTTCAGGATAAGTGTGGTTTTGAAGGGAAGGCATTTAGAAAGATTATTAAGGGTCGTTATGAGAATTGGGTAATGAGTTTTAAGTTCCATGAAGACAAGATCAATGATAAGATGATTCAAAATAACAAGATGTTTCGAGTGTAACATTCGGATTACAAACCAAAGCAATACGCTAACTTATCAAAGTATTATGTCAACTACAACCTTAATGAAGACATGCGTACCTATAAGCGGACACTCACCCCTAGGGTTCCCAGGTAAAGTAAACGGATCCATCGACTTATTTGAATTTATATGAATACCTTGCCTAGACAGAACACCTCGAGATACAGGCATCACACTATTCTAGCATTACATGTTTCAAGTTGTAGGACACAAACTTTGACGATACTTGAAAACCACTAATAACGATTCAAAGTTCATTTTAAAAACCATTTGATGTAGGCACCTAATGCCTTAGAATATGATTTAAGGTTCGTGTGTGCATTGATAAGATTCAAAGTGTAAGAATAAGCACATAAGGCATATAATCACATAATCAAGCATAAACACATAACGCAGATAAAATCATATCTAAGCATATAAAATACATGAGAGGACTCATGTGTAAGGGTACTTAGTTATAGTCTAGTTCATTCCATTTCTAATAACCGAATGTGAAACGATTGTTCATAGCACATGAAACTAATAAGTTGAAATAATATTAAATACCATTATTCATTGAACAATACAAGTCAATTAAGTCATTACAATACACAAAAAATAAACAACAATATAAGATGTTTAATTTATCTAAGAGAGCAAGAAGAGTTCGTTAAGTAACAAACCTGAAACATGTTAAAAATAAAGG
The DNA here is from genome assembly GCA_025506515.1 of Flaveria trinervia. Lineage (NCBI taxonomy): Eukaryota > Viridiplantae > Streptophyta > Magnoliopsida > Asterales > Asteraceae > Flaveria > Flaveria trinervia. Next base: position 54,848,472 of record CM046441.1, read on the forward strand.
GGTCAACTTTGAAAGTTGGTGAGTTTCTATAGGTTAAACATACATATATATAAAAACATTTACAAGTAGCAATTCATGTCAATGGTTATGAGTTAGCAAGTTTATAGAACACATATAGTTACAACCAAACCTTGACTTGATTACAAGTTTATAAGATTGGCTAAGTGTACTTGGTTCCCATGATGAACAAGTCATATGTCATCAGGAGCCAGCATTACATCAGCTTTAGCCCCAAAGATCTAAGACGTCGCCAGGCTAGCAATAGTTAATGATTGTAAAGAAAATATTTATCTCATATAAGACATGCAAAGTATGTCAACACAAGGTTGGTGACTTCACAAGTTTAAATCAGTAAATATGTTTGAGCCTTTGCTTGGTAAAAGTAAAAAAAAGGTATACCATAGGTTTCTAGCCAATATATCAAGTTACTTAGCATTTTGAATCGAAGCTGATTGTCTTATCACAGAATAATAGCATATGTCTAGCCAATTAAACACTCGTTTGACCTCCAGTTGAGTTAGCGTGACCAACGCGGGTGGGATTTATCAAACCCAGTAGTACTACTCAAAATTACCTCGCTAGATCATTATTAACGGTTCGAGTGTGTAAGAACTTGCGTGATAATGTTTGCACTATAGTAATAGATGACATACCAATAATACTAAACCAGATAAATAGAAATAGTTTGCATGCTTCTCCCTTAAAAAGGAAAGTAAGTAAAAGTGGGGCCACGAAGACTTACATTAGACGCGTCAGAAAAACATGAAGTGTAAATGACAAAATCTAATCGTTACCTAACAATTTAGGTCCATGAGTGTGTGTACATAACGGTCATGTAGGAAATCTAATCTTGCAAAGTTTCTATTTTTGGAAAGTATGACATCATTAACATGTGCAATCCGTTTAAAGATTATGAGTCATATCACAACAACCATCTACACATCCAAAAATCATCCATAGCATGTTAACATAATCTAGAAACTTAATCATGCTCAAAATTTCCTAATTTAAAACATAAGAACACAAGTTTAATCCAAATCTCCTAACACGTTCCTATAATCATTTTAACATCAATCACATCACCATAACATGTTCCACACATATCATATTCAACATTTATGGTATCAAGTCACAAAAATTTTCATAAATAGCAAGCATGCTTGTACGAAACGTTTTTCACAATTCGAATATTCTCAATCATTTCTTATGCTCTAAACATCATATAATAATCATCATGTCTCATCAAACATGCCTAAATCATCATGTATAAACCAACCTATTCAAAAAAGTTTCCTTTAATGGAAAGTACTTGAAAATCAAGCCAAAATCAAAAGTTTCAAACATGAATTTTCTTCTATTAGCATCAATTAACATCCTAGAACCATCAATTCAATCCAACTTAATTAAATTCATACATTTTCTATAAATCACCAAATTAAAATTTTTATTATAAGTAAGTCTTGGATTTTTATTAAAACAACACAAGTTTAGAAAACCAATCCATACAAATATCATTATTTGAATACTAACACATAATCAATCATCAGTTTCATTCAATTACAAGTTTTGATTCATTTTTGGATAACTAAGGTTCATGTTCATCATGGTAATAAAATGATATGAAATCTAACATAAAACTTACTTGTAATGATGCATAGATGCAAGCTAACATGTTTTTTATGCAAGAAAAATCCAAAATAGTCATAAATTGCAAGAGAATCAAGGTGTGTATGTGTGTTCTTATATGTGTGTGTGTGTTCGAAATGGAGAGGGAGGAAAGGGAAGGGGTAGCTGAAAGTAGGGGGATTAGGGTTTGAGGGTTGGGTTTTATTTATTTATTTTTTTAAAGAAAGGCTCCCGTCTTTTATAAAAATTGTTTTAACGTTACGCGATTGAACCTTTCTACACCGAAAGCATCAAATACTCATATAATATCAAACAAACATTAATAAAATGAAATAATATTCATTTTGCTAGTTCAAAGTCATTTTAATATTTTTTAGGATTTAAAATCCAAAAATGCACGAAAACGCGTATATGATAGAAATTCCCAAATTTCACAACCAAGCTACAAATTTAAGCACATAATCGTATAACACATAATTTCACACCAATTATGATTGTTTGAAAATTATTCTGACAAAATACTAACATTCGAGGACAGACGCGTGTGTGATTTGGAAATTCTCCGAATTACCGTTACGTGAAAGGATCGTTAGTGTTTGTGTGATCAATGGCACGTTTAAGTAAACAACATTAAATGCATTAATGTATGATCAGAAAACTATGTTCGTATTGATCGGAAAATGACCTAAAAATATCGGGTGTCACAGCGTTGTTCTCATTTGATAATAACTTTCCGCGACAAATACTTAAAATTGAAATTTCAGTTATAGCTCAAGACATTATTTTAATGTCTTTGTGCCTAAAAACATTTATCATATATATGTTGTAATATTATCAAATAATATATAAGACTATATGTCCAATCAACCAAATAGGCTTGAAGTTTACAAAACAACAATAAGCCGATAGCGCCAAATAGATTAGGCTGTTATACCAAATCTAATGAATATTTGTTTGGTTAACATAAATATGTACTCACCTTGGATTCATATACACAATTAGCTTAACTAGAAACTTAAGAAAGTACATCCTTAATGATTTAAAAAATAGATAATCGAAATTGATATATTTCTATGGAAATTTCATAATTGCCTGAAGTTGTATATGTTATGTAATGAAAACTAAATAACTCAAGTATTAGGAGCATACACTAAGAGGTAACACGACTAGATTAATAATTATACTGAAATATTATTTTGAAAAAAAGACCTAATAATAAATAAATGATATATTCATTTTTACTTAGCTTTTGTTTTACATACGAGCAGGGGGAACTAGATCATTTTACGACCTGATGTATGTATACTCGTTCTACATTTATGAAGTACGTTGTTTTTTCACGATTTTAACTCGCGATCTCAAGGTCATAAAACAACTATCTTATTTGTCTCCGAAGTCAACACTCCACAACGTAGAGAAAGAAATTATATTATCGTCAGGACAAAAATAGTCCATCGAGTTCGGTCAAGTGGGTATGTTTATTTCTACAAACGAGTGAAAACTAAAAAATAAATAAAAATGAATTAGATAAAAGACTTGAGACCATTGCTTAAGCGACTCATTCATGTGGATATATGAAAGTTTATATAGAAATAACTAGAGTACGAGTATGCACAATTGGTTTTTATATATATTTGTTAGTGTATGAAATAATTGTGAGTGACATATACAGAAAATTTTATTGTTCATATGTATATATATGATATGATATTGATTGTTTGTATTATTTTTTTAATATTTTTTTAAACTGGTTGTGCATGGAAGAGAGACAAAATGTAATGATAAATATACAAATAAATATTATTTAATTAAAAAGTGAGTAAAAATAATGATTTTTAATATAATCATAAGGATAAGAATAATGAATCTAGTGTGACTACTCTTATGTGATTAATTTTTTGGATTATTAGATTTTAATAATCTTAACTTTTATTTATTTGTCGTCATTAATCACAACTCATAAAATATTTACAAACACTTCTAACTTTAAGTTTATTTTCCTCAAGTAATCTCTTACTAAGTGAGTGTCAACAACGTTAGTTTTTTATGATGTAGACTATTTATATGGTCAAAACACTAAGCAGAAAATTGAAATCAACCATTAGATCCGTCAATCTAAACTTCTGCACACTGAAAGCCGGTTAATCTCACCTTTGGATATAAACCATTTGACTCATTAGAGGTAGATTTCAGGTGACAATGGAGGCTAGACATCGAAAAACAAAGCTGATGGATGCTAGGCGGCTACAGAGTTGAAAAATAACTTAAAGTTGGCCACATTTCATCAAAAAAAAGTAACGAGGGTTATTTCTTGGTTAATAAAGGATCATTGAAGGAAAATAAAATTGAAGTTGGAAGTGTTTGTAAATATTTTTAAGTTGGGATTAATCTCGTCCAATATATAAAAGTTAGGATTATTAAAATCCAATAACCCTAATTTTGTTAACTTTAAATTTACAAAAGTACTTAATTTTACACACAAAAAAAAAACGATTTCCAAGATATGTAAAGGTGGTTGGGAAAGTATAGTTTGTTACTACATGTGTTCGAAAGCAGCATTTCTTCATTGCATGGGTGATATGGTGGAAATCGTTTTTAGTTGGCCGGATGAACTTGATAAACGTTAACGTTATTTAACCTAGAAAATCTAGGATCAAAAGCTCACAACTTCAAAGGATCATTTTGTGCTATATGTACACATGAAGTTGTTTTATATGTACTATGAATTGTATTTTGGAATGAACAATGGATCATTTTGTGCTGCCTTATAACATAAGTGGAACTATTCAACTTTTACTTATAAACAAAACTATTCAACTTTTACTTATAAACAAAACTATTCGGTTAATTATATGTTAAGACACCTACTTTCTCTTTCCAACATTACTAAGGTGTGCTTTAATTTTTATTTCTAGCATCCTAATTTACTTGCTAAAGTTTTAGTTATTTATAAAAATATTTACGTCATCATAATTATAAAATAAAATTTTCTTGAATAGAAATACAAATACAAATAAAACAAAAGGGAAATATATGGGACCAATGTTTTTTTAAAGGAGTTTAAATAGAAACATATAGGGTAGTTATTTGAAGTTGTAACGTTTTGAAAATCTGGAACAACATTTTTAACCTAAAACAAGTAACCTAACCTAACATTGGCTTCATCTGTAGACTACATCTGCTACAAAAATGCTGCCGGAATCGCACCATCCTCCCACGACATCCCTCTTTTGACACTGCACCATACATCACAAAACATTGTTAAGCTGTCAACCAAGAAATGTGTGTATAGGCGATGGTTCAAATTCACAGATTGTGAGAATTGCAAGAATCAATCAAAATCATTATTAAATATTAAAAAATTGTTCTCCGTCTCTTTTTGGAGAGAGGAATGTGTGTTCCTGAGTGCGTAAGGAAGAGAATAGAAAGAAAATGGATGAAAAATAAATTCTATTATTTTCTCTCCAAAATGGACCCTGTTTAGGAAGTGAAAAACCTGTCATCATGGGTTCAGTTCAGAAGATATAAACAGAACAACAACACGAAATGTACAGAATTGAAGACAACAGTATACATCAACAGAAATGAGATCTTGGAGAAGATGACGTAAAATTACCTTACTAAACCCAAGCCAATTTGAATCTCCTCTAAACGAAAATGTTTTCTTGCTTTCTTTCCATTGTCCACAAAACACCTGCAATGCCGTCGCAACAAAGACATTTTAAGATGGAGAGAAGAAACCGCAGTTTGACCTTGTGCACAAAGCTGTAACCATGCATCATACTAAGATCACAAAATATTGCAAGTTGAGATTACCACCTCATAATCAACTCCTTGGATGTAAGCATAATCAGGGTCAACAGAAGAGAAAGATATTCCAGTTATCTGAAAAACAAAATAATGTCTAAGAAATACAAGTATTTGCCAAACGACTCATAGGAATATGTTGCAGTTTTGTTGGACAGCCCTGTTTCAGTTTTCATGGATGTATTAACGGAAGTGTAAAATGGGTGGGTCGAAATGGTTATGTTTTGTTTTTAACAGATCAAGGGGGCAGTGCAAAAATTAAATATAAAAAGGAAACAACTCAAAATTGGCCTAAGTTTAGTTTCAATCTCCTATACTGCTTTATTCCAAAATCAGATTATAACTGTAATAATATAGTCTTTTTATCGTATTTAGAACATTAATTATTAATTGAAAAAAACCTAAATGGGCAGAAATATTTTGTGAGTCCTCTCAACCCATACTGAAAAATCACCTATTTTTAACCATTACGCAGTCCAACCGACCTGCATATTTAGCCATCTCAAGAAAATACACAAGACACTAATGACTAGTATGGAAATAATATGAACGTTTAGATTAGATCCATCTTGTAGAAAGAATAAGTTCAAACTAGTGAACAATTTCCAACTTCCAACTACTATATTTTAAACTTTTACTGGAAAACTAACAGGCCCCATTAATAAAGGTGGTGTAACTTGTAAGATATTTCGATAGGTTGATTGGGTTCGATTCATTTTCCTAGATTGGGTCTTGGGCTTCCTTCCCTTTGTTACCCTTGTATTTTATTTTAATATAGGTCTAACGACCTATATTAAAACTCTCCTGTATCCAATTAACGCTTATACATAGTAAAGCAATGCTATTATGACTCTAGAGAGCTTCGACATGAACCAATATGTGCAATCATTTAATATAGCTTTTTACACACATAATGTGCAAGCCAGATTTTGAATATAACATGAAAGATGAGAAAATCCATAAGCAGGCAGTGATCAAATTCACCTCATATTTCGAGCAGTTGACCCATCTTGATACAGCTGACCATCTGCAATAAATATTCAATAATAATATTAGCATTGAATCCATTACATTTAAAAGTTATAGCACTCAATGTGAATCAGTTAGCTAGGAGTGGAAGATGTTAAGATCTTAAAGTAAACTCCCTTCATCACAACAGAAAGGCACACTGCCATTTTGGGTCCACTTCAGAAAGAGACTTCTCACTATAAAGTACCAAGGACAAGTGAACTTTTTACCACAGAAAAGTTTCAAAAACTACAAGTCATGATTCTGTAAGTAGAATTTTTCAACAAGTAGATGTTTTACATTATTTCTCAAACAGTTTTTAAGATTGACTCCTACTAGAGACCAAGACAGGAGAGAAAAAACATATAAAACATAAAAAGATCTGGTTCTATAACATGGGAAGTTTATGATAACAAGAAAAAAAAAGAAACTGAATTCATAGCTGTATTTACACAGCTAAATAATTATAGTTACATAATCATCTATGAGGCATGATGAGTAAAAAAACATGAGGGCAGTTTTATAAAATTTTACAAGTAAAAAACAACTCCCACACACACACACACACAAAAAAACATACATATATATGTCTTCACAATTCCTTAAGTTCTCCATGTTTTAATAGAAGTTACTATTGAAAAAACATATACGACCTGCGGGGATCATAGACAGTCATAGTACGATCTGCTCCACCGACTGCAATATTACCACTTGAGGAGTTGCAAACTGCATACAATATATCACCAACCGAGCCACAAATTCGATGCACACAACCACCTTTTTCTTTTACTCTAAGGTCCCATATTGACAGCTGTAGGCGTTTAAAAAAATGGGAATTTAAAGAACAAAAATGGAAGAGATTATAAAATATACACAATGTTATGCACACAAACATAAGAAAAAATAAGGGGGTAAGGGCACCATTATGTAGGGTAAGAAAACTCCCTGTGTATAGTTAACTTTGATATTGTCCGATATAATCAGCCCATAAAATGGAACTTATGCATATTTAAGCTCCTATGATTTCAACTCTGTTTTAATTAAAGACAGAAGTGAACAAAAAAGCCAGCTGGGCAATGGGTCAAATGAGTTCTGAAAAAAAGGTGACTTTTAAGTGTGGGTCAAAAGGTTCAGGTGGGCTGGGTTTGACCCAACAACATTCTTTTCCTTTCTAGGTAACTGGTAAGTTGGATGTTTCAATAGAATTCCTCTTTCAGAATCGTCATGGTGAAGCCTCACACATCCTTAAATGGCAAAAGTTTGACAGGCTTAATATTTTAAGTTCCTTCTATTGGTCTAATGAAATAGGTAAAATATACACACATAACACAGACACACAAAAGTTACCTGGCAGCCTTCTGTAACAGCTAACATCGAGCTTTCATTTCCGCTATATAAGTCCTTTGCAAAAATTACTGCAGTAGGGTACCACAATCTGCAATGAGGATGCAATTTTAGAAAACATTTCTCACTTCCTATTTCTTTTTGTTGGAATGCATTACCAAAATGGAAATCCCTTTTGCCAATAATACCCTCTTACCCATGAAAGATGTATATTTCTAGATAATATGGATACATCTTATCAGCCCATGAATTTTTATTTTGTTCCTCTTCCCCCTCTCCTCAAAATGAAATGTAGGTTTTTTTGGGTATGGAGCAGATTAAACTGAAAAACAGCTAAAACGATATTTTGCCTAGTCTTTTTCTGTTTGGTATTAAAAGAATACATTACTGGTTGATAAGTCCATTAATAATCCTAACAACGGCTATAGATGTGGGAGAACTGAGTGATTACATATAAACCATTTTTTATTTTGCTTTTGTTGTGATTCTATGTGTTGTTATCAATCCTAGCAGGAGGGAGTAAGACTCTCAATTTAACCTATAAAGTCAAAATTGCATCATGCATCTAAACACTACTCCCCCTTCCTTGAAAACACATAATTATAATTTCTCTGGTTATCCCAAAAAATGTGTTATTACATTTCTAACAAGTGCTACATACATATATATTTTCGCCTGTTAGTAACCGGACTTGATATTTCGGTCCATACTTTTCCTTTATTTTGTCTTCAATAAGGTGTTGGAAGTTTAATCTTGATTTGTGCACTTGTGAAAGTTGAAGGATCAAAAATGAATTTGTGAGAGGAAATTCAGAAAAAAATTGGCTGAAGATTTTGGTTAATTTGATTTTTTTTGGTAGCATAATTAATAGAATTTTGTTTCCTTATTAGCAAGAGTAAAATTAGCTTCGAGAGCAAGTTATGTGTTTAGTATAAATAGAGGTGTGGTCTCATTGTATTATGTGTGGTTTTGTTCTAAATAATATTCATCGTGTAGCGACTTAAGTTTAGTCACCAAATCCTAGTGTTTTTGTGTGTGACATACGATTCTGAGCCAACATAAGGCATAAGGGGCACTTTAGATGTCTCATGAAGAGCCAAACACTTCTATTAAACTATGTGCCAAGTCAAAGTTGCCTTTATTGGGGATGCATACATTTACTTGCATTGTTGTAGGAACAAAATAGAATAACTTCAATGCTTTATATTAGCTTGCTAATTATATGTAATAGAGTTTTGTATTTTTACAAAAGCAAATATTTAGTTAACATGTAACAAGGCACAATAAAGAGAAAAAAGTATGACAAGACCAAGTAACATAAATCCCCTATAGTAATGGAAAAACACAAAATAATTAAAGAGAACTTACGTACGGAATGTACGAAGATGAAGATCTTGGTCATATACATCGATACTTTTACCAAAGCTATGTGCCACAGCAGTCTGAAACATTTTTTCTAAATTTATGAGATGCTATACAATGAATTACTAAGTGAATATGCACCATCATGTTATTGTTTGATGAACAAAATCTAGCCTAGAAGTGATCTGTATCTAAGCACCAGTCCAGGAGTTAATTAATTACATCAATTTCATAAACGATCAAAAAAGCCTTAAGTAAGCAAATTTATACCGTAGACCACTGACTTGGACTGAAGCAAAGCCCTGCCCACCCAGCTTCTCCAACTCCAAAATCCCGAGGTGATACATAAAATGTAAGCTTTTCAACATCTGAAAATTATACGAAACATGTATAATTGAGTTCAAAACTCACAAGTTAAAATGAAGCTGACAGAATATTACAAAAAGTTTATTTGAATAGAATGTCCAAAATGGTACCTTTACCATCACTATCCAATTTGGAAACAATAAGGTGTCCATAGGAGTCAACACTACCCAAAATCAAGCAATCGCTGTCTGCACGATTTAGATAAAATAGTTTAAAAAGGTGAGCACACAGAATTAAGAACTGAATGGAAACGTACTCTCAGTTTCATTCAATAACAATGTCTGAATTTCTGACCGATGAGGGCAGCGATTTACTATTGCAGATTCCACAACCTTTTAATATTAAGATTTCATATGATACATCAGTGTACATCTATCAAAGTTACACCAACTTGTAAGAGTGGTTGAAGTGAATTCCAGCATAATCAGAATAATTATGTAGCGTTAAGATCATATCAAACTTACCTGAGTTTGTTCAGGTATAAGAAGGCTATCTTTCCCTTCATTGACTAAAGAATCTTCCAAAGAGACCTATGAAATAAAAGAGAAAAAGTTGAAAACAAGTTCATAGTACTGAAAATAAAGTGGCATACCCACAAGAACAAAGATGTGGCGGAATTGTAGAATGATTTCAGGAGTTAGATATGGCATTTAGAGTAGGTGTCATAGGATCATCCAGCGGTTCTGTTTGATATATTTTCTATTAAAGCCACTACTAACAAATGGTAAACATGAGATGGAAACTAGTAGCTTGCATAAATAACTTGCATAAACTAGTAACATAACTGCTCCACTATATACATGTGGTAGTTATGGTATAGTAACACAAACATAAAACAATAAAAAAGCAAGCTTTTCAGCCTGAGGAGAAGAATCACTAAATGGCTTTCAAAAACCCAATGAAGTTAAAAAAGAATGATAACCAGAATTCTGTAGACATGGGCAGCGGAAGCGATATAAAGGCAGCAAGAAGTTCCATGTTGGGTAACCTGAGGGTCGGAAAATCAATGGAGATAAGCAGCAAAAGCATGAGATAGTTCAAGTGTAAACGCTGTTTTGGGGCAAAAACAAGGCATGAAAGAATGAAATGAGGGGCAGAAAGCGTGTGTTGATCGTTAAAAGAAAAGGGGGATGGAAATTAGATTACATTGAGAGAGAGACGATTGGAGTGGAGATTGGCCGGAGAAGGGTGGTAGTGGCCGTGGTTGTTGTGCTTCATGAGTGTCGCCGGCACCGCCGCCTTCTTCAGACTTCGAGCCTTCAACATCTTCTATTCGCCAACCACCAGACACAACAGACTCCCTAACTTATTACTTTCATATAAGCTTACCCGCAGGGTTAGAATTAGAAATTAAGTCTCTCAAGCTTCAAACAAAGTCTTTCGAAGTGATTTCTTCTTAACTATTTTTCGCTGTCATCTTTCAAGACTCACCAACTTAACTAGTGTCTATGTTTATAATTTTATTCTATTGATTTTGTTCTCTACATTAGTGTCCAGCTGGCTTTAAAAATATGACTGGCTATAAGATTTTATATAAAGTGTTAGACTAAGACTTGTAAAAATTATAAAACACTTGAGAGCAATATGCATCATTTTTGAAAATCAATACTTGTGTTCTTATTTTTGTTCATTGTTTCTTTTTTCTGGTTCCCTATTTGATATATCAAATATTATATTCTCCATCTTATGAAACTATTGCATAATAATAACGGTCCTGTAGTTGCATCTACTTATTTATGAATTTCAAGAATCATTATCAAATTTAATAGAAGAAGATGATAAATTTATTTCAAGAATCATTAATGCTAACTACTAGAGATACCGCACATTGTGGTGGTTCGATTTTAAACTTTCAAAACGTAAGATATAAAAAACACATTGTGAAGATGCATTCAGATTTCATGAAAAAGTGAAGTTTTTATAAAATGAACGTTAAGAAATATGAAAACAAACTTTACAATATCGTTAAATGAAAAGATAAAACTAAAAACGTCACGTTTCTAGTTCTAGCAAACATGTGATAATTTCTAAATGCAATGCATCAATTTGAAAATAAACTTTGTATTATCATGTTTACAACTTTATCACTTTTTCTTCTATGTTAGGATAATTAAACGTTCTGTCTCGAATATCCCAACTCATAATATTTTTTTAGAAATAATACTAACTAGCATTTTTTCCCGTCACGTGTTGCCGCGACACCGTACGTTGCGTGATAATATATAAATTACAATCGACCCGATTCGTTTTCGAACTATATTTACACCAATATGTAAAGTGACTCGAATTTATAATGTTGAATGAAAACGTATTATATTAGACCCGACTTTTTTCCAGACAAAACATACGTTGAAACATTTATATTTCACTCGTGTCCGAATTAACTTTACGTCGAAACGTAGAGTAAACAAAAATATATTATATTTGATCCGACGTGTTCCCAAACAAAACTTACGTCAAAACGTTTAAATTTGACTCAACTAATATTTGAACAAAATTTACATCAAAACGTAGGCTTTTGTTAAAAAATAGTTAAGTCGAGTCACATCTGATTAGGTCCTAATGATGATGGACTCGAATTTATATTTTACATAAACCCTGAGTTTTAAAAACTTAAGGGGGTAAAAGTGATATTTCTCAAAGTTTTACAAAAGTTGAAGGGTAAAAAGTGTCAAATAAAGAAAGTTAAGGTGTTTTTTGGCCAAAACGTAGGCGTTTGTCGAAAAATAGTTAAGTCGAGTCACATCTGAGTAGGTCACAACGGTGATATACTCGAATTTATATTTTACAGGAGTAAATCCTGAACTTTAAAAACTTAAGGGGGTGAAAGTGATATTTCTTAAAGTTTTACAAAAAGTTTAAGGGTAAAAAGTGTCAAATAAAGAAAGTTGAGGGGAATCTTTGGCCGGTGGCGTATGCCACCAACCTTTGCAATACGTCGACACGTTTAAATTTGACTCAACTAATATTTGAACAAAATTTACATCAAAACGTAGGCTTTTGTTGAAAAATAGTGAAGTCGAGTCACGTCTACTTAGGTCCTAACGATGATGGACTCGAATTTATATTTTACATGAATAATCCTGAACTTTAAAAACTTAAGGGGTGAAAGTGATATTTCTCAAAGTTTTTACAAAAAGTTTAAGGGTAAAAAGTGTCAAATAAAGAAAGTTGAGGGTTTTTTTTGGCCAAAACGTAGGCGTTTGTTGAAAAATAATTAAGTCGAGTCACATCTGATTAGGTTCTAACGGTGATGGACTCGAATTTATATTTAACAGGAGTAAATCATGAACTTTAAAAACTTAAGGGGTGAAAGTGATATTTCTTAAAGTTTTACAAAAAGCTTAAAGGTAAAAATTGTCAAATAAAAAAAGTTGAGGGGGGCTTTTTGGCCGGTGGCATATGCCACCGACCTTTGTAAATAAGTATATATACAATACATGACTCTAATATATTTGACCATATTATATATATATATATATATATGTATATATATATATATATATATAATAAATTAAGCAAGAAATCTATATATATAATAGTTGAAGTAAGCAAGAAAAATAATAAAATAAATTAAACCAACATTACATATCTTATCTTTCTACTCTAATAAAAAAGTAACTTAACATAAAAAGTTGTAGAGATTAATGAAGAGGCTGATGCAACCTAAACATCTTTAGTCTTTCCTGCATGCTGCACAAGTGCATTAAAGAAGAAGCTTAGGAAGTTTCACATATGAAATAAAAAATACCCTAAGTGTGAAATCTTCCGAAGCCAAGACCAATATCTGCCAAAGCCAAACATGAAGTCTTCCGAAGCCTCATAGACAAAGTCTTCCGAAGCTTCAAGTTCATAAAGACAGATTTCTTCCAAAGACTTTTAGTAACATGCTTTATCTGATGTATTATTCCATAAAGTTGGACACATTTCGCTGTGCCTCTGCAAGTCACCAACTTACATGGTTTGGTGAAAAGGTCCATGCTTTTGGTAACTGTACATTGAGGTCATGAGTCTGTAACTTTCTTCTTTATGTACTTTATCCTTTTAGATAAGGATGTGAGCTATGGCATGTCATAGTCACAAGTCAAAAGGCAATCTGCCTTTTGACTCTACAATTGATTTTGTTTGTGTCTAGTCAATTGTATCCAGCTGGCTTTCAAAGTATAGCCGGCTGTAGGATGTAGTATAAGTATCTCATGTTCTTGTATCTTTCGAATATGCTTTGTAACACTTGTAATAGAACATAGAGAAAGCAATATACTGCATTCTTGAAAACCAAACACTTGTGTTCTTTGTGTTCTTTGTCTCCTGCATTACTTGTGTTCTTAGTATCTCAACACTTGGTTAATCCAGTTTACTGTTTGATTAAAGTTTAGTTAATCTCCTCTTTGTGTTGTTGTGTTGTAACTAACCCTTCAACGATCCTGCATTTGGTATCAGAGCATTTCAGGCTCTTGATATAAGATCTCACCATCTTAAGATCCCTCACACACACAAATACTAAAACTTTTCAAATGGCAGCCATTTCCAAATCTGATATGGAAACTGGAACCATGAACAAGTCTCCACTGATCACTCTTGATGAGTTTGATACCTGGTGTTTAAGAATAGAAGGTTTTGTTGGACCAAAAGAACTAATGAGCCGGATCAGAAAAACCTTTAAGTCCCACAGACGTCACAACAACTACTGAAGACCACAACAGCTGAAGACAACAACTGATTACAAAGTCTGAAGACAAGTGCTGAAGACAAAGTCTGAAGACAAGTGCTGAAGACAAAGTCTGAAGACAAGTGCTGAAGACAAAGTCTGAAGACAAGTGCTGAAGACAAAGTCTGAAGACACAAGTGCTGAAGACCAAAGTATCAGACGTTGTCACAACAGCTGAAGAGGTCTTCTTCAGTAGTTGTGACGGTTTACCTTTCAGTAGTTTTATGTTTTATCTGTTCAGTAGTTTGACACAACAGCTGAAGAATACTTCTTCAGTTGTTGTGCTCGTCAGTAGTTTTATGTTTTTCAGTAGTTTTGTAAAACGACTGAAGAGCTTGTTCTTCAGTCGTTGTAGTTTCAGTAGTTTCTTATCAGTAGTTTCATATTTTGTACTTAACACTCTGATATGTTCTCAGTAGTTGTGAACATTTCAGTAGTTTGTTAAGAGTTAGTTATTTTTATAATAGATCTGCCAGTTGTCACTTTCCCGTGATAACAGCAGCGATTGCACTCTATATAAGGAGTGTCAACCTATTGTAATAGGTGAATGATTTGATCAGAAATATTCGATATTATAGAAACATTCCTCATTACAGAAATATATTCTCTCGTTATAACCGTATTTGTTCTTAATGCATACGAGTATCAAATTCTTGCTACAATTTGTCTAATTCTTGTTCTTATTCCGCTGCGTTACGCTCTATTACATCAAACTTGTGATCACTGATCCTGACAAATGGTATCAGAGCAGGTTAATCATTGATCGATCTAATAATTGATCATTTAAACTGCTATTCAAGATCCAAGTTTGATTGAATTAGCATTTTTTTTTGCAAGAAACGGTTATAGAGATTGAATTTTCTGTGTTTCTGGTCATTCATCCTGAGAATTTCTCTTGGTTTTCATTGAGTCTGTTGTGGTCTATGTAAAAACGTTTAAAAGCTTGAATTAAATTGTATTTGGACTGAAAATGACTATTCCTTCCAATGATCCTCACAATACTGGTTCCTCAACCAAGCCTCCAATGCTGGTTAGGAATGAGTATAACATATGGCAACGACGAATGCTCCATCACCTGTCTGTTAACAGCGCAGGTTGTTGGACATCAGTGGTACATGGTCCACACAAGCCTATGGTCAATAACCCGGAAACCAATCAAATGGTTCCGAAGAGGAGGGAGCAATACCAGATGAGGATAAGAAATTGTTTGAGATTGATGCAAAAGCCCATGGAATTCTGGCCATGGCACTGCCCAATGAAATCTATTCTGGGCTAATGCATCATGAAACTGCTCATGACCTCTGGAATGCCTTGAAAGAACAATTTGGAGGAACAGATGAGGTCTTGGCAAATAATAGAGAAATCCTTGCCCAACAATGCAAGACATTCTCTCATAGAAAGGGTGAGACACTAACTCAACAGTTTGAGCGGTTCTCTTGTTTGATCTCTGAATTAAAAATGGTCAAACTTGAGTACACCAATATCCAGATGAATAACAGATTTCTCAGATCACTGTCTGAGAGATAGGACACATACACTATTGTCCTACGCTCTAGTGCAAATTTGGACAAACTATCTCTCACCCAACTCCATGGGAAATTGCTCACATTTGAGAGAGAGATAGAACAGAAACGAAAACTGTCTTCATCTGGAAAGCTCACTGAAGACTTTGTACCAGGCAACACTGCCTTGGTTGGTCATGAGTTAGAATATGCTTCATCTGAATGTCAGTACGATGAGCATATTGATTTCTCCTCAAACACTTCTGATTCTGCGTTTGTGAGTGTTGATAGTCAGTTTACTGGGTGTAATAATGACAATCTATGCTTCATCATGGATGATCTCAAGGGGATTGCTGATGATGAATTAGAAGAGATGGATATTTTGAGCCAAATGGCCTTGATAAATATCAGATCTCAGAAGTTCTACAAAAGAACTGGAAGAAAGTTCCCAGGACTCTCTGGCAAAACCAAAGTTGATTTTGACAAGAGTAAGTTGAAGTGTCACAAATGCCACAGGCTTGGACACTTTGCTAGAGAATGCAGATCATCTGGATCTAATCCTCTGCACCTTTTGTGACTTTCCCTGGCAATAGTCAACAACACAGAGGGCAACATCCTGTCAATTCTAGTCATCATTCTCAACCACAATCTCCTGCATATTTTGTTCCTCAGGGTCAAATGCCATATCCTTACCCTTGTTATTACATGCCACAGTCAAATCAAGTTCAAGTTCCTATAGTACCACAACCTCATGCACTACCAGAACCTCAACCATCTCAATCTCATCAACCTCCTCAACCTCAACAACACAACTTCACCCCTGGAGTTGTTGACTGGAGCAGTTTACCGGATGACATGTCTGGTCATGAACAACTGTTCACAGGTGCTGGTCAACATAGTGGTGACAGTCCTTTTGGGAATCTGGCGCTCATGGCCCTGGAGTCTACTGAGGGTTCCTGCTCAAATGCATCATCTTCACAGGTAACTCAGGTATCTTCAGAGGCTAAAGCCAAGTTATGTTCTGAATCATGCATTGCTGCCTTTGTCTCCATTAGAGAGGCAAATGTAGCATTAATAAATCAAAAACTTGAGTTTGAGAAAACCATTTCCAAAAGAAAAGCTGAGTTTGAGTCTGCTCTTAATAGTAAAAATGATGAGATTTATAAGCTTAAATGCCAATTAAATGATGAAAAGGCCAAGCTAGAGGTTATTCTGGAAGACCAGAGAAGTCTCAAAGAAACCCTTGTAGTCACCCAGGTAGAGTGTGATCGATGGGTACAATCATGCAAAGGTTTTGAAATGCTTCTTAGTAAGCAATCTGCTTCCAATGTGAAGTTTGGTATTGGTTATAATCACACTGCTCCTCCTACAGATTTTGCTTCAAGAGCAGAAGTGAAATCTGATGGAGAAAGCAATAACCAATCCACCTCATCATGTGATTCACTTTTTGATAGAGCATCATCAAAAGTTGAAGTCAGCACTAAGCCCTCTCAGAACCCATCAGCTGATGTTGATGGTTCCACTGCTGACACTCACATGATCAAAGAGATGATCAACTCAGGAGCTATTTCTGGAAGTCCTGAAAGGACTGGAGAGCAAGATTTAACACCTGAAGTTCAAACTCCAACTACTGTCAGCACTGAAGAGAAGAAAACTGTCAGTAGAAAGAGTTTGAAGACTACTAAAGAGGAAGTCAAGAAAGCAAATAATTCTTCCAAAGTACTGAAGAGCAAGTCTTTAGTAGTTTCATTCTCTTTAGTTGATGATCAACATAAGATGAAGAAGAAACCATGTGAAGTATGTGGTTTGTTCAATCATCTTACAGATAATTGTTGGTACAAAAGGGGATCCAAACTCAAACATAAAGAGGAAAGTAAAGAGAAAATGGTTAAAATGAAAACTGAGTTTGAAGCCACATTTGTACCAGCAACATCAAATCCTGTAACCCTTAAGTCCAAAAAGAAATCCAAAAAGGAAGGGGTTAAACAGGTAACAACTAAGATTGCTCAAAAGAAGATGGTGCAACATAGGAACTTATCAAACTCCAATGCCAATGTGTCTGAAGAGCTGAAAGCCTTATCACAAAATCAGACACAGCTAGTTATGATGGTTCAACATCTATTGGGAAGAGTTAACCAATTAGATGTTCCTATGTTGAAACCACAGAAAAGGAGGTCCAAGCCAAAGGATTCCTTTTCTTCACCAGTTTCTTCCTCTCAAGCTGTTGTTTCCAACAAACATGTTAGTTTACCATCTGTTGATGAGAACAGGCCCCAGACCAAAAAGGTTTGGGTCTCAAAATCTAACTAATTTGTTGTATTTTGCAGGGTTCTTCAACATACCTTAGAGGCATCTGGTATGTAGACAGTGGAGGATCCATGCATATGACAGGAAACAGATCACTTCTTAATGACTACTCTCAAGGAAGGAAGGGGTTTGTGTCATTTGGCAATGATGCAAAGGGTTACATCATCGGCAAAGGCTTTATTTCCAATGGGGAAATAAAGTTTGATGATGTTAACCATGTCGAAAATCTCAAGTACAACCTCTTGAGTGTCAGTCAAATGTGTGACAAAGGCCATGTTGCTCTTTTCACCAGTCAGAACTGTCGGATTCTATCATTCAAAGTTCTAAGTTTGATTGATAAGGTGTTGGATGAACACACTCTCCTAAAGGCCAACAGGACAGGAAATGTGTATGCCTTAGATCTTTCCAAGAAAATAGATCTTGTTAGGACCTGGTATTTGACCGAAATACCTATAGATTAACGTGTAAACCAGATCAAATAGTGCGGAATCCTATTTGATTGGCGATCCAATCAGTGAGAACACACGAAGAATCAATCAAGAATTGAAACTAACGTTAGAAATCGATTGGGAATCGATCTAATGTGTTCTATGAACTTGGAGAACGAATTGAGAGGTTTCTGGACGGCTAGGGCACGTCTGGAATCGTAATTAACCCAGAGTCTCTCTTTTTCACGAATTGAGTTATATTTATAGGTTGGTATTATTCAATCGTGCGACTGAACCATTAGTTTGGTTCAGTCGTGCGATTGAACCATGCGGTTGATTCATTCGTACGACTGAGTGTTCAGTCGTGCGACTGAGCCAATCTTATGTTACAATCGTACGACTGATCCAGTCTCCTGGTTTAGTCATGCGACTGAGTCAATCGTGTGAAGTTATTCATGCGTATGGTTCATTCGCATGAGCCATTCACATGAGAACTTCATTATGTTAAGTTTGAATGTATTAATTAATAAACATTATATGTAATCATTCAAGCAATCACTAACCTAATTAACCAATTCAATGTCGACACATTAATGAAACATTAAACATTATAACTAACAAACTATCAATATCATTTCATTAATCATACCAAACAAGATCTATTACATCACATATCATGATCTAGGGACATACATGTATCAACAAACTCCCCTTGGACCTAGATCTCTCTAATGTCTTGTTTTCTTCATTACCTCCTCATATTTCTTGTACTTTTCCTCTTGTGCGACTCCCGCATGAATATCAAACGCGAAGCAAAGTTTTATGACATTTTGGAACTGAAGTGCCTGTACAATATCTTGCGTATCATAGAACATAGGCCACTTGTACAGTGTATAAACATCATTTTCCGACAAGTTGGTAAGCCACATTGGATTGAATACTCTGATTATATCCATTTGGCCCTCTTTATCTAGGACTATGACCGCTTCTGCTGTTCTCCAATCGTAGTACCACCACTTAAAGTGTGGTGTGAAATCCTTTGTCATTTCCCGAAGTGGGATTCTTGACATTGTGCGCGGAGGATTCCACTTCAACACAATCTTTGGTTTTCCAGTAATGGCATCCATCTCAGACCTTCTAATATACCTTGTAGGTTGTTGAGGTCTGAAGTTAATCCACCTGGTGTGGTACTCTTTCTTTAGGGCAGCCTCAAACCAGCCTGACATCTTTCTCGGGTCAGCATACAACAGCTTCAATTGGCCAGCTGGTTGAGCTCAAAACCTGGTAGAGTCTTTAGATCATGTGGAAATCTAAAGTACTCTATGCCCTTCTCCTCTTAACGGCATAAACGTTAAGATCATCAAAATATGCCCATGCTATAATCCTGCCTGACACCTTAAGATGTTTCTTGACGCCGTAGAGCTTGGTGTAGGCATCCCTCTTCGGTGCAGCACGTTGGGCTCTAACTTCTTTAAAACATTCAGCCCATTCAGCCTTACGGATATCAACATCATCCTTTGCAGCTTGGGCCATTCCCTCTGTTTTCTCTGACTCTTGCTCCATTTTGTCTAACATCTCAAATGTATCACCGACCAGGGATTCACCCAAATTGGGGACCACATTACCCTCATTGTCAGCATACTGAGGATAGTGCTCTGCAGTGATATCTTCTATCTCTATTTCATCAATGTCATTTAACTCGTCATCACAGGTAGCATTACATGTTGGAGCATCTTTCACTATTTCATCAGGATTGAGCTTGGAAATTTCTGCCAGTTGCTCGTTTGATAGATCATGAATTATTTCCCCTTCTTCAGGGTTATAACTCACTGACCTTCTTACAATCCCTTGCAGATCAAGAATCATTGTGAGTTGAGACTTGACCTGTTGAAGGGGAGCAATATCAAACTCATCTCTTTTGTACTTTGGATCTGTTTGATTTACACATTTCACACTCAAATCATTAGTAATTTATCAAACAGAAAAGGCATTAAAGTAATATAAACATTAAGTACATTGTGTTCAATTACATGATTCAAATACAAAAGAAGATAAATACATAATCATCTAATCTTTACTTTTTTCTTGTATCAAGGTTTCATCACTTGTAGGGGCAGAGGTAGAGGCTGATTGATCTTGTCTATTCTTAGTCCTGTTCTCTTGACCTGTAGCAGTGGCCGATGCAGGTGCATCCCCTCTTTCTGCTTCTTCATAATCGTCACTCTCTCATCTTCATCCACATCATCATCAGCACTATCATCACCATCTCCCTCTTAATCTTCAGAGGCTCATCTTTAGATCCTTTAAGTTTGAGCATGATGGTCTTCTTAGCATTCTCCAACTCTTCAATTTTCTTAGTAGAAGTGTCTATGCTCTTGGAGTTGGGCGATCTTGAGGCTCTGAGCAGCCATTTGCTGGGCCTGCTCCTTGATTAGCCGATCCTGCTCCGAGATCTGATGTGACTGTACAGCAGTGAGATCTGCAAGCTGTCGGATCTGTGCAGTCTTTTCTTCATCAGCAGCTAACAGTCGCATCACCATATGGTTTAGCGTTGAAAGCTGGTCCTCTACCCCAAATTGAGGTAGATGAGATCCATATATATGTGCGGGATCAGATGAGGGTCCTGATGGTGGCTAGTGGTGGTGGTGGTTGTGGTGAAGATAGGGTTGGGTCTGTGAGATATTGGAGGTGATGTAGGAGTGAAAGATATGGTGGTGGTTGGCATATTTATAGTGGTAGGAGGTGTGGTAGTGGTAGTGGTAGCTGTGGTGGCTGTGGTGGCTGTGGTGGTGGATGGTGTGGCTGTAGAAGTGGTAGGGATGGTGGTAGATGTAGTGGCTGTGGTGGGTACGAAGGTGAGTCTTCTTCTCTTCTTCTTCTAGCCGTGGGGCTGAGCCATCCGTTTCTTCCTCGATCCAGTCGAGGTGGATGCTCCCCCTAGAACACGACTAGTAGACTCAGGAGCATAGCTGGGATCTACAGTGTCTCTCCCAAATCCCTGGGGCGTTCACCAACCGCCCGGAGTCCATACTCGGTGGGAACAACCTTGCTTCCCACGGTCCTCGTCAAGGGCTCCTCATCTGACTCTTCTTCCTCCTCACCAGGTATGAAGTCCTGGTGGAAGCCTGCAGACTCAGCTATGTCGCCTGTTGGGGCAGACACTAGGGGTATAACATCTGAAGCTGTGCCCTCGTTGGAGCAGGCATATCATCCCCAACATCCCCACTATCACCATCGTCTGAATCATGCTCTAGGAGCGACAACTCTCATCATCTGAATCGCTGTCATCATGACGCCATTTGCGTCTACCTGGTGCCATATATCGTTCATTTGCCAGATGGCCGATCAACCTTTTACCTGGGGCTTTACCTGCTTGCCCCGATACACTCTCATGCGACCCAAAGTCGTGTCATCCATAACCTCTAGGGCAACCGCATCATGTTTCTCCTTGGGAAGTAATGGCAGCTTCTCGTTAAAGATCAGCTGCAGAAATCTGGGATACATACAAAAACCCTCCTTCCCCTTGGCCTCCAGATTCTCCACCAGATACGAGAAGATCATGCTCGAGAAGCTGAAGGGGTGGTTCAATACCAGTGCCACATAGGCATTCTGAATCTGGTCTGACAGGTCATCAAACCACCCCTTCGAGAAGCAATACACTTCAGGATCACATGCGCCAAGTATTTATACTGGGGACACAGGTTGCTCTTGTTGAGCACACCTGAATGATGTCCCCAGCATATTTAATCCTGAGGAAGCAACCTCTGACTGTAAATGGATGTAGTCTGGTGGGTGATCAGTATCATCCCCAAAATCAAGTACTCTCTGGATGTCAGCTGCAGTAATTTCAATGAGCACATATATTGTGCTTTGGATGTAGTCTGGTGGGTTCCCAGAAAGCCTGATGTAACGACCTGTAAGGAGTACACTGTGTGGATATGGCTTTATGTATCCAAGAGCGTCGAAGGAATGCAATAATCTCTGTAAACTCGGCTCCATTCCGAGTCGTATGGTCCAAATGAGCACATATATTGTGCTTTGGATTTATGGACCATCTATCAGCCATTGACCTGAAACACAAGACACCTGATCATTAGTACATAATACATTGGAATTCAGTTCTAAGTGTAGTGTTTCACTTCTATTCTGATTCATTCATGCGAATGGATCATGCGACTGGAGTCATTCGGTTGTTCTTAAGTACGACTGAGTTCATTCGGTTAACTGAGACATGCGATTGAGTTCAATCGGCTGATTGAGACTTGCGATTGAGTTCAATCGGCCGACTGGACTCATTCGGGTGGTTCATTCGGCCGAATGACCCAATCGTAAGGTTCAATCGTGCGATTGGAGTTCATTCGAACAACCAGTCGCTTGCCCCACTGTTCGATCGCCTGTGGGTCGAATCTTGACCAATTTAAGTCATTTAACAGTGTTTAATGGTCCATTAGCCTCATCTACTTGTCACTAATAACCTATTAAACTCAATTTTAACATTTTGCTTAATTTACATAGGTGATTAGGTCATTTCACAGTTTGGTTCTTGATTCAATCGAGTGTCTCTATTGTAGGTTCGGTAATCTGCTGATTTTGGTAAGATTCAAAGAGTAATGTACCTGTAAATCGTCACTCGAATGTAAGAAACTTAACAGCAATGTAAATCAGGATCTGTAGCAATTTTGACAGAATAACAGGAAGAGTGCGATTTGAGTGCGATTTTGGTGTGATGAGGAACATGCGATCGACTGAGGCCCTTAAATACTGAACCTAGGTTCAATCGGCCGACTGGCCTCATTCGCTCAGTTCAATCGGCGACTGAGTCTCAGTCGTACGATTGGCCTAGTCAATCGCATTCAGTCGGCCGACTGAGTCTCAGTCGGTCGACTGCCTCATTCGGTCTCCTTCATTCGCATCTTTAGTTGACCGACTGAGCCTCAGTCGGTCTACTGTTTCATTCTCCCCCTTCTATTCGGTCGAATGGATCATTCTCATGTCTATTCGGCCGATTGGAAGCCATTCGCATAGTTGGTCCATAACCATGATCCACTCGTGCGAATGGGTCACACTTAGTGAGTTTACAGTCATTTTGAACATTTTACTATTAAGACCCTTTTCACTTTTG
The DNA here is from genome assembly GCA_025506515.1 of Flaveria trinervia. Lineage (NCBI taxonomy): Eukaryota > Viridiplantae > Streptophyta > Magnoliopsida > Asterales > Asteraceae > Flaveria > Flaveria trinervia. Next base: position 54,872,052 of record CM046441.1, read on the forward strand.
ATAATAACATTATAAGCTCTTAACCAATTCAGTCACTTCAGATGTGACTTTTTAAACTTTGAAAAACATGTGGCCATCTCAGACATGACCCTTTTAGGTAAGTTAATTCCCTTCTGATTTCCCTGATGTAGTCCGACAGACACACAATTAAAAGATTAACATAGAAACTTAAACTAACTACACAAATAAAGTTTATTTTTGGACTTTTTGTGAGAGATAAAACCCTAAGATGGAAATCTACGGGATTTGGTTTGGGAGTAGACAGCTTCAACTTAGATTGATCATATCTGGACCAATTCAATTTTGGAATCATACAAGAACATCAAATCATTGGGACTTGTTATTAAAACTTTTTGATGCTTAAATTCTCGGTGTTCATCCAGAGTCGTTAGCAACTTAAGGAAATCATACTGAAACTCTTGATTTTCACATTGATTTGAACTCTTGAGAATGTAGCCACTAAGATTGTCAGTATGTTTGTCCACTTAAATCCATACACAGACTCTTGACGCAGACTGGTGACTGATTTATGTTTAATTATTCCAGCTAACATTTGTGGATCCCACACTTATATGGTAATCAACATTCCTCAGAGGTTTTTGAGCGGTCTATGGGTATTATTACAAGAAGAGACTATTCTTAGAGCTTTCAAAGAGAAGCCTGTCCTCAGGTCAGTGCCATCGCACAGCAGAGAGGCGGCAAACAACAATGAATTCTAGAATATCTAGGTTATGCTTATCCTCAGGTCAGTGCCATCGCACAGCAGAGAGGCACACAACCTATCTCCTTGTTAGAGCAGCTTATTTTATTTTACACAATATGCACCAACAACATAAGTCATTAGCTTTATTGCATTTGTCTTTCATTTTTTCTTGCTTTGCTCTAATTATGGTCATCCGCACACGTTTGTGGCATTTAATGCTCATTACCCCTTATTGGAATATATTTGATTGTGTTAACCAGTGATAAGATGAAGCCCACAGTCAGTTAAACAACTTAGTTTGATCTTGAGATCACCAATCAGGTCTAATTGTCTATTGTGTTGAATCTACCAACATATCATTTGTGGTCTAGCAGCCTCTAAGTCTACTTTCTTTGTGTCACCTTAGGAGTTGCCAGTTTTCTATCATCTTCCCTTTTTATATTGCTTAGACTACACAGACTTATACTTTGAACTTTTGCATCTTTTCAAAACTTAAAATTTTAAAGTCCCTCTTGATTTGTTCCTGTGTACTATCATGTTCCAAAGGTATTGAATCGGTATCACAGACACAATCTACCTTATTTCAGCTAGTTACCCCTTCTCCCTTATTAATTTTTTATTTTTATTTTTTTTCGTTAATGTTAACTTGCTGACATATTCTCCCCCTAAAATACTAAAATCATTTCTGGCTTAATTATTTTTTGGATTTTAATAAACAGCAAAATAACATGAGTTTAAATATAACAGACGAAAATAAAACAGATAACATAAAATAAAATAAACTTTAACTAAACTACATCGGACTACACATTATTATCATCAGGAATTACCTCACTTTTCTTTTTAATGCCGTTGACCTCTAGCAAATATTGAAAACGTGGTTTATCAAAGGCTTTAGTATAGAGGTCAGCACGTTGAAAATCAGTGTTAATTTTAACCACATCAATTAAGTTCTTTTCAAAACAGTCTCTTATGAAGTGGTATTTAATACCGATGTGTTTGGTCTTAGGATGTTGAACCGGATTTTTAGTTACTGCAATTGCAGCAGAGTTATCAACAAAAATAGGAGTAGATGAGAATTTAAACCGTAATCCCGCATTTGCTGTTGAATCCAAATGATTTGTGAACAGCAACTTGCAACAGCAACATATTCTGCTTCACAGGTTGACAATGCAACCGATGTCTGCTTCTTACACTGCCAGGTAACTAATCTTCTCCCAAAGAATTGACACCCCGCTGATGTAGACATGTAGTTCATTTTGCAGCCTCCGTAGTCCGAGTCACTATACGCCGTGAGCTCAAAATCATCATCATGAGGATACCACAACCCCAGTGTGGGTGTACCCTTTAGATAGCGAAAAATCCTTTTGACCCCGATCAGATGATTGACCTTAGGTTTAGCCTGATATCTAGAACATAAACATGTCGCATACATGATATCAGGTCTTGAGGCAGTGAGATACATGAGGGATCCAATCATTCCTCGGTACATAGTGGCATCTACAAGATCTCCATTCTCATCAGGTGCTATATCATGATTCGTAGCAAGTGGAGTCCCAGCAGCAGAAGCATTCTCCATGTTAAAGCGACTGAGAATGTCTCCCACATACTTGGTCTGATGTAGAAAGATCCCATTAGGTGTTTGATCCACCTGTAACCCGAGAAAGAACTTCATCTCCCCCATAGCACTCATCTCAAACTCTTTCTTCATCACTGCTTCAAACTCTTTGCATAACTCTTCGTTCTTTGACCCGAAGATTATGTCATCAACATATATCTGTACAAGCAGTAGGTCGCCATCCTTTTCTTTAATAAACAGTGTACAGTCAATGACTCCCCTGCGAAAGCCGTGTTTCACAAGATGAGTCGAGAGTTTCTCATACCAAGCTCGAGGAGCTTGATGAAGCCCATATAAAGCTTTGTCGAGCTTGTAAACTCTATCCCGATGATAAGGGTCTTCAAATCCCTCGGGTTGACTTACATAGACTGTTTCCCTGATTTCCCCATGAAGGAATGCACTCTTCACATCTAATTGGTAGACTTTAATCTTCATGTACGATGCATAGGCAAGGAAGATACGAATAGCTTCCATCCTTGCCACGGTGCAAACACCTCATTATAGTCAATTCCCTCGACTTGGCGAAAACCTTGAAAACCAGTCGAGCTTTGTTCCTGATAATGACTCCTTGGTCATCCTTCTTGCATTTTAGTACCCATTTGGTGCCAATGACTTTAGCACCTTTAGGTCTATCAACCAGAGTCCATACACCTAACTTCTTAAACTGCAGAAGTTCTTCTTGCATGGCACTCACCCACGCCTCATCATTTAGTGCTTCACTGACATATTTTGGCTCAACCTGCGAAACAAAACATCGATAAGCACCATCATGAATGTAACCTTTCTCCATAAATGAGGCGTAATCAGCTGAGTATAGCTGATTTCGGTTTGTACTCCTGATCGGACATCCCAATAACATTGTCAAGGGGATGATAGACGTTTAGTCGTGATCCTGGAGTAGTCGGCACAGCCACCTCCGAACCAAGATTGTGAACATTTTGTTCTGCATCTGAGGAAGGTGGAGTTTGAGGTTCCGAAGTCGAAGGTGCATCACTTATGGATGATTGTGGACTTTCAGAAACTGGAACCTGTTCCTCCTGACTGTTCTGGTCATCTGCTTCAGTTTCATCTTCAGAGGAGGAGTCACTATCATCGACTACCCCCTCTGACTGAGTAGATGATTCTCCTGTGTGCTAGATGTGTATTTAGAATATCATACATCATCCTAGTAGCTAACTCATCATCCGAGGGAGAGAGAGGGATGTTGAAGGACTTGAAGAATCCATCATAATCAAAGAAGTATGCAGGTCCTTTGCCTGTAGGTGGTGTGGTATATCTCTGAACGTCGACATTACACCACACTTCTACAAGACCCGTTGAATTATTGTAAACTCGCTTGTTCGGTATGTTGTATCCTAGAAAAATTCCTTTTATGCCTTCTCGCTGAATTTGCCTTCTTGTGTCTTTTTCAGAAGTGTACACGCGCGCCAAAAGGTTCAAGATACTCCAAATTCGGTTTGCGTCTTTGTAGTAGCTCATAACATGTCTTTCCGTGGCGCTTGACTATTAGGACTCGATTCAGTGTATAACACGCATTTGCCACTGCCTCATTCCAGAATTGGATAGGCAGTTTCGAGTCTGCCAGCATAGTCCTGCTGTCTCTATCAAACTCCTGTTCTTTCTCTCAGCAACGCCATTCATCTGAGTGTGTAAGCAGAAGTGAATTGATGCACAATTCCCTTTTCCTTGCAGTATGCCTCCATCCCTTGATTCTTGAATTCTGTCCCATTGTCTGAGCGTGTTTGTCTAACTTTTAGCTTGTAGAGGGATTCCAGTGTGGTTACTAATTCCTTGAATGTCTCCAAAGTTTCTGATTTGGATTTCAGAAACATTACCCAAGTGAACCTTGAGTAGTCATCAGTGACCACAAAACAGTACACGTTGCCTGCAATGCTCCTTGTACTAACTGGACCAAACAGATCCATGTGAAGAAGCTCAAGAGGAAGTCTATTGAATGAACTTTCTTTTCCTTATGAGACTTCTTTGTCTGTTTGCCTTTCTTGCAAGCTACACAAAAGTCAGGAAGTTGGAAGTTCTTGACATTACTCCTCTCACTAAATCCTTCTGAATCAAATGATTCATCTTCCTTTGACTAATGTGTCCCATTCTCCTATGCCAGGAGATTGAATCCTTCTAAGTAGCTTTAGATAGAAAGCACTGAACCTCATGATCCGTTGTAGCAGCTGTTGACAGATCCAAGACATAAAGGTCTTTATATCTTGAAGCAGTCATAAGAACTTGGTCCTCTGGGATCATATATTCTTTCTTCAGCACGTAACACTTCTTGTTGTCGAAGATGACTTTAAATCCTTGATCACAGATTTGGGAAACAGAAAGTAAGTTGTTCTGAAGTTTTTGAACGTAGTTCACCTTATCAAACTTAACTTTCTGATTTCCCACTTCTCCCTGAGCTGTGATATAGCCTCCTTTGTTTCCTGCAAAGGAAACATGCCCTCCTTTTATTTGTTTGACGTTAGATAAAAGGGCTCTATTTCCTGTCATGTGCCTGGATGCTCCGCTGTCTATAATCCACGTGTTAGTCTCAGTATTGTATCGAACACCCTGCACATACAAAGTAAATGAATTAGTTTAGGTTAGGAACCCAAGCTTTGACTGTCTTGAGTTTCCCAGAGGCATCACACATCATAAACTCCACCCATTGACCCTTAGAGGGTGAGGGTAGCTCAGGTTCCTTCTTGTCATCAGTATCAGACATGTAGGTTGACTTTTCTTTCCATAAGCCAGATTTGTGCAATGCCTGTTTATGATAAACAGTCGTCTAGCTTGCAAGTTGGACTTTAGGTTCACTAGCTCTTCTAGGTGGAGTTAAAGAGCTTCTCTTAGAAGACTTAGGTTTTGAGTCCTGAAATTCAATCTTCTTCCTAGGTGTCTGATAAAAAGTACAGTAGGAAGCAATGTGTCCATATTCTCCACAGTTGTAGCACGCTCTGCTATCAACTTTATGATTAAACTTTCTTTGTGGAGAGGTACGTGACACTCTAGTAACATCAATCACTTTAGGTTTTGACTCTTGTATGTTTGATGTTTTCTCTGGTTTAACAAAATTTACTGTTTTAACCTGTTTAACATGTTCCACGTTTTGGTTAACTGGTTTTTGACTTAAAGCATGTGAGAAAGTAACATTTGAAGTCCTTTTAGGTTCTGATTTGACTTTTTAGAACTTGACTTTAAGTTAACCTTTTCAAACTTCTTTTCCAGATTAACACACGGCAATTTTCCCTTTGCCTTTGAAGTGGTCTCCTTTTGTTTGTTTCCAGTGTCAATAGATGAACACAGGGAATCTGGATCACTCACAAGAGGAGTAGTCACTACATGATCCTTGATGGGATTACTACTTAAAGGTCTAGACTTAGTGTTCATCAAGGTCTCAGGTGGTGGTGGAACCACTTTGTAGCCCAGTCCCTCCCCATTGTTCCTTTCTTTTACTAAGTGTTGAACTATGTGCGACGAACTAGTCCAACTATGCAGTTTCTGTTTTAGTGAGTTTACTTCTACTTCTAGAACTGCCTTTTGTTTCTTAGTGTCTTCTAGGGAGTTTAGATAGTACCTAATGTCATTTGTTTGGTTAAAGGCCACTACTTCGGTTTCCCTAAGTTGTTTAGTCAATAGGTCTATTTTTTCCTTATAACTATGCTCATTTTGTTTTAGTACTCTATTAGCCTCAGTGCACAGACGTAATCTTTTACTAAGTTATCATTATGATCTAATAACCTAGCAAATTTTTCATCTATGCTATTCCTAAAAGTATCACAATCAGAACAAGCATGATTATTAAAATTTTGGTCAGTGGTACTTACCTGAGTTGGTTCAGAAGAGTTAGCCACCAGTGCAGCATCAGATGTTTCTGGTTCTGGTGATTCTGAATTTTCTGTCTCTGACGTGGAAACTTCCTCATTTGGCTTGTAACTGACCTCGGCTGCAGTTGTTTCTTCACTATGTGACATTGCTATTTCAACCGCTAGATCACCTTCACTCGCAGAATCATCATAAATATCCTCAACACTGGCAATGTTAGATTCTCCTGGTGAGACAAACCTAAAACTCCAATCCTGTCCTTCATCATCATGAGTAGTCAACGCTTTTGGATCCTTGTTTGATGAAGTAGAACTAGAGGCTTGCTTGTCTTGGCGAGTAAAGGACGAGAACGGGTTCCCATTACCCGTCTTCTTGGCTTGACACATTCTCTTTTGAAGTGCCCCTTCTCACCACAGTTAAAGCAGTCACTTTACTCTTGTCGAAGCCAAAGGTGGTATCCTTAGTAGCAACCAAGTTCTGTCCAGTCTTTTTCACAAACTTCTTCGCCCTCTGGACAACACTTGCTAAGGCCCACATTATATCCATTCTCTCAAGCTCCATTTCATCCACCTGCTCGTAGTCCTCATCTGCCAGATGGCAGTTTCCAATCTTCCCGGCAACAAGTCTATCATATGAATGAACCACTGCTGCTAAAAGATCCATATGCTCTCGAGCTACTTCCACGGTCACATTACCGAGGTTCTCGATCTTCAGTTTGGTAGCACTTGCTTCTGATCCAATATAATGGGTACATGATGACCCAGACGTGTCTGATCCAGAAGGAGAAGCATGTGAAGGACCTGACGAGCTAGACACAAAAGCAGTCTGGAGTGGTGCTCCAGATGTCTTAGCTTGAGGCGTGGCGTTGTATAAAGCTGGATTTTGTGTGTACGAAGACTTCTGAGCTCTATACTTCATCCTTAGTGCTTCTTCTCGCAACTTAAGAATGAAGTCATTTATATCCAGCTTTACAAGCATTCCATTCTGTCTCAGGTTAGACACGAATGTAGCCCACTTATCAGGCAATCCGTCTGCGAAGTTGCTTACTTTCTCTTCCATGGTAGTAGCCACTCCATGTGTATGCAATTCACTCATCAAGTGGTAGAATCTGTCTATGACTTCGTCTAAACTTTCATTACCAATTGATGAGAAGTTATTGAATCCTTCTTTAACTCCTTTGCTTGATTGCCTTCAATGACGCATTCCCATCATATCTCTTCTCTAGCTCATCCCACAGTTTCTTGGACTGCTTGTTCTCTGAATACTGGTGGAATATGTCTTTGGGGATAGACTGAGTGATCAATGCATAAACTCTTTTCTATGCATTGTACTTTACTTTCTGTGCGTCTGTCATCCCGCTTAATGTTAGCTTAACTCCATCAGCTCCACCGGTGTACTATAACCAATCTCAATGGCTTCCCACAGATTAGGATCTACTCCATTAAGGTAGATCTCAAAACGTTGTTTCCAGTGGGGAAACTCATCTAAAGTCAAAAGCTTTGGTGGTTTATTGTGATTCCCCACCTCACTCTCAAGCAACAGCAGGTTCTGTATCCTTGAGTCCTTCCCAGCAGTAAAGGCTGACATCTGATCTTCCATGACTAATAAACTTATAATCTAACCAAACAAACTTTCACTGATGCGACTGAAGGATGCGAATGATCTAATCGTGCGTATAAACTCTACGACCGGTTCAATCGTGCGGCTGAACTGGGCGATTGGTTCAGTCGTGCGAATGAATCTGGTGCGTATGAGCTATGCAAACGAACAGTTCAGTCAGCCGAATGAGGGTGCGACTATGTCCAATCGTGCGTATGAGCAATGCGAATGGAGTCCAGTCGTGCGAATGAGTCACTCGTGCAACTGAAGCTGCTGTTTTGCGAAAATTTCTAGGTTTGACGGGTTTCAGCCGTAAAGATTCGAAATTTCACAAGTTCTAATCGCCTAAGTCCGTAGAAACCAAACTTCGATGAGCAGGGAACTTCCAAGATCACTTTTGATGCCAAAGATTGCGTTTTTAGTGCAAAAACACAAACTTTTATGCAATCTTGATTATATCAACACGTAATCAAGTCAAAGCTCTGATACCACTTGTTAGGACCTGGTATTTGACCGAAATACCTAGAGATTAACGTGTAAACCAGATCAAATAGTGCGGAATCCTATTTGATTGGTGATCCAATCAGTGAGAACACACGAAGAATCAATCAAGAATTGAAACTAACGTTAGAAATCTATTGGGAATCGATCTAATGTGTTCTATGAACTTGGAGAACGAATTGAGAGGTTTCTGGACGGCTAGGGTACGTCTGGAATCGTAATTAACCAGAGTCTCTCTTTTTCACGAATTGAGTTGTATTTATAGGTTGGTATTATTCAATCATGCGACTGAACCATTAGTTTGGTTCAGTCGTGCGATTGAACCATGCGGTTGATTCATTCGTACGACTGAGTGTTCAGTCGTGCGACTGAACCAATCTTATGTTACAATCGTACGACTGATCCAGTCTCCTGGTTTAGTCGTGCGACTGAGTCAATCGTGTGAAGTTATTCATGCGTATGGTTCATTCGCATGAGCCATTCGCATGAGAACTTCATTATGTTAAGTTTGAATGTATTAATTAATAAACATTATATGTAATCATTCAAGCAATCACTAACCTAATTAACCAATTCAATGTCGACACATTAATGAAACATTAAACATTATAACTAACAAACTATCAATATCATTTCATTAATCATACCAAACAATATCTATTACATCACATATCATGATCTAGGGACATACATGTATCAACAGATCTCAAAGGCCATCCTTGCCTATTTTCCAAGGCTTCCCCTCAAGAATCTATTCTATGGCATAGAAGGCTGGGTCATGTTAATCTCAAAAACATAAATCAGCTAATCAACCATGGTTTAGTAAGGGGACTGCCTATGAAGGAGTTCAAGTGTGAAGATAACTGCACTACTTGTTTAAAAGGAAAACAACACAAGCTTCATTTCCCTCCATAGAAGAACCTAAGTCCACTACCTGCTTACAGCTTCTTCACATGGATCTCTTTGGTCCAGTGAGAGTGATAGTATGGCTAAGAAGAAATACTGTCTGGTAATGTGGATGATTACTCCAGATTTGTATGGACTTTCTTCTTGCATTCAAAGGATGAGGCTGCGCAGTCCATTATGAACTTTGTGTTACACGTTGAGAAGCAGTATTCCCTACCAGTTAAGTGTGTGAGGAGTGACAATGGTACTGAATTCAGAAACCATACACTTGATGAGTTTTACTTATCAAAAGGAATCAAGAGGCAGTATAGCATCCCAAGAACTCCTGAGAAAAATGGAGTAGTGGAGAGAAAGAACAGGACCCTTATTAAAGCTGCAAGGTCCATGTTGGCTGATTCTGGACTGCCAATGACTTTTTGGGCTGAAGCTATCAATACAGCTTGCTATGTACAGAATCGAGTTCTAGTAAATCAGAGGTTGATGAAGACTCCATATGAAGTTCTTCATCATTTGGCCCCTCTAATTTCATTCTTCAGAGCATTTGGTTGTCCTTGTTTCATTCTCAACACACAGGATCAACTCCAAAAATTTGATCCTAAGGTGGATGCAGGGTACTTTGTTGGTTATTCATCAACTTGCAAAGCATACAGAGTCTTCAACTATAGAAAAAAGATGGTTGAAGAGACTCTACATGTTAAGTTTAATGAATCTCCAAAGGACAAGATTCCACAAAGCCCTGTGGAGATATTTGATTTGGACATACTGCAATATGTTCCTTATCAAACTCCTGCTGTTGCTCCTGCCAACAGTTCACCACCTGGTGGTTCTGTTGGTGCTGATGATGATGATGATAGCAGTACTCACCTCTTCAGGTTTAGTGATCAACTGCCTGATTCAGCTAGACCTGATGGTCCTGTAGCTCCAGTAGCACCATCCACAACAAATGCTGATGAGATTTCTTCAAATTCAACTTCCTTTGAATTACCATCCACTGATTGGTTCAAGGAAATGATTCACCATCACCATCTGTTGCTGCTGAGCCTGCTACAAACACTTGCACAGATCTCATTGTGTATCAAGATCTGAAGAATCACCCTATGTCTCAAATCATTGGTGATATCACTGCTGGCGTATCAACAAGAAGTCAATTGTCAAATTTCTGCTTCTATGCTCTCTTCATCAGTCAGCAAGAGCCAAAGAATTATCACATTGCTTTAAAGGATAATGGATGGGTTGATGCCATGCAGCTTGAGCTTCTTCAGTTCAAGAAACAGCAAGTGTGGGAACTGGTTCCTCTACCTCCAGGTAAGTGTGCAATAGGCACTAAATGGGTGTTTAGGAACAAAACTAATGAAAATGGGCTTATTCTTAAGAACAAGGCCAGACTGGTTGTTCAGGGGTTTGCACAAGAAGAAGGTATTGATTATGATGAAACCTTTGCCCCTGTAGCCAGACTGGAAGTAATTCGATTGTTTTTAGCTTATGCTGCTTATCAAAACCTTAAAGTTTTTCAAAGGATGTCAAAAGTGCATTTTTGTATGGGAAAATTAAAGAAGAGGTTTATGTATGTCAACCACCAGGCTTTGAGGACAATAAACATCCTAATTGGGTGTATAAGCTTGATAAGGCTCTTTATGGGTTGAAACAAGCTCCTAGAGCCTGGTATGAGACATTATCAAACTTTCTTCTGGAAAATAATTTCACTAGAGGCTCCATAGATAAGACTTTATTCATTAAGAAAGCTGGGCAGCATAATCTACTTGTTCAAATTTATGTAGATGATATTATTTTTGCATCCTCTGATCCACAGTTGTGTGATGCCTTTACAAAGTTGATGCAACAGAAGTTTGAAATGAGTGCCATGGGAGAATTACAGTTCTTTCTGGGTTTGCAAATCAAACAAAAGGCTGATGGAATTTTATTCATCAGTCCAAATACACAAAAGATCTTTTGGAAAAGTTTGATTTACAAAACGTAAGTCCTGTTCTACCCCCATGTGCAGCACCACACAACTGGATACAGATCAGAAAGGTAAAGTGGTTGATGAAACACTTTACAGATGTATGATGGGTCCTTGATGTATTTACAGCTTCTAGACCAGATTATGTTTGCTACATATGTTTGTGCTAGATTTCAGGCTGCACCTAAGGAGTCTTATTTGATTGCAGTCAAGAGATCTTTAGATATCTGCAAGGCACTCCATTTCTAGGTTTATGGTATTCTACTAGACATTCTGGTAAATTAGTTGCTTTTTCTGACAGTGACTATGCATGGTGTAAGTTGACCAGGAAATCAACTTCTGGTGGATGTCAATTCCTAGGCAACTGCTTGATTTCTTGGCAGAGCAAGAAACAGACCTCAGTTGCTACATCAACTGCTGAAGCAGAGTACATTGCTGCTGCAAGCTGTACATCTCAAGTACTCTGGCTTCAAAACCAATTATTGGATTATGGCATAACAGAGACTAAGACCCCATTGTTATGGACAGCTCTTCAGCTCTTTGTATTGTCAAGAATCCTGTCCAGCACTCTAAGACTAAACATATTGAAATCAGACACCATTTTATTAGAGATTTTTTTGAAAAAGGTCTGATTGATCCAAAATTTGTTCCTAGTGCTGATGAGCTTGTAGACATTTTTACTAAGCCTTTGGATAGTTCAACTTTCCACAACCTGGTGTTAAGGCTTGGTATGCTGCAGCTAGAATAAGTGACAACTACTGATGATCTCGGCTCACAAGTACTGATGATCATTAGTTCATTATTGTCACATATACTTTATCTGTTAAAACAGTTGATGTAGCTACAACAGCTGATGCAGTCACAACAGTTGATGCAACTACAACTACTGATGTCAGAAATGCAGATTACTGATGTCCTATGAAACACCTGAAAAGCAGATGAAAAGTCTGATGAGTAAGTGTTGAGGACAGTGTGAAACAGCTGAAAAGCTATGAATTGACGACAACAGCTGATGAGTAATTACTCTTCAGTTGTTTCTACAACTGTTGTTTCATTAAAACAACTAAAGCCAAAACTATGTCTTCAGTAGTTTACAACTACCGAAGACTAACACCAAGTCTTCAGCTGTTTACAACAACTGCTGACAAAACCACTGTCTTTAGTAGTTTCACAACTACTGATGACTAATACCAAGTCTTCAGTTGTTTCATCACCTGAAGTCAAAACTGTCTTCAGTAGTTTTATAACTATTGATGACTAAATCAGAGACTTCAGCTGTTTCAACGTCTGAAAGTTAATACCACGTCATCAGTAGTTTCAACAACTGATGACTCACACCAAAACCTTTATTCGTTTTCTAACCCGACCCTTTAAATACCTTATCCACCTTCAGAGTTTTTATCTTCTCTTCTCAAACCTAACGTTCAAAAACTCTCTACCCTCTCTTCATCAATGGCGACCATGCAACTAAAACCACGACACAACTGTGTCGCACATCTCACCAAATCGCCATACTGGACCAAGTTTCACAACGCCATTGATTTAATGGTTCAGTCACCCTACAAAACGGCTTTTCTGGTAAATCCCACCATATATGCCGAATCCCTTAACCAATTTTGGACAAACGTCACTCTGGTCTCTGAGGAGAATGACACAGAGTCTCTTCAATCGTTGTCCATGGCCAAAAAGTGGTCATTACTCAGACACTCTTCGCCAAACCCTTAATCTGGATGATGCCACTTTCCCAACTGGTTATCCAAAGGGCACAACAGATCAATCATTTGCTCACCGTGGATAGAGGGTAACCTGATGCATCTACCATACTGAAGAAACATTTCCCGATGCCGAACGTCTCATATTTCATATGGTAAATGTATGCCTTGCCTCCAAGACTTCATCATGGGATTAAATGTCCACAAGGTGGCAACAGGTAATGTACTCCATCCTTGAGCAACAACCTTTAAATTATTCTGAAATACTATTTTTAGAGCTCAAGGATATGGCCCAAAAACAACTTGCTAACCGTTGGATATTATATCCTCGGTTCATAATGGCCATAATTGAAAACCAGCTTCAAGCTGAGGGACTTGTTGGCCTGGGAGTCCCTGCTATGGCTGTATTGCCTGAAGTATGCTCCCGGCACAACTCTGACCAATCACTCAAAATGGCTGCCAAGCTGCGCAAACCCACGCAGCTGGAACCACAGCCACCACCTCCAAATCCAAAGTCCCCACCAAACCCACTAAAAAGAAGACAAAAAAGGCTACTCAGGGAAATGAGTCCCCTGAGGATGCCCCTGCAACACAAACGCAGGCTATATCCACTGGTTATAACCCCCTAGTGGATACAAGGACTTCACCAGCCACAGCCGCTCAGGATTCCTCTCAAAAGGAGCCTGCAACAACCACAGAAGGGGTACCCACAAATCTGGGATCTTCCTCATTTGAGGAGATTTCCATTGAAGAGCACCATTCTCCCCAGGTGCACACTGCTTTTACCCCATCTCCCCATGCAACCGCCCCCCAAAGTCCAACCATTATCATTGCAAACGTGCTGACTCAGCTGCATGCCTCTCCTCCTCCCCAACAACCACCAACAAAGGGGAGAACCACAGCTATTGAGGACGAGGATCACCATGCTTCTGACAACCCACATCACCGGGGTTTACACGTTCTATCTCCTGGTGTGGATATGGAGATTAGAACATCTAGTGAGGCTGCCACCTCTTCTGAATCATCACATGATCAGAATGAGGCTGGTAACATAGCTATGACCTCACTAGAGGCAACAGCTGATGAAGGACATAGTCCTGAGGCTGGAAGTCCCCAGTTCCAAGAAAAAGGGGCACATGCTAAAACTGGTCTACACCCAGTGCATGTACATCCTGCTACAAGCAGGAGGTCAGGTGATTCAGCATCTGCTGATGATGACCTGGGCTTCTTTTATGATGTTCTGGCCCAGAACACAATTCTTGAGGAAGAAGTCAGTAGACTACAAAGACTACTTGACCAATTCTTTCAACAAGCAAGTCCATCTGCCACCACAATAAACCCACAGATGGCACCTTCACCTGAAGCTCTCCCAGACATTCAGCCACTCAAAACTTCCGAGCCACCAGCCTCTATTTCTGGCACTGCTTCTCAGGGACAGAACCCCTCTGAGCAAACAGCTGCTATCTTTCAGCAATCCCTACCTCTCATCACCCTAATGATCACAGACATTGTGATCAAAACCATGGATGAGAGGCTTCCCTCAATCATACAACCCCTGGTGGAGGAGATTGTGAGCACCAGGCTTTCTGCTACTCAAACCCTTGCAACCAATGCAACCAAAAAGGGGGAGAGTCAGTCAGTGAAAGCAAAGAGGAAGAGCAAACTGAAAGAAAAGGAAACTGAGAAGGAAGAGGAGTCTGTGAAGGGAACCGAAAATGATCAAGTGGGTGAAAGTCACAAAGACTTTCATGTCACATATAAGAAGAGGAAGGGTGAAGGAAAAGAGAAAGAACTCCAACTCGATGAGATGATCAAAATGGCAGATGCTACACATAGTAAATCAATGGATGCCATTATTGATCAACTGTATAGACAAGGGTTCGATACTGCACAGCTTGACTCAGAGATCAGGAGACTTGAAGTTGAAGAAATTAACTCAAGATGGGCAAGTTATGATGCATTAGAAAGAGAGAGACTAGAGATCATGATCAGATTCATTGCAAAATATCTTGGGAGATCATTGATCGAGATTAAATCATGGACCAGGGACAGTATCTGGCATAACCTCCAAGATCTGTTCGTCTGAAGCATACACTAAGGGTTTAGTAGTCGACGCTTTGAATGAAGCTGGAGCAGGGAGCAGGACTGAGCTAGCCAAACACTCAAAAGCCACACTCACCTCTAAAATGCTAACTCAGCCTGTCAACATTCCCTCTCCAAAACAACCACAACCACAACCCACAAAACCAACTCCCTTACCTCTAAACCAACAGCCGATGATGCACCCAAGAAGAGAGGAGAAGGGTGTTGAGGCTAGAAGAAGAAGAAGAAGAGGATGATGTGGAAGAAGATAGGCTGCCTCTGTCTGCAGTCCTAACATTGCCTAAAGCCAAACCCATGCCCATCACTCCCACCTCACAGATGGAAATTGTGAGAGTAAAGATTGAAGAAGAGCAGCAACAAAGGCTTCATGACGATGAGATGTTGAAAAGCATCGACAAAACTTATGTGCTTCTTCATCAATAATTAGTATGAAGAAAGAAGCTCTGAGGTTGTACACCCTTGCCAACACATTTCAATATCAGAAGGAAAAGGTGAGAGTATGGCCTGATCCTAGGGTGGCTCACAGGATTGTAAAGAAAGACATTCCTTCGAGATACAAGGGCCAAGTAAAAAGGATCGTAGATGAAGAGATCACAGTGGTCCTTGTAGTATCACCCTGGGAGATTGTAGAAGATTTCAAGAAGGCCTATGAGACTAAACAGCCACCCCAAAAGATGTTAGAGAACAGAGTTATTAAAAAGGGGTTAGTCTACAAGAGGCTTGAGAACTTCAAACAAATGAGCTCAGTCTGTTACTTGAAGGGACTCATCCTGATGAGTTTGCATACAGACAGATTACAACAGTTGAGCTCAAAAATGGCAAACAGGCCAAGTACATCTCAGAGCTGTATGGGCGTGAAGGATTGTTTGATGGTGAAGCTGAGAACCTGACCATGGAAGAACAAATTATGTTCTCAGAGCATACACCAGAGAATCCTACATGCTTATACATGGGAAGTGAGTCTCATGGATGGGGGAACAGCTCAGTGTCCAATTCCCCAATACAGAGCTCCCATCCATACATTGCCAACCAAATCATCAGAGACTCATTCCCAGGCCAGTGCTTATATGGGTCATCTTCTCAACTGATCAAGAAGGAAAAAGACCAACCATTCTACCAACAATAAGTGGGACCTCAATAAAGTTAAAGGTTTTGGCTGCATTGGTTCTGGGGGAGTTTGTTGGACCAAAAGAACCAATGAGCCAGATCAGAAAAACCTTTAAGTCCCACGGACCTCACAACAACTACTGAAGACCACAACAGCTGAAGACAACAACTGATTACAAAGTCTGAAGACAAGTGCTGAAGACAAAGTCTGAAGACAAGTGCTGAAGACAAAGTCTGAAGACAAGTGCTGAAGACAAAGTCTGAAGACAAGTGCTGAAGACAAAGTCTGAAGACAAGTGCTGAAGACAAAGTCTGAAGACACAAGTGCTGAAGACCAAAGTATCAGACGTTGTCACAACAGCTGAAGAGGTCTTCTTCAGTAGTTGTGACGGTTTACCTTTCAGTAGTTTTATGTTTTATCTGTTCAGTAGTTTGACACAACAGCTGAAGAATACTTCTTCAGTTGTTGTGCTCGTCATAGTTTATGTTTTTCAGTAGTTTTGTAAAACGACTGAAGAGCTTGTTCTTCAGTCGTTGTAGTTTCAGTAGTTTCTTATCAGTAGTTTCATATTTTGTACTTAACACTCTGATATGTTCTCAGTAGTTGTGAACATTTTAGTATTTGTTAGAGTTTTATTTTTGTAATAGATCTGCCAGTTGTCACTTTCCCGTGATAACAGCAGCGATTGCACTCTATATAAGGAGTGTCAAGCTATTGTAATAGGTGAATGATTTGATCAGAAATATTCGATATTATAGAAACATTCCTCATTACAGAAATATATTCTCTCGTTATAACGTATTTGTTCTTAATGCATACGAGTATCAAATTCTTGCTACAATTTGTCTAATTCTTGTTCTTATTCGCTGCGTTACGCTCTATTACATCAAACTTGTGATCACTGATCCTGATAGGTTCATCGGGTCTCTTGATTCAAGAATGTGGGAGTCTATTGCGAATGGACCTTTCATACCCAACACCCCTTCTACTACTGGTGTTGGTATGATTCCCCAAGATGTGGCTAACTACTCTGATGAAGATATGAAGTGAGTAAAGATAGACAGAAAAGTCATGCCAGCTCTTCAAACTGCCCTTCCAAAATCTGTATACAGAGGTTTCAAGAAGTGCAAAACAGCCAAGCAGTTGTGGGATGCACTGAAACTGATGTATGAGGGTTCTTCTGAAGCCAAGGAGAACAGAAGGATCTCCTGAAGCAGCAGTTTGAAAACTTCACCTTCAAAATAGGTGAAACCATGACTCGGCAGTACTTCAGGTATGTTGAGATTGTGGATACCCTAATGGATGGAGGAGTTTTTCTTGAAAAGAGAGACATTGTAAGGAAGTTCATGTCCTCACTTCCTAGGCAATGGAAACACTACTATGTAGTGATCAAGAGAACTGGAAATCTCAAAACTCTTACTCTGACAGAGTTATATGGGATTCTCAGTGGCTACCAGATGGAGATGAACATGCAAGGTTCATCTGGAAACTCCAACAATCAGATGGGTTTAGCCCTGCATGTGATTGAAAGGGATAGCATAGAACCCAAACATCATCTCTTATGCTACCCTGACAACTCACCAAAGGGTCCTTTCGTCACCTTCCTAGAGACACCAAAGGAGAACTACACTCAAGGAAGCCCATTCCAAGAGACAAGCTCTTCTCAAGCTTTTGTGTCTTCTGATGAAAGCTGTGGCAACTCTCTTTTCCCTCTTGAAGACCTGGATTGTATCCATCCAGATGATCTGGAATATATGGAATAGTCCAACAGATGGCTCTTCTCACTCACAGAGCCAAGAAGTTCTACAAGAGGCCTGGAAGGAAGTTTCAAGCAATGCAACCAGTGGAAAGTTTGGACTAGACAAAGGCAAAGTCAAGTGTTACAACTGTAACTTGATGGGCCATTTTGCCAGAGAGTTTAAGGCACCTAGAACAATGGCGGCCAAACACAATCTAGACCAAACTACACTGACAAAGCTCTTCATAATGAGAAGTCAAAGCAGTAAGCTGATGTTGCTATTGAAGAAGGAGGCTTTGACTGGAGCTTTCAGGTGGAAGATGCTTCTCCAAACCAAGCACTAATGGCTGATCATGATGAAGCCAAGGTATTAGAACATCTCTGTACTCCTGAATGCATTGCTAAAGTTAATAGGTACAGGTCCTACAACTTGGAACTGAGATCTGACCTTGAGTCCTTAAACATTTTAAATCTATTTTAGAAAGTCTAAAAGATTATAATCTGAAAATAGAGGACTTAAAGAAAACCATTTCAGTTCTAAAACATGAACACATAGATTTTAGGACTCAATCAAAGATCTCATAACCAAGTTAACTGTGTGTCAGGCTGAGCTTGTGATCAACAAAGCCAGGAAGAAAAGAGTGTTCTTGAAGAGGAGACCTTCAAGAACATGATATCCTCATCCCTGCACAAAAAAGTTGCTATCAAAACAGTAGGGACTGGGATCCAATGAGATAGCTCCTCCACATACAATCTTGTCAGTAAGATCTCCTAGGTGTGGAACTGTGAAGATGAGCTTCCTCTCATAGATCCATGAGTGAAGAGGAGGAAGAAAGATAGTGAAATCCTCTACAAGTGAAGAGGAGGATTCCAAGAAGGGCCACTATCCTTCTGAGGAGAAGTAAAGACTATGATGACCAAGTCCATGAGAAAGAACTTGATCAGAAAGAGCAAAAAAAGGCAAGGAAGGCTCAAGAGATCAAGGCTACTTTTGACTCTAAGCAGAAACAAGTTTTTATTTCTGCAGGGTTTAAAGTGGTAGGGACTGAAGACATCAACCAAAACTCTTCTGCTAAGAGTTCTGGTTCTTGTTCAACTTATCTCAGCAGCAAGAAGAAGACTGATCTGTTGTGTACCACTACTGCACAACCTGGACCATCAAACTCTAAAAGCACAGTCCTCAGCCCAAGAGATTGTCTCATCACTCTACAAGATGGAGGTGGAGAAGGGATGTGACCAAAGACAGTCCTATTCCAAAGAAAGGCTCTTGTGAAGAAGAAAATGAATTGGTGTCATGTGTGAAAGTACCACTCACATTGCCAAGGATTGTCCCTTCAATCCTAAAGGTACTGTCCATATGACCAAAACAAAGGCTTCAAAGAGTTCTAAGAAGATTCAAGCTTCGGAAGGAAAACCTGTTTCCTTCGGAAGCTCCAAATCTAACAAGAAGGGAAGTGGAAAATTCTCTTCGAAGAATATTGGTCTCGAAGAAAGGAATTCTTCCGAAGCACTGAAGTCTGCTGCAGTGTCTGCAGAATCTTCCGAAGGTTCAGTCATCAAAACTTCTGAAGTTCCAAAAGCTTCTAAAGTTTTGAAGGTCAAGTCCAAGACTCCAAAGTGGTGTGGATGTCTAAGAAAGACCAAGTGACTGAGATTTCTCCATCAAAAACAGCTCAAGATCCTCTTAATAAAACCATAGGATCTATTACTGTTGAATTAGCTTCTGCAAATGAGCCTAAGATAAGCAAGGCTTGGGTTTTCAAATGTAACTAATCATTCTTTTTATGCAGGACAGCTGAAGCCAGACAGAAATGTCTGGATCATAGACAATGGCTGCTCCAGGCACATGACATGCAATACCTCACTACTCCAGAACTTTGAAAGATTGATGGAGGACCAGTTGATTTTGGACGAGATGAAGGCGGTTACATTTATGGAAGGGGCAAAGTCACAAATGGTAAGCTCAACATAGAAAAAGTAAACTTCGTTAAGGAGCTTGGATACAATCTTCTGAGTGTATCTCAATTTTGTGATCAGAGTCATAACATGCTCTTTACTGAGCATGAGTGCATTGTTCTTAAGCCGGTGTGGTCATTCCTCATGAGCATATCCTGCTCAGAGCCCCCAGGAAAGGAAACATGTACAAGATGGATTTGCAAGAAACCTCTCCCTCTGGAGAAGTTTCATGCTTTCTGTCTAAAACCAATAGTGATGAGTCTTTCCTATGGCATAAAAGAATGTGCCATGTAAACTTTAAGAACATGAATAAATTAATTAAGCATGATTTGGTAACTAGAATGCCAAAGAAGGAGTTTACAAGTGATGACCACTGTGTTGCATGCCTGAAAGGGAAGCAACATAAGGTATCTCACAAGCCTAAGGAAAAGAACTCCATCACTACACCCCTACACTTGTTATGTATGGATCTCTTTGGCCCCACCAGTGTAATGAGTTTAGGAAGGACCTCATATTGTCTAGTGATCACAGATGACTTTACAAGATTCACTTGGGTTTTCTTCCTAAGAACTAAGGATGAGACTCCTGAGATTCTGAAGAACTCATCTTAAAGATTAAGAATCAGTCTGATCACAAGGTCAAGGTCATAAGATGTGATCAAGGAACCAAATTTAAGAACCATATCCTTGATACATTCTGTGATGAAAAGGGTATTACAAGACAATTCAATGCTCCCAGGACTCCTCAGCAAAATGGTGTTGCTAAGAGGAGAAACAGGACACTAATTGAAGCTACAAGAACCATGCTGTCTGACTCTAAACTGCCCATCACCTTTTAGGCAGAGGCAAAATGGTGTTGCTAAGAGGAGAAACAGGACACTAATTGAAGCTGCAAGAACCATGCTGTCTGACTCTAAACTGCCCATCACCTTCTAGGCAGAGGCAGTCAACACTGCCTGCTATGTGCAGAACAGAGTTTTAGTAGTTAAGACTCATGGTAAGACTCCTTATGAACTTTGGCACAAAAGGAAACCTTTCATTGGTTTTCTCAGGTCATTTGGATGTCCTTGCACCATCTTGAATACCAAAGATCAAATTGCCAAGTTTGCTGAGAAATCAAATGATGGACACTTTATTGGATACTCTTCCCAAGCTAAGGCTTATACAGTATAAAATCTCAGAACTAGAATTGTTGAGGAGTCAACCAATGTGACTTTCAATGAACACACACCCTGTGTTGCTGGTTCTGGTCCGGATTGGTTTTTTGATCTTGATTTGGTTACCAACTGTTTTAACAAATCTTGTGAGAATGTTTCAGGATCTGCAGAAAATTTAAATACAGATGATCCTAATCCAAGATTTGAGCTAGGAAGATCCTCAAGACATATATCTTCAACTCTAGTTGGAACCACTTTTGCAAATGAGGTTTCTGTCAGCCGAACAATGACAAATTCAGCTGATACATCTGGTATGCCTTCAAATTCCAGCTCAGAGGCTCTACAACCAGATAAGAACAACTCAACTATGGAAGACAACAATGGTGGTGGTGACAATGACCAAGAATTTCTTGATGCCACTAACACACCATTGATGAGAACATCAATGATGTCACATACTGCTTGGATCGAGTTTCACTTGAAAAGTGTGCTAATGTGGTGGGAGAAACATCCATGCCAGATCTAAATTTCTCTAATTTAGATCTTTCTCAACAACTTGCTGTGATCCCTCAGCTTAGGATCCACAAGTCTCGCCCTACCACAAACATCATTGGAGATGTTGTCTCAGGGGTAAAGACAAGAGGACAACCCATGAAGCAAATGTTTGTCTTCACTCTTGTTTTCTATCCCAGATAGAGCCAAAGAAAGTTGATGAAGCTCTAAAGGATGGAAGTTGGGTTGAAGCTATGCAACAAGAGCTGCTTCAATTCAAAAGGCAGAAAGTTGGAACCTTTGTCCTCTTTCTTCTGGGAAGACTACCATTGGAACCAAATGGGTGTTTAGGAACAAGAAAGATGATAGAGGCATCATCATCAAGAACAAATCTAGACTGGTTGTTCAAGGATACACACAAGAAGAAGGATTGGCTACACTGATGTCTTTGCTCCAGTGGCAAGATTAGAAGCTATTAGGATATTCCTGGCATTTGCTGCATCCAAGAACTTCAAGGTCTTTCAACTTGATGTGAAGTGTGCCTTTTTGTATGGAGTGATAGATGAAGAGGATTATGTCAAACAACCACCTGGTTTTGCAGATCCTGATCATCCTGATTATGTCTGCAAGCTTGACAAAGCTCTCTATGGGTTGCATCAGGCACCCAGGAAATGGTATGAGACACTATCTGAGTATCTTTGTAAACATGGATACAGGAGAGGTACTATAGATGGAACTCTCTTCATCAAAGAACAAGGAAAAGACATATTGCTAGTTCAAGTATATGTGGATGACATCATCTTTGGTTCAACTAATCCAAAGCTCTGCAAAGACTTTGAGAAGCTGATGAAAGACAGATTTGAAATGAGTGCCATGGGGGAACTCAATTTCTTTCTGGGAATTCAAGTGAAGCAAGTTGAAGATGGAATCTTCATAAGTTAGTCAAAGTATGTTCAGGACATACTCAAGAGATTCAACATGACTGACTGCAAGATTGCTAAGACACCCATAGCCAGAAACCACTCTCTTGGTCCTGATCTTGAGGGGGAGTGTGTAGATGAGCACTTATATAGGGCTATGATTGGGTCTCTTATGTATCCTACTGCTAGCAGGCCTGATATCATGTTTGCTACATGTATTTGTGCAAGATATCAAGCCAACCCTAAGATGTCTCACCTTATCACTGTCAAGAGGATTCTAAGATACCTCAAAGGTGCATCAACACTCGGACTATGGTATCCTAAGAATTCTGACTTCAATCTGTATGCCTATACAGATAGTGATTATGGTGGTTGAAATATGAATGCAAAGTCTACATCTGGGGGATGTCAATTTCTTGGTGGAAGAGTTGTCTCATGGCAATGCAAGAACAATCCTGTGTCTCTACATCAACTGCTGAAGCTGAATACATTGCTGCTGCAAGCTGCTGTGCTCAAGTACTTTGGATTCAAAATCAGATGCTGGACTATGGGTTAAACTTTAAGGAGACTCTCATTCACATAGACAACAACAGTGTTGTCTCAATCACAAAGAACCCTGTGCAGCACTCAAGGACAAAGTACATCAATATCAGGTATCATTTAATAAGAGATAACTATGAAAAGGGATTAATTAAACTAGTCAAAGTTCACACAGATGAATAATATGCTGATATGTTTACAAAAGCCTTTGATAAACAGAGATTTAAATATCTAATATCAGCTATTGGGATGAAAACTTTGAGTAAGCTTTTCTTAAAACTAATTCTTATTATTTCTTTCAAATTTATATATGTCCTAAGTTGTGTAGTTTATCACTTTCATAAGCTCATGTTTTCTTTGGATGAAAATTTCTTTTTGAAGACTTTCCTTAGATTTTGAAAATTTCTGATACTTTGGAAGTTATGCCTTTAACTTCGAAGTAAATCATGCCTTCAAAATAAATAACTGTCTAAGAAATTTACCTTCGGAAGAGTTTTCAAATTTATCTTCCGAAGCTTAAATACTTGTCTCAGACACTTACTCAATTTTCAAGGACCATTTACTTCCAAAGAAAAATTAACTCTCAGAAGCTTTGTTAGTTTATACACAAAGCACTCACGTTTTAATTTTTCTTCCGAAGCAAAATTTTCAAACCTCTCAGGAAATTCTTCCGAAGTCATTTTAGCTTCGGAAGCTTTTTAATTAAAACTTCCGAAGATAATTAACCTTCAGAAGCTTTTTGACTTCCAAGAAAACTACTTTTTGAGCAAAAGTAAACTACTTTTTCAGAGGTGGGACCGACATCCGGATTTCAAAGTTTATCCTCTTTCATTAAACTTTATCTGAAATCCTTCTCACATATAAACCAATGGTTTCCCCCTCTTTCTATCATCTGCTCTTCCTCCAAACCTAAAACCCCAAATTTCTCTCTGAAATTTTTTTCTTTCTTCTTTCTTCATCCTTAAGCTACTTCAAAATGGCCAACCTTGCTCACAGAAATGATCCTAACTTTACCATGTAGCTACACAGACAACATAATCAGGTTGCTCTGTTAAGCTCTGAGAAAGATCCTCATTTCTTAGAGGTTTTCCGTTTCCTAACTCTATCAAACTACTTCACCTCCCTAACCATTGATCCTCCAATCTATGAGGATCAGTTTCTTGAATTCTGGAAGACCTGCCAAGAGGTCATTATGGATGGGGAGAAGGCACTGTCTGCCATAGTGCAGGGGAGAACAATCTTCATCACTCAGGCCATCATCAACAGACATCTTTAGCTGGATGATGAAGAAGGTGAGGTGTTTTTCCCAAAGGAAGCTGTCAATCATTCCTTTGAGCAGATGGGATATGAGGGAGATTTCTCTGTAAAGACCTTTAGGAAAGGGAAGGTCTCATCCCAATGGAGATTCCTACTCCATGTGGTCATCCACAGCTTATCAAACAAGCATGGTGGATGGGACCAGATTCCTGAGGATCTCTCATTCATAGTCCATGGAATGGTTCAGGGGGTCAAATTCAGGTATTCACAGTTTGTCTATACAAACTTACTTGCTAATTTAGACTCCTTAGAGTATTACATGTTTCCTAGATATGTCTAGTACATTCTTAACTGTGAACTGGGCTCACAGTTAAGGGAAACAGGTAAAATTCTTAAATTGGGACAGATGAAGCCCGACATCTTTAAAATACTGAGAAAGTCCACTGTTGGATTCTCTGGGGTAGAAACAACCCTAGTCCCAAAAATGTTAGAGCTCATTGCTCAAGGTGATAACCTAGCAACACAAGCTAGTGTTGAACCCACACCTGCTACTTTCCAACCACCCACACAGCCTCAAATCTCCATCACCTACCAAAGAAAATCCAAACAAACCCCTGTTCAGACTATTCAGTCTGTGAAGGCCCCCATATACTCAACCATACAGGAAGAAGTGGACACTGGAGCTCCCACTTCTCCTGAGGAGCAAACCTCTCCTATCTCTTCAAGAATCAGTACTGAGGTTCCTCATGCTCAGCCTGATGAACTCATTAGCCCTACTGCCTTAAGCCATCACTCTGAGACTCAACACTCAAGTGATCAACCTTCAGGGGACAGTTACCATCCCCAGCCTATAGATCTCAACCAACCAATTCCCAACCTTGATTTCTACACTGATGAAGATATAGGTTTCAGTGAGTATAATGAATCTCTCTTCTTTCTCTCTACTCAAAGAGAGATGAGTACTCCTGAGCCTCTTACATCTATCCCACATCAGTCACCTACAACTGAGGTGGACACTCCTGAACCTGTTCGGGATGTCCATATGGAAGAGGCTCTCACTTCTGAAAGTGATTACATCATTAAGACCTCAACCATGGCAACTCAGCCCACTGACATCTCAACTGAGACTGCCAGTGAGCAGAGGAAAATCAACAGCCAAGAACCTCAAGCTGGTGGTGAGAGAGATGACTCTGGTCCAATCATCTCATCCCCCAATGAATCTTCTGATGAAGATGAGGGGAATCTGAGACTACTGGTGCAAAAACTGTCTAAAACATGCACTTACCTAGTCTCAAAGGTCAGTCACCTTGCATATCAGGTGACTACCTTACACATTAAGTCAGTGAAAGCAAAAAGAAAGAGGAGTACAGAGGAGAAAGAAAAGGAGAAAGAAACAAAAGGGATAGTAGTGGAAAAGGAGTTGGAGTTGAATGTGGAGACCGATAAAGAGAAGGAAAAAGAGAAAGCCTTGGAGCTACTGATAAAAGAGGCTGATGCCGAACACAACAGATCAATGGACAACATCATTGATCAGCTGTTTAGGCAAGGCCATGACACCGATAAACTTGACTCTGAGATTCGACGATTAGAGATTGAAGAAATCCAGAATAGATGGGCAAGTTATGAAGTGTTAGAAAGAGAAAGGCTTGAGATCATGATTAGATTTATTGCAAAATATCTTGGAAGATCAATGATCGAAATCAAAGCTTGGTCCAGGGACAGTATCTTGGCAATCACCACCAAGATCTGTTCGTCTGAAGCATATACTAAGGGACTTGTTATTGAAGCTTTGAATGAAGCGGGTGCTGGGAGCAGGACTGAGCTAGCCAAGCAATCAAAAGCCACACTCACCTCAAAAATGCTAGAACAGCCTGTCAACATTCCCACACCAAAACCACCCAAAACACAACCCACCAAACCAACTCCCTTACCCTCAAAACCCATAGCCGATGATATACCCTTGAAGAAGAAGAGAAGGGTATTGAGGCTAGAAGATGATGAAGATAGGCTGCCACTCTCAGCTATGATTCAGTTTCCTAAGGCCACAAGTCACTCCTCAGCAATTACTCCTGAATTCTAAAGACAAATGGTTAAAGTGAAGCTAGAAGAAGAAGAGCTTCATAAACAGCATGATGAGGAATTGCTGAAGAGAGTTGACAAAGCTTATGCAGCCACATCTTCTATCATCAATATGAAGAAACAAGCCCTCAGACTTTCCCGCATGTCTTTTCTATTAAATAATTACCTTAATTACTAATAATATTATTTAACACTCTTTTAGATTTAATAAATTAAAAAGGAAATCTATTTATTAATGTTATTTCTAAATAAACAATTTTTTATAAAAAAATAAATAATTTTACTTAAGCATAAAACTTTTTTAGAAATACGAAATATTTTAAAATTAGTATTTTTAAAAAAATCAATTTAAAAAATTGGGATTTATAATAAGGAAAATTTTAAAATTGACATTTTTATAAGGTTTGTTTTAGAACAAAATGTTTATTTTTTATTTTGGAAAAAAATTAAAACAAAATTTTTAAAAGTTGATATCATTGTTTTATTACTTATAGTAATTCTCATACGTAATTTTAGTCATAAATATTTGAAAATATTATTTTATAATTAATAAAATTTATTATATTAATATTTTATTAATTTACGTGTAATACATAAGTTACTAAAGCTAGTTCATAGTATATACTATATTCTAACTACCAAATGTTAAATTGATTTACTTGAAGTAATGAAAATCTACACTAAAAGGCTTGAATGTGTCATATACAAGAAGGGTGTCCAATATGTAGAACTCAAAATTTTTAGTGGTAAAAAATTGAATGGGTATGGTACAACATTGTAAAAACCGACATGCATTTTTTATTTTAATAATATATATAATGGTATATATTGTGTGTTTGTATCAGTGACTTGTTGCTAATTATATTATGTATTTATGCTAGCAAATATATGTGTTTCTTTATGGTTATTATTTTTGTAGTTAACTTTTTTCATAGTTAATTTTTGTTTGTGCAATCTTATTTTTTCGTAGATGGATTTTGATCGTATTAAAGTTGACCTAGAAAAGTATAACACATAAAATACAATTTTGAAAGAAGATGAGGTTGAGTCTATGGATCTGAAAGATATAAAAAACAACGGTTATAACAATACGGGGGCAAAGAAAACAAAATGAAGTATATGTTGTGTGGAACTACTTTACCAACTTAAACAATCTTTAATGGGTGAAAAGATTCGATGCAAGTGTGTTGGATCAAAAAGAAGGCTAATGCAACCAAAACTATGTCACTTAAGTTATTTTGGTGCTGCATGCAAAGGCTTCCGAAGCTTAACATGGAACTTCCGAAGGTTGTAGAGTTCTTCCGAAGACAAAGTAAAAGATCAACTTCTGAAGACAGAACTCTACTTCCAAAGACAAGTGCATGCTTCCGAAGTTCAATTCTTGGAAGAATAAAGTAAATATCACTTTCGAAGTATGATGAAAAGAAGAAGTTTCCAAGCCTTGGAAGAAGCAGCCTCTTCCGAAGTATAAGTGGCTTGGAAGTACGTACTCTTCCAAAGCCATTTAACCTTCGGAAGACACTGCTATGAACCAGTAGACACAAGTATGGTCTCTGACACTCCACTGCAGACTTCTAATACAGTATGGCTTCTTCCTAAAGAGCCATGTTGTTGACCATACTTTATTCCACCGTTTACCTTTTTATGATAGTACATGTTTCCAACTTTAGTTGGTGAAAAAAGGTAAGTCAGGGACATGTCCTGACTACCATATCTCAGATAAGACTTTATCCGAGATACCTTAAGCTATAGTCTTGTAGTATAGGCTTTAGCAAAAGGATCCCAGCTGGTATCAAAGTATATCCGACTGCAAATAGTATTATATATAGGTTCTCCTTGTAACTCATTGTAAAAGAGATGATCTGCTTGTAAGAGTTTTGTATTTTGAGTTGAGAATCAATATATAAAAGTATCTTGAATATTATCTTTTTGTGTTCTTTATTACTTTCTATATTGTGATCAACTCTTATTGATTCTTCTTATACCCGAGTGTTGTTCTAGGTGAGTTTGAGAGAAAACATTGTGTTTAAGTGACAAATACCGATCCTGCTATTGGTATCAGAGCATTTTAGGCTCTTGATTGCGTGATCTAACCATCCAATCAACCTGTTTTTACTCCTCCCTACCACTCACTCACTCAATGACCCTTAACAAATCCGAGGTAGAGATGGGAACAATGACAAAAGCTCCCATCATTACCCCTGAAAACTTCAGGTCTTGGAGCAGAAGAATAGAAGGCTTCATCAGATACCAAGACAGCAAATTATGGAACTCCATTGTCAATGGACCGTATAAGCCAAAGGTGGCATCACCTGGTAGAAACGGTGCCATGATAGAGAAGGCTATCGAGGACTATTCCGATGAAGACAGAAAGAAGATGGACATCGATAGCAATGCTATGACTATTCTCATGACTGCAATACCGAACTCTATTATGGTGGGGTTCGAGCATTGCAAGACTGCCAAAGAATTGTTTGATGCACTTGCCCAGATGTATGCTAACTCCAACGACTCAAAGAAGGACTCACTGAAGCAGCAGTTCGAGAACTTTACTCATGTTGCTGGAGAGACCCTCACCAGCAGTATTTCAAGTACATGGATCTTATCTCTTCCTTTCAGTATGTGAAGATCACTCCTAAACTCAGAGATCTCACCAGAAAGTTCATGAGTGCTCTTCCCACAAGTGGACATTCTACCGTGTCTCTATCAAGAGAACATAAAACTTGAACACTCTTTCCATGACTGAACTCTATGGCATCCTTGATGGATATCGCCTAGAGATGGAGAGTAAGAAGGGCCACCAAACAAGTAGACCCATGAGTCTTCCTTCTAGCAACGCTTTAATGGTTGCTGAAGGCTCATTAACCCCTCAACCTCAGCACTACCTGACATACCAGCAGCCATCCTGCTCTTTTGGACCTTACATCACTTTTCCTGAGACTCCAAGGTCTCAACAGGCTCAACACAACTCCTTCCAAGAAAGTTGTGCCTTTGTTTCAGGAAGTGGACACTCAGGAGATTTTCAATACTGTTTTGATGATCTTGAGTGTTTTAGTCCAGATGATGTAGAGTACGTGGATATTGTCCAGTAGATGGCTCTTTTAACTTACAAAGCGAAGAAGTTCTTTAAGAGAACTGGAAGGCATTTCCCTCAAAACCCAACTACCAGCAAGTTCGGGTTTGACAAGACCAAGGCAAAGTGTTATAACTGTAACCAACTGGGTCACTTTACAAGGGAATGCAAGGCTCCCAAGACCAATCCAGGAACCCCACAGGCCTCCACACATCCCTCAACCTCAAAGCCCACTGTGAGGTCAACTGAAATAGCTGAAATGGCTCAAGAAGTTGACTGGAGCTTCATGGTACAGGATGTGACTCCTGCTCACCTCTTATGGCTGGAACAGATGATGCCCAGGTATATGAACATCTCTGCACTCCAGCCTGTATAGCTAAAGTTAAACTTTATCAGGATTACAATATGGAAATCAGATCTGATATTGAGTCTTTAAATATTCTAAAATCTGATTTCAAAAGAGCTGAATCTGACTATCAAAAGAAAATTGATGAGTTAGAGAAAACTATATCTCTTTTAAAACATGAACACACCAACTACAAGACTCAAATCAAGGATCTGATATCCAAATTGTCTGAGGCTCAAGCCTAGCTTGTCACTGTTGAGGCTCAGGCCAGGAAGCATGCTATTTCTGAGCAGAACTTCCAAGCTATTCTTGCATCATCCTCCCATTCCAAACTCTGTTATCAGAACAAAGGAGGGTTGGGAACCAATGAAATTGCTCCACCATATTCCTATGAGTCTATTAGATAGCCTGGATGTGGTACTGAGGAACAAGAGGTTCTAACTGCTAACCCTTCCTTTCCAAAGTTGAAGGATGAGGCATCAATAGAGGCCACCACAGGGAAGGAACAGGTAGATGTACCCATCTCCTCCTATAAAGACCAAATCCTAACCACTAAAGCTAGAAGAAGCAGAGCTAAAGCTGCTAGAAGAACTGCTAAGAAGGTGGCTGAGTCCAAACTGAAAATTGACCCCAAGCAGAAGGGTGTCTTTATCTTAGCTGGATTCTAAGTGTTAGGTACTTCTGATTCAGGAAAGGAGTGTAATACCAACATTCCTGTCCTACCGAAGGATCAGAAGTTGAAGGGAAAAGTTGCTGATGAAGAAAAGAAGCCCAAGAAACAGCAACCCTCATTTTCCCAAAAGACTAACATTGCATGCATCATGTGTGGCCTGCAAAATCACATGGCAAAAGATTGTTACTACAATCCTGCAAGCACACACTATGCAAATAATGTTAGAAAAGGAGTTAGGGAAGGTTTCACTTTTGGACCTTTTCATATGGTTCAAGTGTTGAAGAACGTAAGGCTAGTTTCCGAAGCCAAGTTGCTTTTGGAAGAAACTCCTTCTTCCGAAGGGAAAATGGCTTCGGAAGCAAAAGCTATTAAGGTTCGGAAGAACAAGAAAGCTCCCTTGAAACCATCCCAGAAGAAGACTGCTTCGGAAGAAAAGGTGGTGAAGGCTTCTTCCGAAAAGAAAGAAGCTTCAAAAGAAGGCCATGCTGCAAAAGCTTCAACAAGCTCATCCTCCAAGGTCAGCCAAAGGATGGACTGGAAGATCAAGGAAGATGCTGTAGCCCAAACCTCTTCTTCAAAGACCTTTATTGAAGCCCCATGCATATCATTTGGTTCAATCATGTCATTATCTTTGGAAGAACCCAAGACCAACAAGGCTTGGGCTTCCAAACAAAACTAACAATCTCATCTTATGTGCAGGGACATCCATTTGACAAGAACAAAAATGTCTGGATTGTAGATAGTGGATGCTCCAGGCACATGACAGGGAACAGATCTCTATTTCAATAGTTTCAGAACTATGATGGAGGTCCTATCCAATTTGGAGGTGAGGTCGGAGGATATATTTCTGGCAGAAGGAGTATATCCAATGGTAAATTAAAAGTTGACAAAGTTCACTTTGTCAAACAGCTTGAACACAATCTGTTAAGTGTTTCTCAATTTTGTGATCAAAAGCACAAA
Source organism: Flaveria trinervia (assembly GCA_025506515.1). Classification (NCBI taxonomy): domain Eukaryota; kingdom Viridiplantae; phylum Streptophyta; class Magnoliopsida; order Asterales; family Asteraceae; genus Flaveria; species Flaveria trinervia. Next base: position 54,903,268 of record CM046441.1, read on the forward strand.
ATGCTATTCACAGAACATGAGTGCATTATCCTCAAACCAGGGATGACAATTCCTCCAGAATTGGTGCTTCTTAGATCTCCCAGGAAAGAGGATATGTACAAGCTAGATATGAACAATGCTTCCCCAATAGGTGAAGTATCATGCTTTCTTTCCAAAGCTGATAGTGATGAGTCAACACTATGGCATAAACGTATGTGTCATGTAAATTTTAAGACAATGAATAAATTGGCTAAATATAACTTGGTACATGGTTTGCCTAAAAAGAAGTTTTTCTGCAAAGATAACTGTGTTGCATGTTTGAAAGGGAAACAACACAGGACATCGCATAAATCCAAATGTGTTAACTCTATCACTACTCCATTACACTTATTGCACATGGATCTTTTTGGTTCCACAAGTATAATGAGCATTTGAAGGAAATCATACTGCCTTGTGATAGTTGATAATTTTACAAGATTCACATGGGTATTCTTTTTAAGAACTAAAGATGAAACTGCTGAAACATTAAAATCTTTTATTCTTAAAATAGAAAATCAAATTGATCACAAGGTTAAAATAATTAGAAGTGATCAAGGGACTGAGTTTAAGAACTTCATTCTTGATTTATTCTGTAACTCAAAAGGGTTGCCAGACAATACAGTGCTCCCGAACCCCTCAACAAAACGGTGTTGCTGAGAGGAGGTATAGGACACTTATTGAGGCTTCACGAACTATGTTAGTTGATTCAAAGCTACCTCTAACATTCTGGGCAGAGGCAGTCAACACTGCATGCTATGTGCAGAACAGAGTTCTTGTAGTTAAACCACATGGAAAAACCCGTTATGAGCTATGGAATGAGACCACCATTCATGGCTTTCTAAGGTCCTTTGGCAGCAGGTGTACCATACTTAACACAAAGGATATTTAGCAAAATTTGCTGAAAAGTCGGATGATGCTATCTTTGTTGGATACTCTTCTAGCTCCAAAGCTTACAGAGTTTACAACATTAAGAATCAACAATTTGAGGAGTCATCCAATATAGTTGTTAATAAGCACACTCCTTGTGTTAGGGGGAATGGCCCTGATCATATTTTGATTTAGAATTGTTTCCAAACTATTCTAAACCATCTTGTGAGAATGTTTTAGTTGGAACAGGTGCTCAAAATGATGTTGATGCTACTGCTAATGATCAACTATTTGAGCTTCCTAGGCCTAGTCCAAGTTCTCCAAGTGCTGCGACATACTAAGCTTCCACTATTCACAAATATGATAGTTCAACCATATCAAGGAACAGTAAAGCTTCAACAAGTGAATCACTTACTGAGCCTCAAAACTCATCAGGTGATCCACCACAACACCAGGCAGAAGGAAGTAGTATTCTGAAGGAACATGCAACTGTTAATACTACTTCACAGCCAACTATTGATGATGTTTCTCATTCATTCAATTAGTCCTCATTAAATGACTTTGAATAGCAGCTGGACAGAGTGTTCCGGTTCCTGAGCAGAATATGTCCAACCTAGATTATCTCTGCAACTGGAAGTGATTCCTCATCTTAGGATTCACAACACTCATCCAACTGAGAACATCATAGGGGATGTCACTGAGGGTGTGAGAATAAGAGGACAGACTCATCAAGGGAATGTCTACTTGTACTCATGCTTTCTATCTTAGATAGAACCCAGAAGGTAGAAGATGCCTTGAAAGATAGTAGCTGGCTTGAATCGATGCAAGAGGAGCTATGTTGACAAGAAATCAACATCAGGATTTCAATCTCTATGGATACTCTGACAGTGACTATGGAGGCTGCAATGTTGACAAGAAATCAACATCAGGAGGATGTCAATTTCTTGGTGGAAGGATATCTCATGGCAATGCAAGAAACAATCATATGTCTCTACATCAACTGCTGAAGCTGAATACATTACTACTACTAGCTGATGTGCTCAACTGTTATGGATTCAAAATCAGATGTTAGACTATGGATTTAACTTTATGATCACTTGAAAGGGATCGAGATCTAGTTTGATCAATTAGATTAAGATTTCAGCGGAATAGATCATGAATTAGATGAAATTTTAGTAAGAATAATGAATATTCAATCAAACAGTAACGGTTATAGAGAGAGAAAGTTTTCTACAAAAAGAATGTTTTCATTCACGCACATGCTTCCCGTACAAGGAAATTAGGTCAACATCCCTTTTATAAAGGAATGTGACATCAGTTGATGTCACTTGATAGTGAAACTATCTGATTTATACAAACAACTGAAAGTAAACTAAACTACTGAAGTTATAACATCTGAAGTGTAAGAACTTTAGATGTTTTACATAATATAAAATACTGATTACAAACTACTGAAATGTAAAACTCATAAACTACTGAAGAGAAATACTTCAGCTGTTTTGACAACTTTGAGAACTTTGTCTTCAGACTGTCTTCAGACTTTATCTTTAGACTTTGTCTTCAGCTGTTGTCTTCAGACTTTGTCTTCAGACTTTATCTTCAGACTTTGTCTTCAGACTTTGTCTTCAGACTTTATCTTCAAACTTTGTCTTCAGCTGTTGTCTTCAGACTTTGTCTTCAGACTTTGTCTTCAGACTTTATCTTCAGACTTTGTCTTCAGCTGTTGTCTTCAGACTTGTCTTCAGCTGTTGTCTTCAGACTTTGTCTTCAGACTTTATCTTCAGACTTGTCTTCAGACTTTATCTTCAGATTGTCTTCAGCTGTTGTCTTCAGACTTTGTCTTCAGCTGTTGTAGACCACTTCAGTTGTTTTGATGTCTGTGGGACTTAAAAGTTTTTCTGATCTGGCTCATTGTTTCTTTGGGTCTAACAAACTCCCCCTGAACCAATACAACCAAAACCTTTAAGATTATTGAAGTCCCACTTATTGGCAGAAACAATATCTGGATCAGCTCAGAAATATTCAAATTAAGCTCAGGCCAGGGAAAAGGTTTCAGAAGGTTTGATTGGCAAAGGATGAATGGAAACTCTGTCTTGGGGAATTAGACACAGTGCTGTTACCCCATCCATGAAACCTACTTCCCAATGATAAGTCTGTAAGACTCTCTGACATAAGCCTCAAGGAAAACAACTTGTTCTTCCATTGTGAGTTCTTCAGCTTCACTTTCAAAGAAGAACTCAGGCCCATAGTACTCTGATAAGTACTTAATATGCTTTCCATTCTTCAGCTCCACAGTAGTTATTTCTCTATATGCAAACTCATCAGGATGAGTGCCTTCAAGCAACAACTGGAGCTCATTTCTTCTTATTTCTTCAAGCTTCTTGTAGATCAAACCCTTCTTTACCATTTTTTTTTCTAGTAAAGTTGTGGAGTCATCTTATACTTGTAAGCTCTCTTGAAGTCATCAAGGATTTCCCAGGGTGACACTACAATGGCCAGCATTATCACAGCATCTACAATCTTCTTTACTTGGCCATTGTATCTACTTGGAATCTTCTTTTTATGAATTCTGTCACTTACTCTGGGGTCAGGCCAAATTCTCACTCTCTCTTTCTGATATTGAAATGTAAATCTGAGAGCATACAACCTTGAGCATGTTTCTTCATAGCTTGTATGGATGAAGACTTAGGAACTCTTTATCAATCATCCTTAACAGCTGCTCATCATGTTGTTTGTGTGTTCTTCTTCTTCAAGTTTGACTTTTACCATTTGCCTTTGGAGGTCAGGTGTGATTGTTGTTGGTTGACTCCTGGGCTCAGGCATCTTTATTTTAAGAACAACAGAGATTGGCAGACTATCATCCTCATCATCATCTTCTTCTTCTTCCATCCTCAACACCCTTCTCTTCCTCTTGGGTGCATCATTGGTAGTGGGTTGAGTAGGTTTCTTGGGTAAAGGAGTTGGTTTTGAGGGTTGTGAAGTTGGTTGTTTTGGTGTAGGAGATTGTGTAGGCTGCTCTAGCATCTTGGTTGTGAGTGAAGCTTTGGATAACTTTGCAATATCAGACCTTTTCCCAGCACCAGCTTCATCAAGAGCTTCTATGATCAATCCTTTGTTGAATACTTCAGAAGAACAGATTCTGGTGGTTATCTCCAAAATACTGTCTCTGGACCATGACTTACTTCAATGATTGATCTTCCTAGATGTTTTGATATGAATCTTGTCATAGCTTCCAGCCTTTCCTTTCTTTCTCACTCCAACTTGCCCATCTATGTTCAATCTCTTGAATCTCTAGCCTTCTGATTTCAGAGTCAAGTTGGCCGTGTCAAAACCTTGTCTGAAGAGTTGATCAATATTTATCCATAGATCTGCTATGTTGCTCATCAGCTTCTTTGATCAGTTCTTCTAACTTTTTCTCACCTTCAGTCTTTTCAGAGCTTTTTTTCTCTTGTAGGTGATCATTTCCTTTTCTTTCTTCTCTTTTCTTCTTCCTCTTCAACTCTTTTCTTTTGTCTACTTTCACTGACTTAGACTCCCCCTTTTTGGTTGCATTGGGTTCAGGGTGTGAATGTCAGAAAGTCTCTTAGAAACAGCAACATCAACTAAGGATTGAAGAGTTGAGGAAAGCCTCTCATCAATGGCTTGATGCACAATGTTTGTGATTATGGAAGTGATGAGAGGTAAGGATGATTGAAAGGCAGCAACCATTTGCTCAGAGGGGTTCTGTCCCTGAGAAATGGTGCCTGAATTAGAGGCTGGTGGCAAAGTTGTGGGAGAGGCTCAGTGTTTGGGAGAGTTTTAGGAGAAACTGCCATCTGTGGGTGAATGTGGGCAGATGGACTTGATTCTTGTGACATTTTGGCAAGCAGTTCTTGTAGTCTGCATACCTCAGTCTCAAGAATAGTGTTGTGGGCTAGAACATCAAAGAAAAAGCCCAGGTCATCATCAGTCTTTGCTGAATCATCTGACCTCCTGATGAAATCAGGATGAACATGTGCCGAGTGTAGATCAGTATTCACATGTGCCCCTATTTCTTGGAACTGGGGACTTCCTTTGCCTCTGGTGAGGACTTAGAAATGATACCATCTTCATCCTGGTCATGTGCTGAAACAGGAGAAGAGGCAGCCTCACCAGATGTTCGAATCTCCTCCTCTACACAGGGAGATTGAAATCTGTAATCCCTGTGCTGTGGGTTATCAGCCACATTATAATCCTCCCCTCAACTGTTGAGGTTTTCCCAGTGGTAATAGGTTTCTGGGGAGGGGTAGAGGAATGTAGTTGAGTCAGCACTTGTGCAATAACCACAGTTGGGCTTGTAGGGGTGGCTTCAGTGGGAGATAAGTGTGAAGAGGATTGCACCTGGGGTGAATGGTGCTCTTCAATGGCAATCTTCTCAAGTGAGAGAGATTCCAGTAATGTGGTTTCCTATTTTTGGTTGCATCAGGATCCTGTTGAGAGGATACCTGAGCGGTTTCAGCTGGTAGAGTCTTGGAAACTACAGGGGGATTACTACCCATAGTTTCATCCTGCCTTTGTGTTGCAGGGGCATCATCAGGGGACTCAACTCCCTGAGTAGCCTTTTTGGTTTGTTTGGAATGTGGTTTGGAGGGGACTTTGGATCTGGAGGATGAGGCTGTGGTTCCTTCTGCTTGGGTTTTAGCAGTTTGGCAGCCTCTTTGAGGTGTGGGTCAGAGTTGTGCCTGGAGTATACCTCTGGCAAAACTACCACAGCAGGGACTCCAAGGCCAACAGGGCATCAGATTTTAACTGATTCATGATTATGGCCATAAGAAACCTTGGATATAATAGCCATCTGTTAGCCACAGGTTTCATTGCCAGATCTTTTAATTCTAAAAATATAATTTCAGAAAAATTTAAGCTTTGGCGTTCAAGGATAGAATACAATACCTGCTGCCACCTGGATGACATTTGATCCCATGAAGAGGATTTGGGGGCAGGCAAACATTGATCATGTGGAAGATTAGGCGTTCAGCATCATGGAAGTGCTTCTTCAGAATGGTTGTAGCACTTAGGTCGCCCGCATATCCATGGTTGATGATGATAGATCAATGGTGCCCTTCGGGTATTTGGTGACAAAGGTGGCATCATTCAGATCTAGCGTTTGGCGAATGATAGCAGGAGTGACTACCACCTTCTTCTGGTTTACAAATGACTGGAGAGTGATCACGACATCATTCTCACCAGTATGGATAGTGACATTTGTCCAGAATTGGCGAAGGGTATCGGGATAGATGGTTGGATTCAGAAGAAAAGCAGTTTGATACGGGGAATCAACCATTAGATCAATGGCAGCATCAAACTTAGTCCAAAAGCCGATTTTGTGAAGTAGGCAACACAGTTGTGTCGTGGTTTGATTTGCATGGTCGCCATTAATGGAAGATGAACGTTCGGAAAACGATTTATGAAAAGTTTGAAGTTAGGGTTAGGTATTTATAGGTTATGAAATGGCTGAAAGAAAACCTGAAAGTTTTGGTGTTAGTCATCAGTTGTTAGAAAACGACTGAAGACATGGTTTTAACTTTCAGATATGTAAACAACTGAAGACTTGGTGTTTGTCATCAGTAGTTAGAAACTACTGAAGACTTGGTTTTGGCTTCAGTTGTTTTGAAATGAACCAGCAGTTGTTTGAAACAATTGAAGAATAAAATTACTCATCAGTTGTTGTCGTCAGTTCACATATCTCAGTTGTTTCATTTGACCTTAACACTTACTCAGCAGATTATCTGATTTTCAGATGTTTCATTGGTCATCAGTACTTATCTGTTAGAACAGACATCAGTGGTTGTAACCACATCAGTACTTTGCAACAAATAAAGTACTTCAGTACTTTTAAGTAATTTAGTCTTCAGTAGTTATGAAAACTGCTGAAGATAAAATAACTTATCAGTACTTATTTTTGACAGCTGTATACTATGCTCATCAGTACTTGTGAGCTGAGATCATCAGTAGTTGTCAAATCATTCAAGCTACAGCATACCAAGCCTTAGCACTAGATTTTGGAAAGTTGCACTGTCCAAAGGCTTAGTAAATATATCTGCAAGCTCATCAGCACTAGGAACAAACTTTGGATCAATCAGACCTTTTTCATAACATCCTGATAAAATGATGTCTGATCTCAATAGTTTGGTCCTAGAATGCTGGACAGGATTCTTGACAATACAAAGAGCTAAAGCACTATCCATCAGTAAAGGAGTCTTAGACTTTGTAATGTCATAATCCAGTAATTGATTCTGAAGCCAGAGTACCTGAGATGTACAACTTGCAGCAGCAATGTACCCTGCTTCAGCAGTGGATGTAGCACAGAAGTTTGTTTCTTACTCTGCCAAGAAAAACTAAAAAATTGCCTAGAAATTGGCATCCACCAGAGGTTGATTTTCTGGTTAATTACACCCTGCATAGACACTATTAGAGAAAGAAACTAATTGCAAGAGTGCCCAGTGGAAAACCAAAGTCCTAGAGATTGAGTTCGTTGCAAATATCTAAAGATCCGTTTGACTGCAATCATATGGGATACTTTAGGTGCAGCCTGAAATCTAGCACAGACATAAGTTGCAAACATAATGTCTGGTCTAGAAGTTGTAAGGTACATCAAGGAACCAATCTACATCTGTAAAGAGTTTCATCAAAGCCTTAACATTCTGATCAGGATCCAGTTGCATGGTGCTGCACATGGGAGTAGAACAAGGCTTACAGTTTTGTAAATCAAACTTTTTCAATAAATCCTTTGTATATTTTGACTGATGAATGAAAGTTCCATCAGCCATTTGTTTGATTTGCAACCCAAGAAAGAATGTAATTCTCCCATGGCACTCATTTCAAACTTTTGTTGCATCAACTCAGTAAAGGCATCACACAACTGTGGATCAGAGGATGCAAAAATAATATCATCTACATAATTTGAACAAGGAGCTTATGCATGCCTACTTTCTTAATGAACAAATTTTTATCTATGGAGCCTCTAGTGAAATTGTTTTGAAGAAGAAAGTTAGACAGTGTTTCATACCAGGCTCTGGGAGCTTGTTTTAGCCCATAAAGAGCCTTATCAAGCTTATACACCCAATATGGATATTTATGATCTTCAAAACCTGGTGGTTGACACACATCAACTCTTCTTTTTATTTACCATATAATAATGCACTTTTGACTCCATTTGAAAAACTTTAAGATTATGGAAAGCAGCATAAGCTAAGAACAATCTGATTGCCTCAATCTAGCTACGGGCAAAGGTTTTCATAATCAATACCTTCTTCTTGTGAAAACCCCTGTATAACCAGTCTGGCCTTGTTCTTGACAATTTGGCCTTTTTCATCAGTTTTTCCCTAAACACCCATTTAGTGCCTATTGCACACTTACCTTGGGGTAGAGGAACCAGTTCCCACACTTGCTGCTTTTGAAACTGAAGAAGCTCAAGTTGCATAGCTTCAACGCATCCATTGTCCCTTAATGCAATATGATAGTTTTTTGGCTCTTGCTGACTGATGAGGAGAGCATAAAAGCAAATTTGGACAATTGACTTCTAGTTGAAACACCAGCATTGATGTCACCAATGATTTGAGACATGGGGTGATTCTTCAGTTCTTATACTCAATAAATCTGTGCAGTGTTTGTAGGTGATTCAGCAGCAACAAATGGTGATCCAGACTCTTGAAACCTAGAATGAGATGCAATTCAAATGAAGTAGAGGATTCAGAGATCTCATCAGCATTTGTTGTGGATGGAACTGTTGAAGCTACAGGAACATAAAGTTTAGTAGACTCAGGCAGTTTATCACTAAAACTTGCATTTATACCAATAGATGGATAACAAGTGGCAGGAGACGATGGATTCATAGAATCTGCAACAGCTGGAGACTGATAAGGAACATATTACAGTATGTCCAAATCAAATAACTCCACAGGGTTTTATGGTATTTTCTCCTTTGGAGATTCATTAAAATTTACATGCAAAGTTTCTTCAACTATCTTTGTTCTGCAATTAAAAACTCTGTATGCCTTGCAAGTAGATGAATACCCAACAAAGTACCCTGCATCCACCTTTGATCCAAACTTCTGAAGTGGATCCTTTGTGTTAAGAATATAACAAGGACACCCAAATGCTCTAAAGAAGGAAATCAGAGGAGCTAAATGATGTAACACTTCATAAGGAGTCTTCATCACCTCTGATTTACTAACACTCTATTTTGCATATAGCAAGCTGTGTTGACAACTTCAGCCCAAAAGGTTAGTGGCAAACCAGAATCAACCAACATTGACCTTGCGGCTTCAATAAGGGTCATGTTCTTTCTCTCCACCACTCCATTTTGTTCAGGAGTTCTTGGAATGCTATACTGCCTCTTGATTCCCTTAGAGAGATAGAATTCATCAAGTGTGTGATTTCTAAATTCTATGCCATTATCACTCCTCACACACTTGACAGAAAGAGAGTACTACTTTTCCACATGCAACACAAAGTAGATGATGATTTGACCAGCCTCATCTTTTGAATGTAAGAAGAAAGTCCATACAAATCTGGAATGATCATCCATAATTACCAGGCAGTATTTTTTCTTTGCCATGCTCATCACTCTTACTGGACCAAAAAGATCCATATGCAGAGTAATTGCAAGCAGGCAGTTGACTTTGGTTCTTCTATTGGAGGGAATGAAACTTTATGTTTCTTTCCTTTTAAACACGCAGAGCAGTGGTCATCACATTTGAACTCCTGTAATGGCAGACCTCTCACTAAACCATGATGGATCAGCTGGTTCATGTTTTTAAGATTCACATGACCAAGCCTTCTGTGCTATAGTTCAGATTCCTGAGGAGAGGCCTTGGAGAACAGACATGGATGGCCTTTTAGATCAATTTTCTTTGATAAGTCTAAGGCATATACTCTTCCAATCCTGTTGGCCTTTAGGAGAGTATATTCATCCAATATCTTGTCAATCATTCTCAAAACATTGGAAGACAGAATCCGACATTCTAGCTGGTGAAAAGTGCACATGCCCTTTATCACACATTTGACTGACACTCAACAAGTTGTACTTGAGATTCTCCACATGGTTAACATCATCAAATCTTATCACCATTTGACACAAAGCCTTTGGCGATGATGTAACCCTTAGCATCATTACCAAAAGATACAAATCCCTTCTTTCCTTGAGAGTAGTCATGAAGAAGAGAACTGCTCCCTGTCATATGCATAGATCCTCCACTGTCCACATACCAGATGCTTCTATGGCATGCTGAAGAACCCTGCATTTGTCACAACAAACTAGTTAGCTTTTGAGACCCAAACCATTTTGGTTTTGGGTCTGTTCTCATCAATAGATTTTATACTAACTGATTTGTCATGATTAACAGCCTTTGAAGAAGGAGGAGATGGTGCTGAAAAGGAATCCTTTGATTTTGGCTTAGTTTTCCTTTTCAGTGATTTAATCACAGGTACATCTATTTGATTAACTCTCCCCAACAGATGTTGAACCATCATAACAAGTTGTGTCTGATTGGTTGTTAAAGCCTTCAGTTCAACAGACACATCAGTACTTGTTTTTGATTGGTTCCTGGATCACCATGTCCTCCTTTTTGAAAGACACAGACTTAGTCTGGTGTTTTGATACTCCTTGAGGATATTTTTAGCTGTTTTATGATAAACCCCTTCCTTCTTTTTAGATTTTTGTGAAAACTTTGGGTTATCAATTTGAGATGTTTGTGGCACAAATTTGGTTTCAATTCATCTTTCATTTTATTAATTTTCTTTTTATGATTTTATCTTTGTTAAATTTGGAACCCTTTCTGTACCAACATTCATCAGTGAGATGATTGAATAGACCACATATTTCACAAGGCTTGTTCAACAGCTGAAGAAGATGAAACTACTGAAGGTGTGTTCTTCAGTACTTTCTTCCTCTCAGTACTTATGTGAAGTACTGAAGGATTTGTAACAACTGAAGACTTGTTCTTCAGAAGTTTTCTATCAGTACATTTGGATTTCCTGATAACCTCTTCAGCAGTTGTCAAACCATGTTTGTTTTCATTTGGTTTGAAATGTTCTTCAGGTGTTGTTACTTGCTCTTCAGTACTTTGAATACTTTGTGAGACAACACCTGAAGTGCTCAACTTTTCTTTGATCATGTGTTTATCAGCAGTAAGACCATCAGCAGATTGATTAGCTGAGGTACTATTACTGACTTCATCCTCTGATTTTACATTATCACTTGAGGATGAGACACATGATGATGTGGTTTGGGAATTGATTTCACCTTCAGATTTTACTTCTCTCTTGGGAGTAAAATCTGTAGGAGGTACAGTGTGATTATACCCAATCCCAAACTTCACATTTGAAGCTGTTTGCTTACTGAGAAGCATTTCAAACCCCTTGCAAGATGTTACCCATGTTCACACTCTACTGAGTAGCTGCAAGTGTTTCTTTGAGATTCTTATGATTTTCTAAAATGACCTCTACCTTTGCCTTTTCATCAGTGATTTGGCATTTTAATTTGTAAATCTCATCATCTTTTTTCCTTAAAACAGACTCAAACTCAGCTTTTTTTTTGGAAATCACTTTCTCTAGGTCAAGATTTAGATTAATTAAATCTACATTCGCTTCTCTAATTGAGGCAAAAGCAGCTATGCATGACTCAGAACACAACTTGGCCTTAGCCTCAGAAGATACTTATGGTACCTGTAATGATGAAGCATTTGAGCATGAACCATCAGTAGACTCCAGGGCCATAAGAGCAAGATTTCCAAAAGGATTTTCACCACCGTGTTGACCAGCACCAGAAAACTTGTTCAGAATAACCAGAAAGATCATCTGGTAAGCTACTCCAGTCAAAACTCCAGGAGTGAAAAAGCTTTGATATGATTGAGATTGAGATTGTTGACTTGATTGAGATGGTTGAGGCTCAGGTAGGGCATGTGGTTGTTGAGCTATGGGTACTGGAACCTGATTGGACCGAGGCATGTAAAAACAGGGATAAGGATATGGCATTTGACCTTGAGGAACAAAATATGCAGGAGATGATTGAATTTGTGAATGATGACCAGAACTGGTAGAATGTTGCCCTTTATTTTGTGAACTATTGCCTGGAAATGTCACAAAGGGTTCCGAAGAGTTAGATCCAGATGATCTACACTCTCTTGCAAAATGTCCAAGTCTGTGGCACTTGTGACACCTCAACTTGCTCTTGTCAAAACCAACTTTGGTTTTCTAGAGAGACCAGGAAATTTTCTACCTGTCCTTTTGTAAAATTTTTGAGATCTGATATTGACTAATGCCATTTGGCTCAAATATCCATCTCTTTCCAAATCATCATCAGCAATTCCTTTCAAATCATCCATCAAAAAGCACAAATTATCACTATTACATCCTGAATTACTATCAACACCACAAAAGTAGATCTCCACTGCATGAAGAGAAATCTATATGCTCATCATAAGAACTTTCTGATGCAGCATATTCTGACTCATGACCAACCAGAGCAGTATTCCCTGGTACAAAATCATCAGTGAGCTTCCCAGATGAAGCCAGTTTCCTTTTCTGTTCTATCTCTCTTTCAAATGTTAACAGTTTCCCATGAAGTTGGGTGAGAGATAGATTGTCCAGATTTGCACTGGAGCGTAGGACAATAGTATATGTGTCCCATCTCTCAGGTAGGGATCTAAGGAATCTGTTGTTCATCTGACTATTTGTATATTCATGTTTAACCATTTTCAGCTCAGATATCAAACAGGAGAATCGCTCAAACTATTGAGTCAGTGACTCACCCTTTCTATGAGAAAATGTCTCATATTGCTGGGCAAGGATCTCTCTATTGTTTGCCAAGACCTCATCAGTTCCTCCAAATTGTTCTTTCAGAGCAACCCAGAGGTCATGAGCAGTTTCATGATGCATAAGTCCATAATAGATTTCATTAGGCAGTGCCATGGCCAGAATTCCATGGGCTTTAGCATCAATTTCAAACAGTTTCAGATCTTCATCTGAGTATTGCTCTTTCTTCTTCGGGACCATCTCATTGGTTTCTGGATTACTCACCATGGGCTTATATGGTCCACGAACCACAGATTTCCAACAACCTGAACTGTTGACAGACAGGTGATGGAGCATTCGGTGTTGCCATATGTTATACTCACTCCTAACAAGCTCGGAGGCTTTGTTGAGGAGCCAGTATTGTGAGGATCATTGATTGATGTAGCCATTTTCACCAATTCAAACAGGTTCAATGAGATTTTAATAGATCTAGCTCAAAAACTCAACAACACAGTTTAAAACAAGACGAATCTCAAATTAATTCACGGAAGCAACAGAAAACAAACTCTATAACCAATTCTTGCAAATTGCTAATTCGATCAAACTTAGATATCAAAAGAGCAGTTTCAATGATCAATTGTTAAATCGATCAATGATTAACCAGCTCTGATACCATTTGAAAGGGATCGAGATCTAGTTTGATCAATTAGATTAAGATTTTCAGCGGAATAGCACACGAATTAGACGAAATTTTAGCAAGAATAATATGAATATTCAATCAACAGTAACGGTTATAGAGAGAGAAATTTCTGCAAAGAATGTTTTCATTCATGCACATGCTTCCCGTACAAGGAATTAGGTCAACATCCCTTTTATAAAGGAATGTGACATCAGCTGACGTCACTTGATAGTGACAGCTAACTGATTTATACAACAACTAAAAGTAAACTAAACTACTAAAGTTATAACATCTGAAGTGTAAGAATTCAGATGTTTTACATAATAAAACTACTGATTACAAACTACTGAAATGTAAACCATCACAACTACTGAAGAGAACTACTTCAGCTGTTTTGACAACTTCTGAAAACTTTGTCTTCAGACTTTATCTTCAGACTTTATCTTCAGACTTTATCTTCAGACTTTGTCTTCAGCTGTTGTCTTCAGACTTTATCTTCAGACTTGTCTTCAGCTGTTGTCTTCAGACTTTATCTTCAGACTTTGTCTTCAGCTGTTATCTTCAGACTTTGTCTTCAGTTGTTGTCTTCAGACTTTGACTTTAGCTGTTGTAGACCACTTCAGTTGTTTTGATGTCTGGGGACTTAAAGTTTTTCTGATCTGGCTCATTGGTTCTTTTGGTCCAACAGTACTCCTATCCATATTGACAACAACAGTGCTATCATCCCATACTGAAAATCCGGTGAAGCACTCCAAAACAAAGCATATTGACATCAGGTATCATTTCATTAGAGATATTCATGAGAAAAATCTAATTAGTTATCAAAGTTGATTCAAATGAACAATATGCTGATCTGTTCACCAAAGCTTTTGATGAACAAAGATTTAATATCTCATAACAGCTATTGGGATGATAAACATGATTAATTTAATATCTTTTGAAAACCTTTTTAATATGTATCTTGTGTCAATACAATTTAAGCCCTGTTACAAGAAGTTCTCTCTAACATTTTCTAAGTGTAAATTCCTTCCAAAGAGAAATTAACCCTCGGAAGACATTCTCATATCTTCGAAGCAAGATTTCTCAAAGGATAACTTTCTTCTCGGAAGAATTTTGGCCTCGGAAGAATCGATTGATTGCATATCAGATCTACTTCCAAGACTTACAGATTCTCCATCCGGAAGCAACTCTAACTTTCGGAAGCAACTCTAACCTTCAGAAGCAAAGTTTTGGCTTCGGAAGCAGGAATTGCCTTCGGAAGACAAGTTACCTTCGGAAATGTTTTCCACTCGGAAGAGAGATTCTACTGTGTAACGTAAATCTCTTGGGCCCCACACTGTAAAAAGCAAAGATTTTGTTAATGATGTTGGATTATTTAACTGATTTTAACCTTACCGCCACTTTCATTTCATCCACTAAACCATCACATCACCTTATCATAACCTCCATTACCGCCTTCCCACCCTCTTTTAAATAATCTCGACTGTTCAATTTCATCTTCTTACTTGCAATTTTACTGCCCTAGAAATGTCTCCTCTCCAACTTTACCCAAGCTCAAAATCATCTGCATTCACCTTTCCCAAATGGCACTTAACCCTCAGCACAACCAAGTCGCACTTCTTGATTCTTCAAGAGATGCTGACTTCTCTGAAATCATCTCCTTTCTCACCCAATCAACCTACTACACTGCACTTACCGTTAACCCCACTGTTTACTCCAACCAAATGGCCGAATTTTGGGGAATGGTCAAGTCGAAACCCTAAATGGATTCGTGTACTACGGTCCAGCATCTGTGGACAGGAGTTGATCGTCACTGAACAAATCATCAGGGAGCACCTTGAGCTTCATGATGAAGGAGCTCCTATCGAATTCCCTAAGGAAGATTTGGATAGCACTTATATCCTAATGGGATATAGTGGAGACATCAGCAGGTCGACAGTCTACAAGTTCAACTTCTCCTACAATTGGAAGTTCCTCCTACATGTTGTTCTTCATTGCTTGTCCAACAAATCCAGGGGATGGGATCAAATCCCTTATGAACTAGGATTCTTAGTTCATGGATTGGTGAGAGGCTTGCGCTTCAATTACTCACGACTTGTGTTTTCAAATCTGATAGGGAATCTGCAAAGGGAGACACTCTTCATGTATCCTAGATTCCTTTAACACATAATCAACTGTGAGTTGGACAGAGCATGCTTGTCTGTGCAGCTGCTCTGATTGTTCCCCACATGCGGCCTACCATCTTCAAGACCTTGAAAAAGATGTCCACCAACTTCACTGGAAGTCACACTACTCTGCTTCCAGGTATGATTGAGCGCATAGCTCCTGGTGACATCCCTGTTCACCCCACAGGTGATGAACCCACACCAGCAACCTCCACCATAATACCAACACTACCTTCTCCACCCATCACCATCACTTATCAAGACGCCCCAAACGAACCCTTGTTCAATCTACTCTGATTGAACAAGCCCCTCTTGTTCAATGCAAAAAGACTAGAGTGGAAACATGGGCTCCCACTCAGTCAGAGGTCTCTCCATCCTTCTCTTTTGACCTCAATTTGGGTTTTGAGTCTCCTCAGTCTCAAACCCAGGAGTCCAATACCCAAACCAACAACCCTTAGAATGAGTATCTACACTCTTCTAAGCAGCCAACAAGGGACAGCCCCACCAGAGGCTCAATGCCTGTAGACATTGACCAAAGTCCCGGGTCAGGAGGCTTAACATCCCTATCTTTCACTGACCTTCTATTCAAAACTGATGAAGAGATAACATCTCTCCATGGCAATGCAGTTGATCTACAATACCCTCTTCAAGATCAACAGAGCCCGGAGAAATCCCTTATCTCTAGCCCCCGTCAGTAACCAATAACTGAGGTGAGTCCCACTGATGTGGAGGGGACTCATGTAGATTCAGTTGTCACTACAGAAGGTGCCTCAATGGACCTTGTGGATAGTGGTAACATATCTCAGACTGAATCTACGGCAACCGAGCCCTTGATGACTCTGAAAGAGACATCATTGAGCATGGGAAACTGTTAGGATCAGTGATCTATGTTTGATTGATTAGAGAGTATAGCAGCGGAAATCGAGCAATGAATTAGTCAATTCACAAGAACAAAACGATATTCAATGAAGAACAAAGACGGTTATAGAGAGAGAATTTCTGCAAATATATTTCATTTAATATTCGCTTTCGTGGTAACAGAATGTCACAATTACAATTAGGTCGACACCTCTTATATAAGAGATGTGACGTCTGCTGATGTCACTTGATAGTGACATCTAACAGATTTATTACAACTAAAACACAACTACTGAAGATGTCAAAACAGCTGACATCTCCTTACAAAAATGCTAAGTGTTATCAGTTGTTATAACTACTGAAAAACATAAAACTACTGAAACTACAACGACTGAAGAACAAGCTCTTCAGTCGTTTTACAAGACTACTGAAAGTAAAAATATAAAACTACTGATATCACAACTACTGAAGAAGTACTCTTTAGCTGTTGTGACAAACTACTGAAACTTCAGTAGTTGGTCTTCAGACTTGAACTTCAGATGTTTCATCAGCTGATGACTTTAGTAGATATCATCAGCTGATGTCTTCAGTCTTTGTCTTCAGACTTTGTACATCAGTTGTTGATCTTCAGCACTTGTAAACTCTTCAGCTGTTGTACTTCAGTACTTTGGTCTTCCAGCTTCAGCACTTGTGTTCTTCAGCTGTTCAGCTTCAGTACTTGTGTTCTTCAGCTGTTCAGCTTTAGTACTTGTGTTCTTCAGCTGTTGTACTTCAGCACTTTAGTTCTTCAGCTGTTGAAGTCTTCAGCACTTGATCTTCAGCTGTTGAAGTCTTCAGCACTTGTCAAACTGCTGATGAAGCTTTCAGCAGTTGTTGTGATACCATGTGGGACTTAGAGGTTTTCTGATCTTGGCTCATTGGATCTTTTGGTCCAAAAAACTCCCCCTGAACCAATGCAGCCAAAACCTCTAATTTATTTATCATCCCACTTATTGTTGGCGAAAGGTTGGTCTTTTTCCTTCTTGATCAGTAGAGAAGATGACCCATATAAGCTCAGGCCTGGGAAGAAGTCTCAGATATTTGTTTGGCAAGATATGAATGGGAACTCTGTTTTGGGGAACTGGACACAGAGTTGTTATCCCATTCATGAGATCTACTTCCCGTGTATGAGCCTGTAGGATTCTCTGGTGTAGGCTCTGAGAAACATGATTTGTTCTTCCATGGTCAGGTTCTCGGCTTCACCATCAAACAATCCTTCTCGCCCATACAGCTCTGAGATGTACTTGGCCTGTTTGCCGTTTTTGAGCTCAACTGTTGTAATTTGTCTATATGCAAACTCATCAGGATGATTCCCTTCGAGTAGCAGACTGAGCTCATTCTGTTTGAAGTTCTCAATCTCTTGTAGACTAACCCCTTTTTGATAATTCTATTCTCTAGCATCTTCTGGGGTGGTTGTTGTTTAGTCTCGTAGGCCTTCTTGAAATCTTCGACAATCTCCCAGGGTGATACTACAAGGTCCACTGTGATCTCTTCATCTACAATCCTCTTGACTTGACCCTTGTATCTCGAAGGAATGTCTTTCTTTACAATCCTGTGAGCCACCCTCGGATCAGGCCATACTCTCACCTTTCCTTCTGATATTGAAATGTGTTGGCGAGAGTGTACAATCTCAGAGCTTCTTTCTTCATGCTGATAATTGATGAGGAGGCAGCATAGGTTTTGTCAATGCTTTTCAGCATTTCATCATCATGAAGCTTTTGCTGCTCCTCTTCTTCAATTTTACTCTCACAACATCCATCTGTGAGGTGGGAGTGATGGCATAGGTTTGGCTTTCGCCAGTGTTAGGACTGCAGACAGAGGCATCCTATCTTCTTCACATCATCATCCTCTTCTTCTTCTTCTAGCCTCAACACCCTTCTCTTCTTCTTCTTAGGTGCATCATCGGCTATGGTTCGATGGTAAGGGAGTTGGTTTTGTGGGTTGTGATTGTGGTTGTTTGGATTTGGGCTTTGAGATTGTTTGGAGATTTGAGGAGTAGACTGTTTTTGAGTGGGTGGAAGGGAAGGTTGTTCCAGCATCTTGGTTGTGAGTTTAGCCTTTGTAAGTCTTGCCATTTCAAGCCTTTTTCCAGCCCCAGCCTCATCAAGGGCTTCAATGATAATCCCCTTGTGGAATTGCTCAGACAGATAGATTCTGGTGGCTATAGCCAGAATACTGTCTCTGGTCCACGCGCGAATCTCCATCAAAGATCTTCCTAAGTATTGGCAATAAACGGATTATGATCTCCAATCTCTCCTTTTCAAGTGCATCATACCCAGCCCATCGGGTTTGAATCTCCTCCACTTCTAACTTCCTGATTTCACTATCTAATGTGGCTGTATCAAACCTTTCCTGAAGAGTTGCTCAATGATTTTATCCATGGATCGGCTATGTGTATCATCAACATCTTTTACCAGCTCTTCCAAGGATTTTTCTTCAGCAGTAGGTTGATCATCAGCACTTTTCTTTCGTTTATAGGTGATCAGTTGTTGCTTTTCTTTTTCCACCTCTTGGGCTTGCTCTTGGGCCTTCTCATCCTCTGTTCTTTTCCTCTTCTTCTTTCACTGCAGTACTCTCCCCCTTTTTGGAGCATTGTGGTAGGGGTTTGTACCGCAGAAAGTGTCTTTTGCACAACAGCATCAATCAATGGTTGTAAAGTTGGAAAGCCTCTCATCAATGGCTTAGTCACAATGTCAGTGATTATGGGTGTGATGAGAGGGAGGGGGAATTTTGAAGGACAGCAACTATTGCTCAGGAGGGTTTTGTTCCTGAGAAATAGTGCCAGAAGCAGAGGCAGGTGGCTGAGTTGTTGGGAGTGGCTCAGTTTGGGGAACCTTCAACTGAAGGTGTCATCTGTGGGTTGGTGGAGGCAGATGGTCTTTCTCCTTGAGAGAGTTGGTCAAGTAGGTTTTGCAGCCTACTGACTCCTCCTCAAGGATTGTGTTCTGGGCAAGAACATCATAGAAAAAGCCCAGGTCATCATCAGCAGAAGCTGAATCACCTGACCTCCTGCTTGGAGCAGGATGTACATGCACTGGGTGTAGACCAGTTGTAGCATGTGCCCCTTTGTCTTGGTACTGGGGACTTCCAGCCTCAGGACTATGTCCATCATCAGCTGTTGCCTCTAGTGAGGTCTTAGCAATGTTACCAGCCTCATTCTGATCATGTGCTGATGCAGAGAGGTGGCAGCCTCACTAGATATTCTAATCTCCCTATCCACACTAGGAGATAGAACTTGTAAACCCCGGTGTGGTGGGTTGTCAGAAACATGTTGATCCTCTCCTCAATGTCTGTGGTTCTCCCCTTTGTTGGTGGTTTTGGGGAGGAGGAGAGGCATGCAACTGAGTCAGCACGTTTGCAATAATTATGGTTGGACTTTGGGGGGCGGTTGCATGGGGTGAAGGGATAGAAGCAGTGTTCACCTGGGGAGGAAGGTGCTCTTCAATGGCAATCCCCTCAAGTGAGGAAGATCCCAGATGTGTGGGCACCCCTTGTGTGGTTGCTTCAGGCTCCTGTTGAGAGGAATCCTGAGCGGCTATGGCTGGAAGAGTCCTGATATCCACTAGGGGTTATAACCAGTGGATATATCCTGCGTTTGTGTTGCAGGGGCATCCTCAGGGGACTCATTTCCCTGAGTAGCCGTTTTGGGTTTCTTTTTGGTGGGTTTGGTGGGGACTTTGGTTCAGATGGAGGAAGCTGTGGGTTCCCTGTGCTTGGGCTTTAGCATTCGGGTAGCTTCTTGAGTGTAAGGTCGGAGTTGTGCCTGGAGTATACCTCAGCCAAAACAGCTGGTGCAGGGACTCCAAGCCAACAAGGCCATCAGATTTTAGTTCATCCAAAATAATGGCCATTAGAAAACCTGGGATATAATGGCCATCGTTTTGCCACAGGTTTCTGAGCCAAGTTCTTATTTCTAGGAACACAATTCAGAAAAATTTAACGGTTGGTGTTCTAGAATAGAATACAATACCTGTTGCCAGTGGGATGACATTTGATCCCAAGAAGATGTCTTGGAGGCTAAGCAGACATTTACCATGTGAAAAATAAGTTTCTCAGCGTCATGGAAATGTTTCTTTAGAACGGTTGTAGCTTGAAGATCACCTTCATACCCATGATTGATAAAGGACATATCGGTTATGCCCTTTGGGTATGCAGTCACAGCGGTGGAATCGTGTAGATGTAATGCCCGACGAATAATGTCGGCTGTAACGACCACTGGTTTCTGGTTGATAAGGGACCGAACAGAGATCTGACCGGTAGACTCATCGGTATGAACAGAAGCATTTGACCAGAATTGACTGAGGGATTCAGGGTAAATGGTTGGATTCATGAGAAAGGATGTGCGATATGGGGAATCCACCATTAAGTCAATGGCATTATCATATTTGTTCCAGAAAGCCGACTTTGTAAGGTAAGCAACGCAGTTATGTCATTGTTTCAGACTCATGGTCGCCATGTTTGAGAGAGAGAAGTGCAAAAATAACGGCTAATGAAACATCAGAGAAGAGGACAGGTATTTATAGGGTAGGGGTGAGAAAGGACTGAAGGGTGTGGTGTTAGTCATCAGTAGTTTTAAACCGACTGTTGACATGGTATTACCCTATCAGACGTTGAAACAGCTGAAGTCGTGGTGTTAGGCATCAGTAGTTAGAAAACTACTGAAAGCCGTGGTTTTGACTTCAGATGATGAACAACTGAGGACTTGTGTTTGTCATCAGTAGTTGTGAAACTACTGAAGACAGTGGTTTTGTCGTCAGTTGTTGTAAACAGCTGAAGACTTGGTATTAGTCATTAGTAGTTAGAAAAATACTGAAGACATGGTTTTGGCTTCAGTTGTTTAGAATGAACACAGTTGTTGAAACAACTAAGAGAAAGTTCTCTTCAGTAGTTTTCGTCAATTCATAGCCTTTCAGCTGTTTCATACTGTCCTCAACACTTACTCATCAGACTTTGCATCTGATTTTCAAGTGTTTCATAGGACGTCAGTACTTATCTGTTTATACTGATTTCAGTAGGTGTAACTACATCAGTAGTTTTAACTACATCAGTAGTTTGGAACAGATAAAGTACGTCAGTACTTGTGAGGCATTTAGCCATCAGTAGTTATAAAAACTACTGAAGGTGAAAGGACTCATCAGTACTTATATGTGACATGAGTACCAATGATCACCAGTAACTATTACTGAAATCATCAGTAGTTGTCACTTATTCTAGCTGCAGCATACCAAGCCTTAACACAAGGTTTTGGAAAGTAGAACTATCCAAAGGCTTAGTAAAAATATCTGCAAGCTCATCAGCACTAGGCACAAACTTAGGATCAATCAGACCTTTTTCAAAGCAATCCGAATAAAATGATGTCTGATCTCTATATGTTTGGTCCTAGAGTGCTGGACTGGATTTTTGACATACACAGAGCTGAAGCACTATCCATTAATAATGGAGTCTTAGTCTCTGTAATGCCATAATCCAGAGTTGGTTCTGAAGCCAGAGTACCTGAGAGGTGCAACTTGCAGCAGCAATGTACTCGGCCTCAGCAGTTGATGTAGCAACAGATGTTTGTTTCTTACTCTGCCAAGAAATCAAACAGTTGCCTAGGAATTGACAACCACCAGAAGATGACTTTCTAGTTAACTTGCACCCTACATAGTCACTATCTGAAAAAGCAACTAATTTGCAAGAGTGTCCAGTGGAATACCATAAACCCAGAGATTGTGTACCTTGCAAATATCTAAAGATTCTCTTGACTGCAATCAAATGAGACTCTTTAGGAGCAGCCTGAAATCTAGCACAAACACATGTAGCAAACATAATATCTGGTCTAGAAGCTGTTAATACATCAAGGACCCAATCATACATCTGTAAAGTGTTTCATCAACAGCTTTACCTTTCTGATCTGCATCCAGTTGTGTGGTGTTGCACATGGGAGTAGAACAGGGCTTACAGTTTTGTAAATCAAACTTATTCAAAAGATCTCTTTGTTATTGACTGATGAATAAAGGTTCCATCAGCCTTTTGTTTAATTTGCAAGCCTAGAAAGAACTGTAATTCTCCCATTGCACTCATTTCAAACCTCTTTTTCATTAATGTTGTAAAATCATCACACAACTGGGGATCAGAGATGCAAAAATAATCATCAACATAAATCTGAACAAGTAGCTTATGCTGATCCACCTTCTTAATAAACAAAGTTTTATCAATGGAGCCTCTAGTGAAATTATTCTTAAGAAGAAAAGTAGAGAGTGTCTCATACCAGGCTCTAGGAGCTTGTTTCAACACATAAAGAGCCTTATCAAGTTTAACACACCCATTCAGGATAGTTATTATCCTCAAATCCTGGTGGTTGACACACATAAACTTCTTCCTTTATTTTACCATATAATGCACTTTTGACATCCATTTGAAAAACTTTAAGATTGTGGAATGCAGCATAGGCTAAGAACAATCTGATTGCCTCTAGTCTGGCTACAGGGGCAAAGGTTTCATCATAGTCAATACCTTCTTCTTGTGAAAACCCCTGTACAACCAGTCTAGCCTTGTTCTTAACAATAAGCCCATTTTCATCAGTTTTATTCCTAAACACCCATTTAGTGCCTATTGCACACTTACCTGGGGGAAGAGAACAAGTTCCCACACTTGCTGTTTCTTGAACTGAAGTAGCTCAAGCTGCATAGCTTCAACCCATCCATTGTCTCTCAAAGCAACATGGTAGTTCTTTGGCTCTAGCCGACTGATGAAGAGAGCATAGAAGCAGAAGTTAGACAATTGACTTCTGGTTGAAACACCAGCATTGATATCACCAATAATCTGAGACATGGGGTGATTCTTCAGTTCTTGATAAACAATGAGATCTGTGCAAGTGTTTGTAGAACCTTCAGCAGCAGCAGATGTTGATGTAGACTCTTGAAACCAAGAATTAGATGGTAACTCAAAAGATGTAGAGGAAACAGAGATCTCATCAGCATTTGTTGTGGATGGAACTGCTGAAGCTACAGGAACATCAAATTTAGCAGACACAGGCAGTTGGTCACTAAACTTGAATAGGTGAGTATTGATATTATCATCATCATCATCAATACCACCAGGTGGAAGACATGCTGCAGAAGATGATTTTCCACAGGATCTGCAACAGCTGGAGGTTGATAAGAAACATATTGCAGTATGTCCAAATCAAACAACTCCACAGGGTTTTGTGGAATCTTGTCCAAAGGAGATTCATTAAACTTCACATGCAAAGTCTCTTCAACTATCTTTGTTCTGCAGTTGAAGACTCTGTATGCCTTGCAAGTAGATGAATAACCAACAAAATACCCTGCATCCACCTTAGATCAAATTTATGGAGTTGATCCTTTGTGTTGAGAATAAAACAGGGACACCCAAATGCTTTGAAAAATGAAATTAGAGGAGCCAATGATGGAGAACTTCATATGGAGTCTTCATCGACCTATGATTTACTAAAACTCTATTTGCACATAGCAAGCTGTGTTAACAGCTTCAGCCCAAAAGGTCAGTGGCAAACCAGAGTCAGCCAGCATGGATCTTGCAGCTTCAATGAGGGTCCTGTTCTTTCTCTCCACTACTCCATTTTGTTCTGGAGTCCTTGGATGCTAAACTGCCTTTTGATTCCCTTTGAGAGATAGAAGTCATCAAGTGTATGGTTTCTGAATTCAGTTCCATTATCACTCCTGATACACTTGACTGGAAGGGAATACTGCTTCTCATATACAACACAAAGTTAATAACCTTCTGAGCAACCTCATCCTTTGAATGTAGAAAGAAAGTCCATACAAATCTGGAGTAATCATCCACAATTACTAGACATATTTCTTCTTTGCCATGCTCATCACTCTCACAGGACCAAATAGATCCATATGCAGTAATTGCAAGCAGGCAGTGGACTTAGGCTCTTCAATAGGAGGGAATGAGACTTTGTGATGTTTTCCTTTTAACAAGCAGTGCAGGTTTCATCACAGTGGAACTCCTTTATTGGTAAGCCTCTGACTAAATTATTGGGATAAGCTGATTCATGTTTTTGAAATTAACATGACCCAGCCTTCTGTGCCACAGTTTAGATTCTTGAGAAGAGGCTTTGGAAAATAGGCAAGGATTGCCTCGGAGATCTATTTTCTTGGAAAGATCTAAGGCATACACTCTTCCTGTCCTGTTGGCTTTCAGGAGAGTGTGATCATCCAACACCTTGTCAATCAAATGCAGAACTTTGGATGACAGAATCCTACAGTTCTGACTGGTGAAAAGAGCAACATGGCCTTTATCACACATTTGACTGACACTCAAGAGATTGTACTTGAGATTTTCCACATGATTAACATCATCAAACTTGATTTCTCCATTGGAGACAAAGCCATTTCCAATGATGTAACCTCTAGCATCATTGCCAAAAGAAACAAAACCCTTCTTTCCTTGAGAGTAGTCATGAAGAAGAGAGCTGTTCCCAGTCATGTGCATAGATCCCCTACTGTCTACATACATATGCTACTTTGGCATGTTGAAGAACCCTGCAATAATAAACAATCAGTTAGATTTTGGAGACCCAAACCTTTTTGTTTTGGTTTTGGCCTGGGCTCATCAATAGATGGTAAACTAACAGGTTTATTTGAAACAACAGCCTGAGAGGAAGAAGATGGTGAAGAAGAGGAATCCTTTGGCTGGATCTCCTTTTCTGTGGTTTCAACATAGGAGCATCTAGTTGGTTAACTCTACCCAACAGATGTTGAACCATCATAACCAGTTGTGTCTGATTTTGTGATAAAGCTTTCAGCTCATCAGACACATTGCCAATGGAGTTTGATAAGGTCCTATGTTGCACCTTCTTCTTCTGAGCACTCTCAGCTATCACCTATTTCACCCCTCCTTTTTGGATTTTTTGAGGACTTAAGGGTTACAGGATTTGATGTTGCTGATACAAATGTGGTCTCAAACTCAGTTTTCATTTTTAACCATTTTCTCTTTAATTTCTTCTTTTTGTTGAGTTGGAACCTCTTTGTACCAGCAATCATCTGTAAGATGATTGAACAAACCACATACTTCACATGGTTTCTTCTTCATCTTAGGTTGATCATCAACTAAAGAGGGTGAAGCAACTGAAGACTTGTTCTTCAGTGCTTTGGAAGCATTGTTTGCTTTCTTGACTTCCTCTTTAGTAGCCTTCAAACTCTTTCTACTGACAGTTTTCTTCTTTTCAGTACTGACAGTAGTTGGAGTTTGAACTTCAGGTGTTAAATCCTGCTCTCTAGTCCTTTCAGGACTTTCAGAATTAACTCCTGAGTTGATCAACTCATTGATCATGTGAGTGCCAGCATTTGAACCATCAACATCAGCTGATAGGTTCTGAGAGGGCTTGATGCTGACTTCTACTTCTGATTGTACTGTATCAGAAAGTAGATCACATGATGAGATGGATTGGTTATTACTCTCACCATCAGATTCTACCTCTGCTCTTGGAGTAAAATCTGTAGGTGGAGCAGTGTGATTGTAACCAATGCCAAACTTCACATTGGAAGCAGATTGCTTACTAAGAAGCATTTCAAAACCTTGCATGATTGTACCCATCTATCGCACTCTACCTGGGTAACTGCAAGGGTTTCTTTGAGATCTTTATACTTCTCTAGAAGTATCTCTTCCCTAGCCTTATCATCAGTTATTTGGCATTTCAGTTTGTAAATCTCATCATTTTTATCATTAAGCACAGACTCAAATTCAGCTTTGCTTTTGGAAATTATTTGTTCCAGCTCAATGTTCTTGTTGATTAAAGCTACATTTGCTTCTCTAATAGATGCAAATGCTGCTATGCATGTGTCAGAACATAATTTGGCTTTTGCCTCAGAGGATACCTGTGATACTTTTGGTGTAGAGGCATTAGAGGATGAAGTATCAGCAGAATCCAAAGCCATAAGAGTTAGATCCAAAGGGACTTTCACCACCATTTGACCAGCACCTGAGAACAGTTGTTCATGACCAGAACAGTCATCTGGTAAACTGCTCCAGTCAACAACTCCTGGGGTGAAGAAGCTGTGTTGTTGAGGTTGAGTTTGTTGATGAGATTGGGAAGGCTGTGGTTCAGCAATGCTTGTGGTTGTTGTGCAATTGGAGCTTGAACAGGATTTGGTTGAGGCACATAATAGCAGGGATAAGGATATGACATTTGACCCTGGGGAACAAAGTATGCAGGAGATCTAGGATGTGAATAATGACCAGATCCAGCAGGATGTTGCCCTCTGTTTTGTGGACTAGTACTAGGAAAAGTCACAAAGGGTGCAGAAGAGTTAGATCCAGTTGATCTACACTCTCTTGCAAAGTGTCCTAGCCTTTGGCATTTGTGACACCTCAACTTACTCTTGTCAAAACCAACTTTGGTTTTGCCAGAGAGTCCAGGAAATTTCCTGCCAGTTCTCTTATAGAACTTCTGAGATCTGATATTAATCAATGCCATTTGGCTCAGAATATCCATCTCTTCTAGATCATCATCAGCTATTCCTTTCAGATCATCCATGATGAAGCATAAATTGTCACTATTACTGCAGAATGACTCTCAATACCAACAAATGCATGATCAGAACTATTTGAAGAGAAATCTATATGCTCATCATAATTGCTTTCAGATGCAGCATATTCTGACTCATGACCAACCAAGGCAATATTCCTGGTACAAAGTCATCAGTGAGCTTTCCTGATAAGGACAGTTTCCTCTTCTTCTCTATCTCTCTTTCAAATGTAAGCAGTTTCCCATGATTGGGTGAGAGATAGGCCTTCCAGATTTGCACTGGAGCGTAACAATAGTGTATGTGTCCCATCTCTCAGGTAGTGATCTGAGGAATCTGTTGTTCATCTGGCTATTGGTGTATTCCTGTTTCACCATTTTTAGCTCAGAGATCAAGCAGGAAAAACGCTCAAACTGTTGAGTCAGTGTCTCACCCTTCCTATGAGAGAATGTCTCATATTGTTGGGCAAGGATCTCTCTTTTGTTTGCTAAGACCTCATCTGTGCCACCGAATTGTTCCTTCAGGGCATTCCAGAGATCATGAGCAGTTTCATGATGCATAAGCCCTGAATATTTCATTAGGCAGTGCCATGGCCAGAATTCCATGGGCTTTAGCATCAATCTCAAACAGTTTCCGATCTTCATCAAGTATTGTTCCTTCTTCTTCGAACCATTTGATTGGTTTCCGAATTGTTCACCATAGGCTTATGTGGTCCATGTACCACAGATGTCCAACAACCTGAACTGTTAACAGACAGGTGATGAAGCATTCTTCATTGCCATATGTTGTACTCGGTCCTAACCAGCATCGGAGGCTTGGTTGAGGAACCGTATTGTGAGGATCATTAGAAGGAGTCGTCATCTCAGATTCAATCAAATTCGGTTAAGCTAAAACAGATTTAGAACAAAATGCAACAACCAGTTGAACCAGAAGATCTCAAAATAAATGAACGAAAGCGACATAAATTCAATAATCTATAACCAGTTCTTGCGAATACGCTAATTCAATCAAACCACAGATCAATTAGCAATTTCAATGATCAATAGTTAGATCGATCAATGATTAACCTGCTCTGATACCTTTGTTAGGATCAGTGATCTATGTTGATTGATTAGAGAGTATAGCAGCGGAAATCGAGCAATGAATTAGTCAATTCACAAGAACAAAACGATATTCAATGAAGAACAAAGACGGTTATAGAGAGAGAATTTCTGCAAATATATTTCATTTAATATTCGCTTTCGTGGTAACAGAATGTCACAATTACAATTAGGTCGACACCTCTTATATAAGAGATGTGACGTCTGCTGATGTCACTTGATAGTGACAACTAACAGATTTATTACAACTGAAACACAACTACTGAAGATGTCAAAACAGCTGACATCTCCTTACAAAAATGCTAAGTGTTATCAGTTGTTATAACTACTGAAAAAACATAAAACTACTGAAACTACAATGACTGAAGAACAAGCTCTTCAGTCATTTTACAAAACTACTAAAAGTAAAAGTATAAAACTACTGATATCACAACTACTGAAGAAGTACTCTTCAGCTGTTGTGACAAACTACTGAAACTTCAGTAGTTGGTCTTTAGACTTGAACTTCAGATGTTTCATCAGCTGATGACTTCAGTAGATATCATCAGCTGATGTCTTTAGTCTTTGTCTTCAGACTTTGTACATCAGTTGTTGATCTTCAGCACTTGTGAACTCTTCAGCTGTTGTACTTCAGTACTTTGGTCTTTCAGCTTCAACACTTGTGTTCTTCAGCTGTTCAGCTTCAGTACTTGTGTTCTTCAGCTGTTCAGCTTAGTACTTGTGTTCCAGCTGTTGTACTTCAGCACTTTAGTTCTTCAGCTGTTGAGTCTTCAGCACTTGATCTTCAGCTGTGAAGTCTTCAGCACTTGTCAAACTGCTGATGAAGCTTTCAGCAGTTGTTGTGATACCATGTGGGACTTAGAGGTTTTCTGATCTTGGCTCATTGGTTCTTTTGGTCCAACAGAAACCAGGGTGCCAAGAACCCACATCTGGTGGTGAGGCTGAACATACTGTATGTTACCTCATCTCCCCGTGATTCTTTAAAAGAAGATGAGGGAAGCCTGCAACTCCTTATTAAAGACCTTCTATCTAAAGTCTCAAACCTTGAATCCTTGGTTAGGACTTTAGAAGCAAGGTCTGCCACTCAGCAACTTGGTCAATCTCAAGGCTCAACTAGCTGAAAAACAGACAGAGAGGTCTGTTAGGCATGTACCTATTCAGGTCTCCTTGACTTCTTCCTCTAGCTCATCTAGCTCTCAAGATGATGCTACCAAAAAGGGGGAAAATGTTCAAAGACAAACACATGAGGAACCAGAGAGCCGACCTTCAACTTCAACATCTTCTTTTCCCATCATCACAGTGACTGAGCCATCTCAAGTCATTTTTCAGATTGACCCAAGGATACTCAGTGATCTCTACAGACTCTTCACCAAGTTTCTGTTGAGATCCTCCTTTGAGCAGTCAAGCCATGATGCTGCAATGATATACTTTGGAGCAGAAGAACTTCAAAGGCTGATTGCACCTTCTACCACAATGGAAGAAGTTGGTCAACCTAAGGTCCACATGTAACCTAAGATTCAATTCGAAGGGGAAATGGGGATTGATGGCCCAACAACTAAAACAGTTGGGACAGAATTTGCATCTCCTTCTGCTTCCGAAGCTGAAGTTAAAGCCTCAGAAGAACAAGTTGAATCTTCTGAAACTGAAATGGAAACTGCGGAAGGACTGTTTAAAATGTCCGAGAAACTAAACATCACAGATGCAATCCTTGAAATGGCATATGAGGTGAACAGCGAGGACCCTCTGAATCAACCTCCATCCCAGACACCATCTCTGCCTCTCTCACAATCAGAAACCTCTCACAATCTGAACAATCACAATCAGAACCACCATAGT
Organism: Flaveria trinervia; assembly: GCA_025506515.1. Lineage (NCBI taxonomy): Eukaryota > Viridiplantae > Streptophyta > Magnoliopsida > Asterales > Asteraceae > Flaveria > Flaveria trinervia. Next base: position 54,933,077 of record CM046441.1, read on the forward strand.
CAGGATCTTCAAAAGACAAAGGAAAAAGGAAGATGACTGCGAAAGAGCTTCAGGAAGAGGAGAAGATTGAGAAACTCAAGAAGAAAGGAAGACTTCAAACTGAGAAGTTGCTAGCTGCCAGTACAAAAGCAGTTGCATCCAATCAGGAGGCTGTCATCAATGAAAAGAGAGAGGAGATCATTGACCAGCTCATTGAGTTAGGGGCTGCCAATGAAGAAACACTCCTACTACCATTAGAGTTGGTGGATCTGGAGAAGACAACCAGCTGAAACTTGAAGAAGAAGCCAAGTTGGCCTTGGAGATAGAGGAAGAGAAACAGAAGGATGCTGAATTGCAGCTAAGGAGAGACAGGTTGAATTTCCTACTCTCTAGAGGCTTGATCTTCAAGAATTTCTCCACACAATGATGATACGATCCTCTGGCTCTACAACAAAGAGTAGGATCAAATGGAGAAAGAAAGGAAGAAGGCTGCAAAAGAAAAGGCTAGAGAGAAGAAGAAGAAGGAAGAAGAAGCCAAGGTCACTGCCTCCAAGAAGCTCACTGAGAAGGCCTGGATGAAGGACTATCTTCGGGCTCATGGCTTCTCTGGAAGGCAGGTGGTCCCATGTCTGAAAGGACACTCCAACGGATTGTTAGTGAAATTAAGGCTGACATCCGGATGGGGAAAAGGAAAGAATGTAGAAGGGTAAAAGGGATGACCTTCACTAATACCACCCAACCACAACCTGAACATTCACCCTTACCTTTCACCATTAAACCTAAACCTTTCACCCCTGAACCCACATCACTACCCACACCTACTCCCTCACCTCAACCACCCAAACTTCCCATCATTCATCCCAAAACACTAGCCAGAACTCTGAACCTAAACCTACCCAATTACCATCCAAACCATCCCTTCAGCCTTCTCAACATCTCTCTCCTGAGGAGTTTAAGGCAATCAAGATGAAGCTCACCAACTGTACTACTCTGAGCGAAGTCTCTTGTGTAGAAGACTCCGTCAACATCACCTATGTTGATGGATCTTCAAGTTCCCTCATAAGAGACAAATTCCTTGATCTGCCTAGAGGAACTTTGGACCAGGCTGTGAGACTTCTCGGCCTCAACTCAAACTCTTTGAATGATGAAGAGAAGAAGCTCAGAAGGAACTGGGGACTCTACTGGATACAAGGAAAGAGGACAAGATTCCTAGTCAGTCTCTTATGCCTAGAAGGAAGATAATCCAGTGGAGGTTCGATGAACCTTCTCACAACTTTGTTGTGGAAAGGGATAATGGTGAAGTCAATAGACTCAATGCAACCTCTCTACTACACTCTAGCAGGTTCAACATTGCTGAGCTAGTAGAGAAGCCATTCTCCAACCCCTCCAACGCCAAAACTGCTGCTCTCATCAGAAATCATCTCGGTAGTCTTCATCTAGCTAAGTTAACTGTAAAGGCAAAGATTGAAGAAGAGTTGAAGTTGAGAAGACAGGAAAACAAGGAAAGATCTACCACAAAAGATGCTGCCTTTCTACAGATGGTGGAAGGTCCTGAATTGGAACCTATAGTTTGATGGGAATATGATTATAGTTCCCGTCAACTAACTCTTTTCAGAGGGCAACAACAAAGGGTAACATGTTATCCAAGGTAACAGACTAATTTCCTGTCTACCAAGGATCTGTACAGCTTCTCAGCACCACATTAGGGAAGAACAAGGAGACAGACAAAGATTTACTCTCCTTGGTGCTGAAAGTTTTGAGAAGTCGAGACAAGTGAAGTTTTGATAGCATCAGCCTAGGGTGAGTTTGTTGGATCAAAAAGAAGGCTAATGCAACCAAAACTATGTCATTTAAGTTATTTTGGTGCTGCATGCAAAGGCTTCTGAAGCTTAACATGGAACTCCGAAGGTTGTAGAGTTCTTCCGAAGACAAAGTAAAGATCAACTTCCGAAGACAGAACTCTACTTCCAAAGACAAGTGCATGCATCCGAAGTTCAAGTCTTGGAAGAATAAACTAAAGATCACTTTTGAAGTATGATGAAAAGAAGAAGTTTCCAAGCCTTGGAAGAAGCAGCCTCTTCCGAAGTATAAGTGGCTTCGGAAGTACGTACTCTTCCGAAGCCATTTAACCTTTGGAAGACACTACTATGAACCAGTGGACACAAGTATGGTCTCTGACACTCTGCTGCAGACTCCTGATACAGCATGACTTCTTCCTAAAGAGCCATGTTGTTGACCATACTTAATTCCACTGTTTACCTTTTTATAATAGTACAGGTTACCAACTTTAGCTGGTGACAAAAGGTAAGTCAAGGACATGTCCGGACTACCATATCTCAGATAAGACTTTATCCAAGATACCTTAAGCTATAGTCTTGTAGTATAGGCTTTAGCAAAAGGATCCCAGCTGGTATCAAAGTATATCAGGCTGTAGATAGTATTATATATAGGTTCTCCTTGTAACTCATTGTAAAAGAGATGATCTGCTTGTAAGAGTCTTGTATTTTGAGTTGAGAATCAATATATAAAAGTATCTTGAAAATTATCTTTCTGTGTTTTTTATTACTTTCTATATTGTGATCAACTCTTATTGATTCTTCTTATACCTGAGTGTTGTTCTAGGTGAGTTTGAGAGAAAACATTATGTTTAAGTGACAAACATCGATCCTGCAAAGTGCAATAAATATAAGCATGTTTTTTTACATATGATAGTAAGACTGGTACAAGTAATATTAAGTGACACATGACTAGTTACACTGGTAATATTTTTCATGATGTTGATTAAAAGTTTTTTTAATAGTAACTTGGTATTAAGTTCGTCTTAATTAGATAGAAAATAAGTTTCATGATGTTGTTATGCATAAATTATCATTGTTATTTGTAGATACCACTTGAACATAATTCTTTTAACCCATTATTTCTACTCTTATATATGCTCTAAATAATCTACCATAAAACACACTAAAATCCATTGGAATTTAAAATTTATGACTAGTCAAGCTCGGGAGAAAGATACAAATACCCTAAACATAGTTTTGAGTTTTTGACTATGTAATTTCTTTATCATTAGGTGAAGTGCAAAATACTACCTCCTCGTTAATAAGGTATTTGTTATGTTTTTTTGATATTTATATTTTTATTCATGTTTAGTTTTTTAATATTATTATATTTATTTCTATTAATGATTAAGGTATGTGGATAGAGACAATCCTTAACAAGCTCATAAATGATTAGTGATAAAATACTTTATTGATAATCGTCAAACATTCGTATCGAATATGTTCCGAAGAAGGTTTCAAAGGGACAAGGCCAATTTTTTGAATATCGTCGGTCAAATAGAGACAAATTTAAACTTTTTTCGAACCACTATAGATATGCGGGATTGTCAAAGTGTTACTTCGCTACATGAATTCAGTTCCGCGATTTGACAACTAGCATATAGGAATGCTCTAGACTCGCTTGATGAGTATTTAAATATGTCTGAGAAAGCATCACGTGACTACTTGCAATACTTTTGTGATGGTGCCATTACTTTGTATTCAAAGGAATATCTTAATAGATCGACTTACAATGACGTACAACCATTATATATTTCACATGAGTAATGACATAGTTTTTCGGGGATGTTGGAGAGCTTAGATTATACACATTGGCTTGAAAGAATTGTCCAATAAAATGGAGAGGACAATACATAAGTTGTGATCACAAGCGACCGTCGATGATGCTTGAAGCAGTAGTATCTACAGATTTATGGATTTCACAGGCATTATTTGGGACACCCAGAGCTAAAGCGACATTAATGTCCTTGACCGATCACATATATTCAATGATGTTATTAGTAGGACCACTTCTAAGTCTCCGTTTATTGTAAACGATGTTGAATATAATTTTTGGTTCTATTTAGCTGATGGGATACATTCAAACTGGGCCATGATAGTTGAAATATTGTCGTACCCACCATATAAAAAACAATTTTGAGAGATCGCAAGAAGCGACAAGAAATGAAAGTGAACGAGCTTTTGGGGTCCTAACAGTAAATCAAATATACCTCAACAATCCGTAAACAAGTACTCCCACAAAGAAAAGAAAAATCATATACGTAGGTATTATTTTACACAATATTACTTCGAAAAAGAAAAGAAACAAGTGTTCATTGATGACTATGAATCCAAGGATCGTAATCAGGAATTATCAGTGTTAATTCAAGTCAAGTCAACGTTTGCGGAATCAACATTAACTTGGTTCAATTATTTGTATTAATTTCAATATCAATAATTATTATTGAAACGGATGAACGCAAAGAATGGAACACAATTAATAATCAGACAAATATTCAATTCAAACATATTTCATTAAAAGACATGTTAATGACAATAGATGAATAAACAATGACTGAATGAAGATATTGATTGAGTGTTTGATGATGTGATGGTTGCTAGGGTTTTGATTTGTATGACTTGTATGATTGATGTGATTGATTGTTTGTTGTATTGTTGCTTGGATGTTTGCCGCCGAATTCGTTGTTATGATGTGAAACCTTGGATCCATATATATAGGCACGTGCGTTTCTGTTAAGGAAACACCGGATCTCGTGGGATTCGAATTGTTTATGTTAAGGAATCACTGGATCTCTTGGGATTCGCATAACTGCCTTGTTGACTTGTAACACTTGTATTATACAAGTGTTTAAACTCCGCAGGAATATTGTCTTCCGTAGATATTTGTTCTTCCGCATGAGTCTTGTTCTTCCGAGGATACATTGTTCTTCCGAAGCAATCTTGTTCTTCCGAAGCAATCTTTTCTTCCATCCTCAGAGCTGGTGTTCATATGTAGAAGATCTTCGGATGTATTTTAGTTGTAAGAACATATCTACAGAAGAACAAAATGTTCATCCGTAGATGTTTCTTACACTTGGGAATTTTACCAATCATAATATTTCTCCTGCAAACATACATAAATCAACACACATATATGGGTTAACCTATACATGTAATGCATACATTATAATGAATTACAAGTATTCATTACAAATACTGATTCAAGTTCTAAGCCTATACAAAATGGACTAGATCTATACTTCCTAAATCTAACAATACTCCCCCTTAGGCTTAGACACTTGTAATAATCCCTTCAAAATTGAAAGCTCCTTTAGTCTTGAAACCATTTTCTTGTTGAAATAAGATACTGCATCCTTTTGATTATCGTATTTGTACTTGATCTCCATTTTGCATATCCTTTGAAGTGTCTCAAAATTCAACCCCAAAATGTCTTCTTCTGTTGTGAGGATTTCCATAACACATTGGTTATTAACAATTTCCAACTCATCTTCTTCTGAGACTCTTACTTCTTTGACTTCTTCAATGTTAACTCCTTTCAAAATTCCAGCTTCATGTCTTCTTCTTTTGTATGCCTTTGCGTGCAATTTGTCAATCACTTGAATCATATGCACATATAGACATAAGTCATTTTGAGCCCTTTCATCAGTTAGCTTTGGAAAGAACTTGTCATGAAGATATGATGCATAGCTTGGGTGAAGCAATTTGATCTCCACCGGGTCAACAATTCTTATCTTATCAGCTTTCTTCCCTTTGGCATTCCTTAGCATCACTATCTCTTTTGTTTTCTCAACATAACCCATTCTGTTATAGGAGATGTATATTGATTTCCCTTAAAGATTTTGATAGATGCTGCATTTCTGTTGCTGTATCCAACCCTTTTTAACATTTCATCATCTACAAGTGAAGAGTGCTTAGATGTTGATCTTTTAATTCCTTTATTTATTTTTTATGCTCAGCATCATCTCTCTTAGCCTCCTTGAGCACATCATCTATGAATTTTGTCTTTATCTTTCCCACAGACACAGAATAATCTCTTCCCCTTGAATGGATTTGATAGTTAGACATGATTAGGCTTTACAGATCTTTAATATCTCTCTCAGGAAGACTCAGTAATGCTTCTACATCATGGAAGTATTGGATTCTTCCAGATGTTCTTTTAATGATTGCACAATCCCAGTCTAGATCATATTTCCAGGCCATAATTCTGTTTTCTTCCACAGAAATAGGAGTTGTGATGTGGTAATACAGCCCTATCAATGTAGAGTTTTGCTTAGTAATTTCTATTACTGTTGTGCCTAGAGGCCATACTTTTCCAGGGATAACTGCCCTAGGCTCTCTCATTAGCTTTTCTTTTCCTTTGTGTTGATCTTTAGATTCAATAGTTATAGGATCAACCAAGAGTTTGCTTTGTTCCTCACAGGATGAGATTGGAGCTTCAGTTCTGAATCTCACTCCTGTGTCAAGCTCAACAGCCATAACATGCTTCATCATCCTCCTTAGCTCACTAACTGATCTTCCTTTGAGTTCATAGCTTTTGTAATTATGACCCTGTAACTAGCATATCATATTGTATTTTTAGAGATTAGCTGTATCACAATGACCCAACTCCTTCTTGATTTTCTGAATTGATTGAAAGGCTGTGAATGTCTCATAGTTGCATTTTGGAATCATGAAACTAGCCACTTCAAACTCTTTCACCACTTCTTTCATTTCCCTCATGCTCATCCTTTCCACCATATCATACAAAAAGCCATAATTTATCAGAGTCATAAACATTCAAGATTCTGGCCTTTCTTCAAGTATGTCTCTAGTGGTCAGCAGGTCATCAGCCATTTCTTCTTTTTGTTCTTTGGGAGATTCATTCTTTATGAGCTCATTCCATTCATCATCATTTTCAACTTCATCAATAGTAACTGGCTTTGATGTTGAAACATTCACTGAAGCAGTGTGCTCTGAAGATGTATGCCTTGACCTTTTAGGTGAATCTTCAACATTGATTACTTGTTTCTTTGTAGAGCCTAAGTACTTTCTCTTCCTGGAATATAGAATCAGTTGCTTAGAGGATGTTGCAGGTTCTTTTGGTTGTATTCATGAAGTGGCAGTCTTAGATTCCAGGGCACTTATTTCATCTTCAGCTCCTCGATCTCTTTATTCTTTCTTTGTACCTAAGCATGTTGTTTTTAAAAAGTCTTGTTAGCTTGGTTGCTCTCCAACACAAGCTTTTCTATTTCAGCATTTTGATTAGAAATAGACTCCTTTTGTTCTTCAACAAGCTCCAGCAGAGCATCAATGACTTCATTGTTGCATTGAGCATCTTCTTTTAATCTTTTGATGATTGCTTTTTGCTGCATCAACTGAACATCCTTTTCTTTTACAATCCCTTTCAGCTCTTGAATTCTTTTCTTTCTACAGTTAGACTTTACGACAAGCTTGTTGTATTCAGCCACCAATAGCTTTTGCTTACTGTGATGTCCTCATCACTGATGTCATCTTCATTATAGGCAATCACTTTCTCATACTTTTCTTCTTCTACCTTTTTTGTTGATCAACAATCTCATCTTTATGATCTTCAGTATGAGCCACACTTGCTGAACTAGAGCATTCCTCTTTTGCTTGAACATGCTTATCTTGATGAGTTTGTTGTCGTTGCTGATGAACAATGACTAGTGAGACTGGTTCAGTATCATTTGAATAGACAAGAGATTCAGTCTTGGTTAATGATAATTGAATAGTACTGGCTTGAGAGACTAAGACTGTTTCCCAGGTGTGAAAGCTCTCAGTGGATTACTTTTCTATAATTGGAGAGATAGGTTATGTGTTTTGGCTTGCAGATGATTGTGATTGGGGTGTTTGTGGTTGATTTGATGATAGCGGGTGGATTGGAGAGATAGGTTTTGTGTGTTGGCTAGCAAGTGATTGAAGAATAAGAGGAGAGATTGACTGAGTGTCCTGACTGGATGAGAGAGATTGTTGAGAGTGAACAGAGTGAATAGGTGAAATGGGCAGGGTGTTTTGACTTGTAGGTGAGGGGTGTTGTGGAGATTGATTTTGTTGGTGAATAGGTGATAGATTAGGTGAGTGAGTGGCTTGTACAGAGTTGGTTGGTGAACCCTCCTGTTGATCTTATCACACAGCTCTTGGGGAATGTTTGCATTAGGATCTGCCATGTGTGCAAACATAGACATGTCTCCTCCTTCATACCTTCCACTGATCTTGTTCAAGACAGATCTTTCTAGATGAGCTTGCATAAATACACCTCCATCCCTTGTTATTCTAGGCAATTCACCATTGATGTTCAGTTGTAGGAACCTTGGGATTTGTCATCCTTTTGCACTTTGATGTGGTCACATAAATAACTGAAGATGTACTTGGAGTAGTTGTATGTTCTTCCCTCAAAGATGCCAATGATCCCAAATGATATGTGCCTTGAGAATCTGTCGAGCCCAGACTTCCTGTTGGAGATGCACTTAAGATAAGTGTGACATACGAATCTGTATGGTTTGCATAGTCTTCCTTTCTTAATCTCCCCTTTTTCAAAGTCACCATCATATCCCATCAGTAGAAAGACTTTCTCTATGTATTCATTCTCGAACACATTAGGGTGACCGACTTCTTGTTCTCCCAACTCTAGATCCCTCCTTATGGTCTGCTCAGTCATCCTCAGTCTTTGATTCTTAACTTCTGCCACGATAACTTCTCCATCTTATTCTATTTGAGCTGAGTTACAGAAATCAATCATATGTGATTGGTAAAACACAGGCTCTGCTGTTAAAGCATAGAATAGCCTGGATTGTCGCAAATACCTAATGATGTCTCGACATCCTTCTGATCAGGGTTGTCGGGATTTAAGAATGCACACACATTGTGCTCCCTTGCAAATCGATTAGACATCTGTTCATGAGAGTTAAGAAGAATGCATTAGAATCAACATTACAGACATGAGAATGCGAATAGTTTTAATGATAAACAAGAATCAAACAGTTTATTTTTGAAGATTATGACATATTTTACCTTCTGAAAAATGATTTGAGATCACGATTATGTATTTTTTTTGATGTTTTGATTCGTTTTTTTTAATGTTTGGGAAAGGGGGAAAAGTCTGTTGAGAGCGTTTTTCTAGGTCTGAAAAAGTGTATAATGATAATAAAGTCAAACAACATTATTTATACTCTCTCAGACACATTAATTTCATTTATTCAATGATATGGGACCCTCAACACTTTAACCTATTCATAGTTCTTAGGTCTTCCGTAGATTATCTACAGATTCTGTATATCATCTAAGGATGACTTAAACAGTTGTGCTGATTAATTATTACTTAAGTTTTCATAGGTTACCAATCTATGAAATTTCTGTAGTACTGGTTCATCCGTAGTTTACCAATCTACAGATAAACAAATTTTATTAAGTTTTCACACTGTAGCTTCTGCTGATGCTTGAGATGCACTGTAGCTTTTGTTGATGCTTGAAATGCATTGTAGCTTCTGCTGATGCTTGAAATGCACTGTAGCTTCTGCTGATGCTTGAAATGCACTATAAGAAACTTATTTTATTGTATGATCCAAGTCCACTGCTTAGAACCTTTATTGCTTTTGGACCTTGTTGACTTTGTATTCATGACAATTGTGCATAAGAAAGGTTAAATTTTAAAAACTTCATGTATCCAAGAGCCAAGATGGTGCTCAGGTTCCAATTCCTTCATATTGATTGACAATTCTGTTAAATTATTTTCACTTACTTTTATGATACTATTACTCCCCCTAATTTTGTAATTAATGATGAAAGAATGCATTTATCATAAATTTCTAAGAAGAATATCATGAAGAACAAGTGGTAGTGTGATCATGCACAAGCATATATACATATAATGGGATCATACTATAATACTAAGCCTCTTCCTGATGAGTTATTTTGTTGAATTGGTAACTGATCTTAGTTTTGATTTCAAGTATATTATCCACTTAAATCCATACAAGAGTTAGTGTATCAACTATGCATGTTGTTTATAATATTTTCATGTTGAATAGTTAGTAACTGTTGTGGGCTTCACATTCAATTCACTTAGAGTTTGTCCTCCCTTTGTGAGGCACATCATCACTTTTTCACACTTAGAAACTATGTACTTTAAGTTATAAGTTCTATCTTGAGATGTATTTGAAATCTCATTAATGCATTAAGCTCTAGATTAATATATAGTTGATCACATAGAATTCTTTTGAGAGCTTAGATATGATCATCATCAGGTCACCAGGTCTTTACTCACGTAAAAACAGAGGTGCCTTTAACGTAGGTCTTTGTTTACACAAAGCAGAGGGATGATGAGTAGCATGATCTTTTCACCATTTTGTAACAAATGTATAACATGGTGATCATACACCCAGGTCTTTGTTTACACAAAATAGAGGGAGTATGATTTGCAAAGATAGATATTATAAAGTGTTGGTACATAGTGTGCTTGGATGAGTGATTTGATCACATCAGAAAATGACTCAGTTTTTATGTTCTCAAAATGAAGTTTCCCACAAACAATCACTTTGCATTATGTTTGGCATGCAGTAAGTGTAGTGTCCACTCAAGATGAACCTCCTCACATATCAAGTAACAAGATCATATTTTAATGATAATTAAGAATTCAAGAAAAAGCAAAGACATAGTGTACTATCATTTCCCAATGATATGTCATCCTAAAGCATCATTATATGCTTCGGAAGATACTTCAGAAGTTTCTTCCAAAGTTAATCTATTTATTACTATTTATAGGGACAGAAACACACTTTTATTTGTTTGTTCATAAGGATTAATCTAAGTTAATCATGCCCAGAGACTCATTTAGAAAATTAAATCTAACTGAATCAAAGGCTTTAGTAAATACATCAACAAGCTGATTTGTTGTATCCACTTTGACTAACTTGATCAAACCTTTTTCTGAGTAGTCTCTCAGAAAATGGTATCTTATTTCAATATACTTTGTTTTACTATGTTGCATAGGATTAGCAGTTATAAACATAGCAGCTGAATTGTCAATGTATATTGAAGTTTGAAGAAATTGTAACCATAGTCAAGCAATTGATTTTGTAACCAAGGACTTGAGAGCAACCAGCTGAAGCAGCTATGTACTCAACCTCAGCTGTGGATACATATACATTGGTTTGCTTCTTGTACTGCCATGAAACTAGTCGTGGTCCTATGAATTGACATCCACCAGTTGTGGATTTTCTGTTGCTATTGCATCCACCATAGCCATTGTCTGAATATGAGTAGAGTGTGAAGTCACCATCTTTTGGATACCAAAGACCAAGTCCTGGTTTTCCTTTGAGATATCTGAAGATCCTTTTCATAACATACAGATGAGATTCTTTTGGATCTGATTGGTACTTAGTACAAACACATATAGCAAACATGATTTCAAGTCTACTGGCTGTTAAATACATAAAGGATCCTATCATTGATCTATATAATATTTTATCAATAGATTTTTCTAAAGGATCAGGTACAATCTTTTCAATTGTTGAGGCTGGGGTCTTGCATGAAGATGCATTAGCAAGATTGTACTTCTTTAATATTTGATGTATGTATTTTTCCTGATTGATGAAAATCCCATCTGTCTTTTGATGAACTTGAAGACCAAGGAAGAAAGTTAATTCTCCCATTGAGCTCATCTGAAACTTTGATTTCATCAATTCTTCAAAATTTACACACAATCTCTTACTTGTTGATCCAAATATAATGTCATCAACATATTTTTGAACAACCAAGAGATCTTGATGTTCTTGTTTGAGGAGAGAGTCTGACCAATGGTTCCCCTTTTCTATCCATGCTTGAGCAGGAAAGATGATAGTGTTTCATACCACTTTCTTGGTGCTTGGTGAAGACCATACAAGGCTTTATCAAGTTTGTATACCCTGTGAGGTAATGAGGATCTTCAAAACCAAGGGGTTGTGACATATAAACTTCCTCATCAATTTTCCCATATAGAAAGGCACACTTGACATCCATTTGATACACAGTGAACTTCTTATATGATGCATAAGCTAGGAACACTCTTATGGCTTCAATTCTTGCAACTGGTGCAAAAACTTCATCATAGTCTATTTCTTATTCTTATGTATATCCTTGAGAAATCAACCTTGCTTTATTTCATACAATAATCCCTCTATCATCTAGTTTATTTCTAAAAAGCCGTCTAGTTCCAATAGGATGTTAGCCTTCAGGTAAATCAACTAGAGTCCACACTTTTTGCTTTCTAAATTGTTGAAGCTCTTCTTGCATAGCTTCAATCCAACTATTGTCCTTTAGAGCAGTAGTGATGTTTGGATGAACCACTTGTGAAAGAAAGCAAGTGAAAAGACAAATGTTGGCAGTGCCACTTTGGCTTCTTGTAGTTTTTTTTGCAAGATCTCCAATGATGTTGTTGACTGGATGAGTCTTATGGATTCTTGTTGATGGAGTTGATTCAAACTGGAATAGATGATTCCAAGTTAGTCATATCCATTGTTGCAGACTGATCCAAACCAAATTGAGAATTTAGGAAGTAGTCAAATTGTTCAACATTTGGTGTTGAATGATCTTCCGTAGGTTGAATATCAGTAGCATCATGGGTGTCTTCCGTAGGAGTTGTATGGCTTCTGCGGAAGCATTTTGTTTTTCCGTAGGAGTGATAGGAACTTCTTCGGATGATAAGAGAGACTTGATCAGATATTTCCAATGTTTGTTGCATCTTCGGAGCATGGAACAGCTTCAGGGACAACATTCACATCTCCGGATGCACAATGTACATCTGCGGATGCAGTTGCAGCAGCTACTGATGAAGTGTTTCCATCTGAGGATGTGTGAATCCTTGAAGGATCAGTAGATAATGTTACTTCATTCATATTATGTGGAACAAATAGATAGCATGTATCATAAGTTCCTGCATTGTTCAAATAACCATAATTAAATGACTTTGTTAAAGCATCTATATCAAATAACCATGATGTAAATACAGATTCATCAAAAGATACATTAGGACTTTCTTCCACGATGTTATGTTATGGAATATAGATCTTATAAGATTTAGATGTTGAAGAATATCCAACAAAGAAACCATCATAGGTTTGTTCTGAAAAATTTCCCAATGATTATTATATTTTTAAAATAGATACATGACACCCAAAAGCTCTAAATATCCTATGTAAGGTTTTCTTGTAAATAAAAGCTCATAAGGTGTTTTGTTATGTTCTTTGACAATTAATGTTTTATTTTGAACATTGCATGCAGTATTCACTGCCTCAGCCCAAAACGTGATAGGCAATTGTGAGTTAGCTAGCATTGTTCTGGTTGCTTCAATAAGTGTTTTGTTTCTTCTTTCAGCAACTCCATTTTGTTGTGGAGTTCTTGGACCACTGAATTGTCTTGCAATACCTTTGGTCCTACAAAGGAATCCAAGTCAGAATTAACAAATTCAGTACCATTGTCACTGCTAAAAATTTTAACTTTTTCATCAAGTTGATTCTCAATCTTGATGACAAAGTCCATTAATATTTCTGATGTTTCACTCTTCTGTTTTAAGAAAAAGACCCATGTAAATCTAGTGAAATCATCAACTATCACCAAACAATATTGTCTCTTTCCAATGCTCATCACATTGGTAGGACCAAATAGATCCATGTGAAGCAATTTGAGCGGTGTAGTATTTGTATTGATAGTTTTTTTTATTTATGAGACACTCTATGTTGTTTTCCTTTGTAACAAGAAGAACAATGAGTTGAGCAATGAAACTCTTTCTTTGGCAGTCCAATGACTAAGTCATTTTTCACCAATTTGTTCATGTTCTTCATGTTAGAATGGACAAGCCTTCTATGCCACAATTGAGATTCATCTTCTGATGACTCAGATAGAAGACATGTTTCATGTCTTGTGAGTGAGGTGTTTTTCATGTCCAAAACATAAGTGTTTTCTTTTCTTGATGCTTTAAGAAGGAACCAATCTTCTGGAACAGAAAAACCTGGCTTAAGAATGTAACAGTTAGTGTTATCAAACATTATGGTATAATTTTGATCATAAATTTGAGACACGCTCAGTAAATTATATTGTAAATTTTCATAATAGTTTACTTTCTCAAACTTGAGCACACCATTAGTTACCATTCCTTCACCAACAATTTTACCTCCCTTTCTTATCCCCACCAAATGCCACATAAGAAGCATTTTTATGTTTGAAGTCATGGAGAAGTGAACAGTTTCCTGCCATATGCCTAGAACAACCACTGTCAACATACCACTTGTTGTTAGCTCTCCAAGATTGTTCCTCACTTGCCATGGGTGGAACTTTGTTTTCCATGTGAGCCATTAAAGCTTGATTTTCTTCCAAGACTTCCTTCTCATACATACTCCAGTCACAGGTTCCATCTTGAAGAATAACCAGCCCAGATTCTTTTAAGTTGCTTGTTCCTGCTGAGGTATTAGTGATTGATGGGGATGAGTTGGTAAGTTGTGGTTGCCTGAATGATCTTTGAGATGATGCTGTTTGTATAGACTGATGTTGTTGATGTTGTGTTGAGTCAGGATTTTGTTTATTGCATTCTCTAGAGAAGTGTCTATAGAGATTGCACTTGAAGCATCTTACCTTGGACTTATCAACACCAATCCATGATGATTTACTTGCAGCAGCCAAATTCTTGTTTCTTCTGAGATATTGTTTGGCTCTATAGGCAATCATTGCCATTTGCCATTGTAGATCCATCTCCTCCACTACATCTGGAGGTAGTTCTTCCAAGTCTTGTTGGCACATGTTTGCAGAGGTTAATGAGCTACCCAGATAAGCTTGAAAACTTGAACTGAAAGCTGCAAAAGCTGCTTTTTGTTATTCAGAGTCCAGAATGACAGTCATGGACTCTAGTTGGTTGTTGATTGAAGGCTTTTCTGATGATGTATCTCTTTGATCATCAGTTCTTCCTTTCTCCTTTCTTGACTTACTTTGAGAAGATTTCTTAAGAGGTTTTGAAGCATAGAAACTTACTTCCTTTTCATCTTCACTCAAAGTACAAGAGTTATCACCGTCATTATTGGAAATAAAGGCACTTCCGGCACTTCTTGTTTCTTTAAGTGATATGGTGATACATGAGTTCTCACACTCTTGTTTCTTGATTTCTCATCTAGTTCAAGAGCCTCAACTTTAGCTACTAGAGTATTGAAACCAACTATTTTGAGGTCTATGGTGTTCTTGAACATGGATACAGTTTGCTTCCAACTTTCTGGTAAAGTATGGAGCATCTTCTTATTCAATTCCTCACTAGTATATTTCAACTCTAAAATATTCATCTCTGTAACAAGTTGCATAAACCTATGGAGTTGTTGAGAAATTGATTCACCCTCAATATGATGAAATGTTTCATATTGTGAACGAAGGGTGTCCTTCCTAATGCTTCGGATTTCATCACTCCCTTCATAGAGTGTATGAAGAATCTTCCATAAGGAATTAGTTGTTTTGTACTTTCACACCTGATTAATATTTCCTCTTGTAAAGCCATACTAAGCAAGTTGTATGCTTTAATATCAATTTTTACCTTCTTAATATCATCAGGTGACATATCTTTTGTACTTATGGGTTGATTATTGTCATTATAATCCGGCCCAAGAGTGGGTGGAATATAAGGACCTTCTGTTATTAAAACCCATAAGTCATAATTTGTAAAGTTTACATGATTCTTGAACTTGATTTTCCAGGATTTAAAATCTGCTTTTGTTTCCAACGTTGGAGGTTGGTAAGATAATCCACCAAAGTTGCTCATGATTAGTTAAGATCTAAGATTTTAACTAATGATTTGTTCAATGGATATGAACAATTTATTAATGTTGATCAATAATTAAGATCTGTTTTTTTCAATTGATTTGAAAATTGATCCAATTTAATCGAACAATGTAATAGTACTTACTAGATGACAAATCACGAATCACACAAAACTATTTGCTTAAAAGAAAAAAACAATAGATCTAATCAGTAAAAACTAACAAATCTAGAGAATTCAGTAAACAATTAAACAGAAATAACACTGATAGATCAATCAATCTAAATCAATGAGCACTTGGCTCTGATACCACCTATGAATCCAAGGATCGTAATTAGGAATTATCAATGTTAATTCAAGTCAAGTCAACGTTTGTGGAATCAACATTAACTTGGTTTAATTTTTTGTATTAATTTCAATATCAGTAATTATTAATAAAACGGATGAACGCAAAGAATGGAACACAATTAATGATTAGAAAAATATTCAATTCAAACATATTTCATTAAAAGACATGTTAATGATAACAAATGAATAAACAATAACTGAATGAATGATATTGATTGAGTGTTTGATGATGTGACGGCTGCTAGGGTTTTGATTTATGTGATTTGATGTGATTGATGGTTTGTTGTATTGTTGCTTGGATGTTTGCCGTCGAAGTCATCATTACGATGTGAAACTTAGGATCCATATATATATAGGCACGTGTGTTTCTATTAAGGAAACATTGGATCTCGTGGGATTCGAATTGTTTCTTTAAGGAATTACCGGATCGCTTGGGATTCGCATAACTGCCTTGTTGACTTGTAACACTTGTATTATACAAGTGTTTGGACTCCGCAGAAATATTGTCTTCCGTATATATTTGCTCTTCCGCAGGAGTTTTGTTCTTCTGAGGGTACATTGTTCTTCCGAAGCAATCTTGTTCTTCCGAAGCAATCTTGTTCTTCCGAAGCAATCTTGTTCTTCCGAAGCAATCTTGTTCTTCCGAAGCAATCTTGTTCTTCCATCCTCAAAGCTGGTTGTTCATCCGCAGAAGATCTTCGGATGTATTTTACTTGTAAGAAACATATCTACGGAAGAACAAAATGTTCATTCGTAGATGTTTCTTACACTTGATGAATTTTATCAATCATAATGTTTTCCCTGCATACATACATAAATCAACACACATATATGGGTTAACCTATACATTTAATGCATACATTATAATAAATTACAAGTATTCACTACAAATATTGATTAAAGTTCTAACCCTATACAGAATGAACTAGATCTATAATTCCTAGATCTAACAATGACAATCATGACGTGACACTGATATGTGATCCAAGGAGAAACAGAAAAAATGAAACAACAACCAGTTGCCTAATAGTGACAACCAGTCTTCATTGATGACAATCGACCCTATCATTTGTAACTTAAAGATAGGAACAAGACTTACATAGATTTTATAACATTAGTTTCAACGATCATTTTCCTAACAGACTCTTGTGAACTAATGATACCAAAACTAATTCATAAAGATGCTAATTCCTTTTTCCCCGATATTTATTAGCTTTCTGTCGTATGACTTCACTTCATATGTGAATCAGTTTTCCACTATTTGTCGATGTTAGTATAATTTTTTATTGTTATTTTAGCAAGAGCTTGAACATCTTTATTTCTTAATCTTTTAATCGTCCAGTGAAATTCTTACAATCTATCGACGTCCTTTAAATGTGGCATGCCCATCTTCTAGGACTGTTGGTACATGAAAAAAAGTAGTTTGTCATTGTATAAACAAATATTGTATGTTATTACATATTAAGATTGACAAGGAAAAAAGTATTTATATTATTTTCATTTATCTATTTTTTAAATCTATTTGGAACATGTTATTTTATTTAATGGTAAAATTATCAATATAGATATTTAGTTTTTATAATGAACAATTGCTATCACCAACATACAAACTCGTGTGCAAACTGTTGTCGAGAGATGCATCATTGGTTCTAGAGAATATTATCATTGATGTTGTGTCGATGATAATATCAACAAGTGGATGAGATATGAATGATTCATCTGTGAATCACCTTTTGGTAACATCAATTGTTGTCAGTCCATGAAGTTTTTACCCGTGTTGATTTCCTTACGAAACTTCACTAATTGTTCCTACCTTCTTCGAGGAAAAACCAACGGCCTATCCATTAGCAAAAATCTTCTGCTTTGCACTGAAAGTAGGATGCATGATAACAATATTTGAAATATAGGATCAAGAAAGATGACTTATTTGGATGACGAGAAGCCAATACAACATCCCTCAACGTGTATCCATATATAAGCAAGTTCATAACTTTGACATTGTGTTATCTGATTCGTACCGTTTAGTGTTTAAACTACTAGAATACACAATCTCCATTACTAGTCCTAAAAGTAACTCTTCATATGCAAAAATCACACTGATTCTTGTATGCCACCTCATAAAGTAGCTTTATGCAAAATGAGTGGAGGAAGGCCAAGATCAAATTTGTATTCACGACTTGTTGAATATTAAGTACAACCACAATTCAAAAGGGAAACCAAAAGGAACTTTCGGCCAGCAAAATTAACTTTGATAGAATGATTTCCCATCTATCAACTCCACTCAAAGATCTTATTTTCATTATATACAAATCAAAGTGAATTATAAAATATTTATGATGTGGTATGTATGCTTTGGACTTTGGTATGGAGTAAGTAACAAGCATACCTATAAAGGACGATCATGGAACATAACAAACGAACATACACTACAAACATAATATTTCACTAACATTATTTGTGTAGAACGTTATTAATTTCATACTTTTGTAATTCTAACCCTTCTCAACCCAATCTAGCATTAATCTCATTTGTATTTATCGGATCTTAATGAACAATATATATAATAAGTTAGATTAGATGAATATTTTATATTATTCTTTAAATGATATAAGAGATTACGGAAATTGTGACTTAAACCAAAAGAATTAATAATCTAAAAAATTCTAAACACTTAAAAATAGAACTAACAAAAATACTAATGTTCAAACTAAAACGATAATTTAATAAATAAATATCATTTTATTTCTGACAATGTTTTTAATTGTGTTATCACTTTAGCTACTCTAAGTGGCACAACTTAAAGGGTCAAGATACACAAAACTTTACCTCTAAACCCATCGACCTTGTTGAATTTACCAACATGATTTCTTTCCACCGTGTCATTTCTAGTTTTTTATTATGTTATCACTTTAGTCTGTCATGAGTATGGAATTCATTACCACATGAAAACTCAATTTTAAGTGAATATTTCAACTATCCTTGAATCCAAACCACAAGCACTAAACATATCAACAAAAGTTTGGATTGCTCATGCACTATTTTCTTTAGTGTATGACATCCTTTTTCTTTCAGAGGATGGAAATTTATTATCCATTATGCATAACTTTCTTGCTTTTTATTAGATTTAAAAATTAAAGTTAATGTATAGAATGAATTGTGATATATTACTTAGAAATTGAAAAGGGGATGAAAAACGTTGAAATATTATGAGTATACCTCAGAATCTCATGTATATCTAACTGCAATTCTAACCCAAAATACAAAAACCATTTCGACCCATTACCCAACTCGTTTGGTTTTCATCTTTCGTAAAAGATTACTTGCTAAATGGAGTCTTGATGCAAAAGTGTATCAACATAGCATATTTTCTTTAAACATCAGATATTATAAGGAATTTATAAACTGGACTTGATAAAAACTG
This sequence comes from Flaveria trinervia, assembly GCA_025506515.1. NCBI lineage: Eukaryota > Viridiplantae > Streptophyta > Magnoliopsida > Asterales > Asteraceae > Flaveria > Flaveria trinervia. Next base: position 54,952,428 of record CM046441.1, read on the forward strand.
GAACACACATGGTACAATCGAACATACCATGAGAATCTTGGCACACCAGGATCGCCAGAAAGACAAGTTGTCAAAACGATACTGACGCGTCAAGATCATTTTCTAAAAAATGTTGCATAAAATTACAACACTAGAATAGAATTACAAATACACTGAAAAACGACTGCTAACACAAGAACAATATCATTTCAGCATCCCTTTTCCGAAATATATTAAAAACAACAAAGTTCAAACCTTTTTATTATTCACAAGCCAATTTTGTGTCGAAGCTGCTCAAGCAAATGGCAAAAGCCTGAAATGCAGACAAGGGGTACCGATAATCCATTGTAAATATGTCTTTTCCAACCTTACCAAATTGCAAAATCACCTTATCATTAGATGATTGTGGCTGAGCTTGTGTGGTTTGTGGCGGTGGTGCGGGATCTGCAGCCGCCGCCTGAGGGGGGATGGCAGCAATCAGCTGGAAATTCTTCACAGATGCAACTGTTACCCTTCCTTTAAAATTAAGGCACCAACATTGCAACTGTTCATGCCAGCGTGGCTGTTTGTTTTTCAAAATCAGGGGCATGTTTTTCCGTCGATCTCCATTTTGTAGATCATTTGTGTCTATGCCCTGGTCTGCAGTGTCAGCAAAACGAGAGCTACCAAACTCACTGGACTTGTCAATTGCTTTGGAGAACGAGATGCTTCTAAACGAGTCTTCAAGGGAATGTTGGAGGAGGTTAGGGTGGTCAGGGATGGTGGTGCCGCCAGGTTCTAGGGCAGACATGGGGATCGAGTGCATCACACAGTGCATCCTGCGTGGACCCCGTGTGCCCAATACGTTTAGCTCGTATGCAATTTGGGCTATGTTGAAGTTTCCCAAGGGAACTTTTGGTGAAACTTTTCTAGAAAAACGACGACTTGAGCCTGGCCGAACCGGTGGGTTTACGGTATTATGTAGCGGTTGGGAGTCATAGATTATGAACTTTGTGCCAAGAAAATTTGATCTGAAAATTAGCAGAATTTCATGAGTATATATAAAGAAGCATATCCAAAGTTTTCTTGAAAAACTATATACATATGTTCTACAATGCAAATCAATTAAAATGAAAAATGTGAAATAAAGATTAATAATAATAGGGTTCACTTTTCAAATGCTCGACAAGTGTGCGTCTTGTATATGCAAAACAAAAGCAATACCGAAGCATTTAGTATCCATCATCTACGGAAATAGTAACTATAAAAAATTAAGTATTTTGATGAGTATATTTTATATAAATTTCTTGATTAGGTGCATATGATATCGTGCAAGTTTTCATAGGTATATATGAAATTGACCCTTGCTAGAACGGTGTGTATCAGAATATGGAGAACATGTATAATACCTGACTTTTCCAATGTAACTGTTATTTGACCTGGATATGTTTTCAGCATCCATTGAAATGATATACTCTGTACATGTACTTCTCCTACTCCGTTTGGCTGAAAGGAGAAATTTACCATTCTCCACCACCAGCGCTGCAAATTCCCACAACTTTATAAGAAACAAAATCATACTATGGACAGGCTATAACATTACAATATTTTGTGGAAAGATCTCCAGATATTCAATTATAAATGATTACAATGTCCAATTTTTAACTACTTGAGTTGCAGCTTGCATATGCATTAAAGCTCATTAAGTCATACAACTATCACCATACTTTTGACAAATCACTTAAATGTCATAAAGTTAACTACTCCAAAGTCCAATCATATCAACATTCCTGTTTGGGCAAACATTCAGGCTTTGTGGTTGAATCAAGGCAAAATAATGATGATATTCATTTGGGTCATAAGGAAACCTGAATTTTGTTGTCATTGAAAGAAACTTTAACCGTTAAATTTTTATATAACGGTTAAATTAAATTACATACCAAGCCACATGGTACCTTAGGGGGTGTTTGGAGTGCATTATGAAAGTGATTATATGATATTTAATAGCCGCTAATAATCAGGTGTGATAATATAGATTGTGGAATATAGTATTTGGATGCGTTTATGCTTTTTAAAGATGGAATAATCAGATAATCATATATTTTAGCATTTGATAAATAAGGAAATAACAGATAAATGACCAAAAAAAATTGTCAACGTAGGAGGACTTATTTTTTTTAGCGGGAGTACAAGGTTCCCTTAGATTAGGACTAATCAAAATGCTTTAAGAAAATTAAAACCATAGATAATTAAATGCTAAAATCTTATGAATTTTTTTCTTACAATAAGAAGAGCAAAGGCTTACCACTGCTAAGGCAAAGATATAGATAATATGTTGAATTGGATTTATCCCTCTTAATAAAGCACTGAATGGTGGTATCCCGAGGCCCTGGCTGTAATCAAGTAAGCTTGGGTTAGAGAATATCAAGAAAAAAGAAAAAACATATTCATTAATCATCAATCTACCTGTTTCAGAGAGGTTGGAAATGTTATCTTCCCGAGGATTCAGGGGAGGTCACAATTTCTTTGCACATTTCCCTCCAAGACCTACAAACCGATGCACATGCAACAACATGCTTTCGAGCAGGCCAACTACTCTCACTTGCCTCTAACCTCTTAATCACATCACTTAATAGTTCAGGAGGAAGGCCGACCCAAGGGCTATTAGTTACAAAATCCGCGTGGTCATCAATTTCATGAGAAGCACTTTGTGATTTACTTCTGTTAAGCCCTGAAAGTCTCACTTCAAAACCCCGTCTAGACAAACTCCCAATTCCATCTCTTAGGTCACGAACTATGCTACGAAATGACATTTACTTGAATCTGAAATGCATAGAATATACTTTAATTTCACAATCTGTTAATGGGTATACTCAAGAAACAATAAAAGCAAGAAACTTTATGTTGATAGCTTAATAACAAAGAAAAAATGATTTAAAGTACTATAAAGATAAAAAGTGAGTAAGATGGGAGGAGCAAAAGCAAAGAGAGAAAGAAGATTCTCACAAAAAGAACCTCTCAAATGATTAAATAAAGGATCATAAAATCGTTATTTTAACTATAAACAACTTTTCCACCTCCTAATCTTAATCAAACCGCAATTTGATGTTTTGTGTTCACAATTAACTCCCATTTCTGGAAGATACTCAAAATACCGGTGAACGGACGTATAATAACAATTCATTTGACAAGGAATATGTCTATAAAAGGGGAGTCAAGACAAGGGAAACGGTTCAGGTCCGCTCAGGCTGCTACAGGATCCTTTTTAGTCCGGTCAAGGACATTTTCAGCCGGTTAAACCAGTTTTTGGCTGGTGTAGGATAATTTTTCACTAGTTCAGACCTTGACTGAGCGCATAGGCTCACACCTGGTGCGCATTTGACTACATATATGTTAATTGGTGTAAATACATAAGACTAAAAGTAAAATCCAACTTATGGCTTCCTTTAGTTGAAGATTATGATGCATAGAAGACTGAAGATTGTATATACAAATTTGCATCACTGCAAGCCTATAACAATTTCCATCATCCTCCATCCTTTTTTTTATCTGAGTTCCACCTCAAATCAAGAACCAAAATCACAGTTTTAAACTTGATCCACAAAATTAAAACCTTTAACAACCAAAACTAACATAAATTTCAAATGCAAATTCCACACAAATGCAAAAACTTCAATTTATAGACGGCAACAAACCAACAATAACGCAAAATTCTTCCACACAAAGAGGAGTACAACCACAAACACGAGGATACAATCACCAACAACAAAATCATACAAACCCCAAAATCCCATCAAAACCAATCGGCACTCACTTGTTCTATTTCAAAATTTAGGGAAATCTTGACGAACAATTGAGGGAAAAGGGTAGTTATCAATGATGGAATTGAAATTGAAGAAGATCGAACAATGGAATAGCTCAAATAAGAAGCAATACCTTTAAATTTGCTGTGATATTCTTGAGTGAAACGAAGAACAGTGATCGATCCTTGACTTTGTCACGCGGTTTCTTGGTCTAAAACCTGATGATTCTTCTATATTGTCTCTAGATTCAAGGAGACCCATTAAATACGGTTCATGGTCTTAACTTAACCCACTTTGAGATGAAGTTGCATTGATGACCTTGGAGTATGCTAGAGTTATGTTATGGTACCTTTACTATGGATGTATGTCATAGTGAGAGGATTCTTTTCTTTAACTTCAAGAATGGAAGTTGTGTGACTAAATTGTAGTTGTTTGGAAATAGGAGGGTAGGTGTGTGATATCAAGACAAGCAGTTCCTCACCTGGGACAATAACTGAGTGTGTGCCGGTTTGGTTATGGGTTTAAAACAAAGTTAGAAACAATGTTACAGGTTTTAGATTTTCCTGATAGGTTAGTCTTAACTATAAAAGGATGAAACTACCTTTAGCATGATATAGTCGGATATTCATGGTCACCTAGTGTATATTGATCTTTTCATGTAACTTGAAAATCTTTAAATGCATACACTCAATGATTATAGCATTCAAGAAACCATACTTGGTTGAATATGATTCTAGTAACAATTGGACATCACTACGGTTTGGATTTCTTGGATGTTGCTTTGTGAAAAATTCAAAAACATATATACATAAGTGTTTTATTGACATTTAGTAGTAATATCTCATCAATCATATGTATTCATCACATTGTCACATGTTGTCATATGCTAACTCACATACGGCACATGGTTAATTTTTGTACGAGGGAAAAACCTTTTCTACCAACATCAAATCATTATAAAAAATTTTATTGGATCATTGGACTTACGTTTTGTTGGATTAAATAAGGCTGGTACAACCAAAACTAAACATTTAGACTTTTTTAGTACAACAAATGAGGAACTTCAGAAGACAACTTCAGCACTTCTGAAGACATCTGCTGAACTTCCGAAGACAACTGCTGAAGGTCCGAAGACAAGTCTAAGGAACTTCCGAAGATAAGCTTCAACTTCCGAACATAAAGTCTCTGCTCTTCCGAAGCTCAACACTTAGAAGAAATGAAAACTACAACTTCCGAAGTATGAAGTCCCAAGAAAACCTCGGAAGAAGTAGCCACTTCCGAAGTATAAGTGGCTTCGGAAGAACAAGTTCTTCCAAAGCCAGTTAACCTTCGAAAGTAGCTACTATGAACCAATGGACATAAGTATGGTCTCTCTGACACTCCGCTGCAAATCTCTGAGATACTGCATGGCATTTTCCCACGTCCATATAGTTGACTGTACTTTATTCCATTGTTCACACCTTATCCGTTAGTATAGTTGCCAACTTTAGTTAGTGACAAAAGGTAAGTCATGGACATATCATGACTACCATATCTTAGTTATTACTTTATCTAAGATACCTTAACTTTAGCTTTCTAGTATTTGCTTTAGTCTAAGGTTTCCAGCCGGTATCAAAGTATATTCGGCTGTAGGTAGTAGTATATATAGTTTCTCATTGTAACTTATGTATCATGCTTGTAAGAGTCTTGTAAAACTTTGAGTTGAGGAGTAATATATATAAGTATCTTAAAAATTATTCACTTGTGTTTACTTTGATTTACTTAGTATATTACGCTTAGAAGGATTCTGATTCATCACAAATCCGAGTGTTACTTAGTGACTTTGAGATAACAATACTTGTGTTGAGTGTAAAAACCAATCCTGCAATTGGTATCAGAGCTTCTTAGGCTCTTGATGGTGTGATCTTACCATCCTAATCAACATCTTCTTCACTCACCTACTTAGTACACTCAAATATGGCCTTTAACCAAAAATATGAAGTTGAGATGAGGACGATGACTAAAGCACCTATCATCACCCCTAAAAACTTTAGATCATGGAGCAGACGCATAGAAGGCTTCATCAGGTATCAAGATTGAAAAATGTGGCAATCTATTGTCAATGGTCTGTACAAACCAAAGGTGGCAGCATCTAGTGGAAACAGTGCAATGATAGAGAAGGCCGTTGAAGATTACTCTGATAAAGACCGGAAGAAGATGGACATTCATAGTAATGCCATGATTGTTCTTATGACTGCTATACCCAACTCCATAATGGTGGGGTTTGGGCACTGCAAGTTAGCAAAAGAACTGTTTGATGTATTATTGTAGGACCGTTAGAAGGGGTGATGCACTTTTACAACACAACAACACAATTGAGGAGAGTTTTTTAGAACACTTAATAGATCAAATAGGGAACTGGTTAACTAAAATAAGAGATGCTAAGAACACAAGTAAATGTGAGACAAAACAAGATAGTAAAACAACACAAGTATTTGGTTTTCAAGAATGCTATATATTGCTTCTCAAGTTCTATTACAAAGTGTTACAAAGCATAATGGAAAGTTAAAAGTACTTGAGATACATATACTACATCCTACAGCTGGCTATACTTTGAAAGCCAGCCGGATACATAAGACTAGACAACAAAATCAAATGTAGATTCAAAAGGCAGATTGCCTTTTGACTTGTGACTATGACATGCCATAGTTTACATCCTAATATATTACAAAAAGGATAAAGTACATAAACTAGAAAGCTCAGACTCAAGACCTCAATGTATAGTTTACCAACAACATGGACCTTTTCACCAACTAGTGAAAGTTAGTGAGTCAATCGGAGTTACAGCGAAAAGGTGATCCAACTTTATGGAAAAGTACATCAGATAATAGCATGTACATAAAAGTCTTCGGAAGAAATCTGTCTTCATAACTGGCTTTGGAAGACTTTGTCTTTGAAGCTTCGGAAAACTTCATATTTGGCTTCGGAAGATATTGGTCTTGGCTTCGGAAGATTTTACACTTAGAATATTTCTCATGTAAGATGTAGAACTTCCGAAGCATTTCTACTTCAATACTTTAGTGCATGCATGCAGAGAGACTTTGGATGCTTTAAATTTTTTGACCGCATCAAACTTATTGGAATCCTTACAAACTCCCCCTAGGCTGATGCTACCAAAACATTTAAAGATCTTCATCAGTTGATAGTCCTCATCATGATAATGACCATTCCCTTCTTTATTAGATGGTTAGGATTACTCAGACTTTCATGGTATCTTCTCATCTCAAAGAGATCATGTAAAGGTAGGTTGAATAAATCTTGCCATGTATATTAATTCGCACCGCCTTGATCTCTGATCACATGCCATCTTTCTAGATTAGTTGTCAAGGTCTAGGATAAGATGGGTCTCTCAGAAGCAAGAGGAGCCACTTGAATTGGAGTTGATTAGGTGGCCTCTTCACGCACTTCCGCAGGTTGATCTGATTCACCCTGAGGTATGGAGGTGTACGGTTTAGAATTCTTCTTCTTCTTCTTTGACTATGGTTTAGAAGCCATCCTCTTCCTCCTCTTTAATGACTTTAACTGAGAAAACTGGTCTGCAACACCTTGTTGATTAGTTTTGTCTTGCTCAGTTAGGTGTTCCTCCCTCACAAGTTTAGAAGGAGAGGGAGTTTGACCCGGTTGTGGATCAGAAGATGAAGCTTGCTGAGGCTCAACAAGAGGTTCAGGTTATGTTCTCTCAAGTTGTTCAACCTTAACCTCTACTTCAGGAAGAACTTCACTTGGAGGGGAGTGCAAATCAAGTAGCTCTCCTCTTTTGATCTTCTGCTTGATTATCCTGATATGCTCAACCATAATAGATAGATACATAGGGCCAAGTATCCTTCCAGAGAATCCATACAGTTTCAAGAAGCTCATCATCCTTTGTTTGTCAGTAGACTTCTTCATGCTTTTTGGATGATGGCTCTTGACCTTGCAGCATCTTCCCACATCTTTCTCTTAGTTGCCTTTTGTTCTGTAAGTACTTAAAGCTTAAGCTGTTTGAGATACTCAAACTCTATGTACTCAAAGGACAAGGGAAGAAGTGCAGATGCCTGGTATAGGCCTGTGGCACTCAGGTAGTTGGTCATATTGATCCTATCAGTCTCTTTGTCTACCTGAGGTTCTTGTGGAGCCACAGCCTCTTGTGTAGGACTTTCTTGAACTAGGGAGAGAGTGGAAATATGCTTGTACAATCTCTTTTGTCTCTTCTCCTCTTTGATTTAGAGAAGTAACTTTGCATCCTTTGCTTTCTTCCTCTCTTTTAACAATTCCATATCAGCCAGTTCATTAAGCTCTTCTAAGGGGAGAGATATAATCTCATCAATGTCATAGTTCCTGGTTTGTAGGTAAGTAATCCTGACTGCCCTCAACTCATCATCTTGAGTGTTTGGTCTGGGGGCAGCCCTGATTGTAGCTTCCATGAATCCTACAAACCTAAATGAACTTTCTCCCCTTAGCTTCCTCTTCCTCTCTCTCTCTTCTTCCTCAATCTCCTCAGAAGTCATTTTCCTTTTCCTTTTGTCACTCACAGACCTTTATGACTCAGGGTGGAGAGAGCTTTGGCCTTCATTGCTTGGTGTAGTTTCCAAGCTCTGGCCAGAGAGAGGTTGTGATACACCTTCACCAGCAAGTGCTTCACTGAGGGAATGAATTGCTGAAGTAGTTGTAGGTGTGACAGGGCTCTTAGGCTCTACCACTATGCCTTCAGTCAAGGTTTCCCCTTCGATGATAATCTTAGGGTCTGCCTTAACATCCAGTTGACCAATAGTATTACCTAGTTGCTTTTGTCTCCTTCTTAGACTAAACTTTTCAGTAATTCTGCACTGAATCCTTTGTGCCAACCTATCAGCTTGTCTAGATTAGATTGGATTGATAAGTGGCATGTTGATTAGGTCAAGACCTTCATAGTAGTTCAAGGTTTGAAAGTTGAAGACTACTTGCTGCCCTTGAACTCTTTGAAGAATCAGGGCTCTTCTATTTGCATCATACATCCACCCTATGATATAGTTAGAAGTTTCTTAAGGTGGAGATGACACTACCCTTGGTATACCTTCCTTAAAAAGACTCTGAATGAAGGAGTCTATAGAGCCCACATCAATATGAACTTGAGGAAGTTGCTGAGTATGGACAGTTGCAAGTGAGGATGGTGAGTCCTTAATGTCCATGCTTTGTGAAGAACTCCCAGGTTCTGTGTCTGTGATGACTTTCTCTCCCTTTTTGGTAGCATCATCCACTTGCATAGATGAGCTAGAGGTGAGATCAATCACATTCGTAGGTTCTTGTGTTCCTGGTTGAGCTCTTCTAAAAGTCTCCCAGCTAGTTTTTCCTTAAGATAATATATCTCAAGTTGTTGATCATTAATCCTATTTTGCAAGGTAGTCACCTAAGATTCAAGATGACTAACCTTGGAGACTAGGTAGGTGTATGTTTTTGATAGTTTTTGCACCTTTAGCCTCAGATTCCCCTCATCTTCATCAGAAGAATCATGGAGGATGAGAGAATTGGACCAAAGTCCTCTCTCTCACCATCAACATGAAGTTCCTGGCTGTCGGTTTTCCTCTGCTCATCGACAACTTCAATTGATGTGGAAATGGTCTGAGTTGCCATGGTTGAGGTCTAAATGATATAATCACTTGCTCAAGTGAGAGCCTCTTCCATATGGATATTCTGAACAGGTTCAAAAGTATCCACCTTAGTAATAAGTGACTGATGTGGGCTAGACATAGGAGACACAGGAGCACTCATCTCTCTTTGAGTAGGGGAGGAGTAGAGAGACTCATGATACTCACTGAAACCTAAATGTTCATTAGTATAGAATTCAAGGTTGGGAATTGGGTGGTTTAAGTCTAGAGGCTAGGGATGGTAATTGTCCCTTGAAGGTTGTTCACCTGAGTGTTGAGACTTATAGTGAAGGCTTAAGGTAGTTGGGCTTGTGAGCTCATTAGGCTGAGCATGAGGAACCTCAGCACTAATCTTTGAAGAGATAGGAGTGGTTTGCTTCTCAGGAGAAGTGGGAGCTCTAGTATCCACTTCGTCTTGTATGGGTGAGTGTATAGCTTGAGTAGGGGTTCATTTGGATTTTCTTTTATAAGTGTGGGTGATTTTGGGTCTTTTTGGTGGTTAGGAAGTAGAAGGTGTGGGTTCAACACTAGGTTGTGTTGCTAGGTTGTCACCTTGAGTAATGAGCTTTACTGTTTTTGGGACAAGGGCTGTTTCTACCCCTGAGAAGCTAACAGTTGGCTTCTTCAAGATTTTAAAGATGCAGGCTTCATCTGTCCCAATTTAAGAATATTACCTATTTCCCTCAATTATGAGCCCACTTCACAGTTGAGAATGTATTGAACATATCTAGGAAACATGTAATACTCCAACGAGTCCAAGTTAGCAAGTAGATTGGTATTAACAAACTGAGAGTACCTGATCTTGACCCCCTGAACCATTTCATGCACTATGAAGGAGAGATCCTTAGGAATCTGGTCCCACCCTCCATGCTTGTTAGACAAGCTGTGGATAACCACATGAAGCAGATATATCCACTAGGCTGAGACCTTCCCTTTCCTGAAGGTTTTTACAGAGAAATCTCCCTCATAGCCCATCTACTCAAAGGAATGATTGATAACCTCCTTGGCGAAGAATAACTCACCTTCTTCATCATCCAGCTGAAGATGATTGTTGATGATGGCCAGAATGATAATGATTGTCTTCCCCTGCACTGTGGCAGTTAGTGCCTTATCTCCATCCATAATGACCTCTTGGAAGGTCTTCCAAAATACAAGCAAGTGATCCCCATATAGAGTAGGATCAATGGTGAGGGAGGTGAAGTAATTTGACAAAGCCAGAAAACGGCAAATCTATGAGAAACTATCATCTTTCTCAGAGTTCAATAGAGCAACCTGGTTATGTTGCTTGTGAAGTTACATGGAGAAATCAGAGTTGTTTTTGAGATTTAGATTGGCCATTTTGAGAAGCTTAAGGGTGAAGGAAGATGAAAAACAAAAGCAGTTTGGGAGAATTTAGGTCAGAGGAATAGTGCAAATGAAGAAGATAGTGAAAAAAGGGGGATCGTTGGGTTTATATGTGAAAAGGATCTGAGACAAAGTTAGTGAAAGAGGATAAACCTTGAAATCCAAAAGTCGGTCCCATCTCTGAAAAAGTAGTTTTCTTTTGCCCAAAAAGTAGTTTTCTTGGAAGTCGAGAAATCTTCCGAAGGTTAGTTTGCTTCGGAAGTTCTTGAAGAAAAGCTTCCGAGGGCAAATTGACTTTGGAAGATATTTCAAATATTTTTGAGGATTTTGCTTCGGAAGAGATTTAAACACAGAGTGTTTATTCTATGAAGAATAAAAACTTTCGAAAGGAAATTGTTTTTGGGAGAAAATTTGTCCTTATAAAACATACAAGTATTTAAGTTGATTTTAAGATTTGGAAGATATTTCAAAAATGTTTTCCGAAGGTTAAACTACTTAAGTAAATATTTATTTGCTAAGTCATAAGTTTCTTTCGAAAGATAAAAAATCAAGATTTTCAAAAATTTAAGAAATGTCTTTTAAAAGATTTTACTTCCAAAAAGAACAAGGGCTTATGAAGGTGATAAAATAGACAACTTAGGACACATAGGTTTTAGAAATAATATGATTAAGTTTTAAGAAAAGCTACTCAAAGTTAATCATCCCAGTAGCTCATACAAGATATTTGAATCTTTGTTCATCAAAAGCTTTGGTGAAAAGATCAACATATTGTTTATTTGTGTTAACCTTGACTAGTTTGATTAATCTATTCTCAAAGTTATCTCTAATCAAATAATACTTGATATTGATATGCTTTGTCCTCGAGTGCTTCATAGGGTTTTCTGTTATTGAGATAACACTTGTGACACCCGTCACCTTAAGGTCCGTCGAAGGACATAATTAAGCATAGAATTATTTTAATTATTCTTCCTCTTCTTCATGAACTCCTGCTTTAAGGAATCATGTCTGCTTTACTTCCTTTGTGCCTATACTTCCTCCGAGAACGTGTGCTAAGCATAAACTTTTTATAAATTTCGTCACCATTACCACCAAATATATCATTTTTAATTTCAACCATTATCATTAATAAAACCATTTTTTTAAAAAAACTATCAGTTACCATTAAACACGCTTTTAACCTTAATATAACGAACATTTTAAGGTCGTAATCAACCGAAACAAATTTTGGGGAACTTGAGGGTTAAGTGCAGGGACTAAACTCGCCATTTTACAAACTTGGGCTGGGTATATAAACCCATATTCCAGCCCTTAATCTCATTTCATCTTCATCTTCTTCATCCTCTTCACTTTCTTCTTCGCATCTTCTTCATTCTAGCACTAAATCCAACCCGCGTGGTCTTGTTCTTGTCGTCTAGACTCCATCTACAACCTAGTCTACTCAATTCTAGCAGGTAGATGACCTTGGTTACCCCTTTTCTTGCTTATTCATGGCTGTCTAAACTAGGGTTTCGGGTGTTCGGGTTCAACTCGAACACATGAGGTCGTGTGGGTGCGTGTGAGGTCCTTCTGCTTGTGTTTCATGTTTGTGTATGTTTGTAGAGTGTTTCTGGAAGTCCTTGTTGTGTAAAAACCTGTGCTCGGAGCAGCCGAAGGCTGCTCTGCACTTTTGCAGTCGCGAACCTGCAGTTCAGGCGACTGGGTCTGTCATGCGACAGAGCCGTGCGACTGGGTGAGTCGTGCGACTGAGTCATACGACTGTGTCATTCGGGCGACTGAGTTGTGCGACTGGGGACGTCATGCGACTGAGTCGTGCGATCGTATGTATGTGTGCGAATGAGTCATGCGAACGAATTAATGCGTGCGATTGAGTCAGGTGACCGACTGAATGTATGTGATTGTGCGTGTTTCACATGACTGGAGTCCAATCGCACGAAAGAAGATTCAATAGCATGAAAGTAGCTAATTCGCACGATTGAGGGTTGATTCGTGCGCATGGAGGTTGGGTTGTGCGAATGTGTGTTGTGTGGTACGACTGAATGCCAGTCATGCGAAGAAGACTCAATCGTACGAATGAAGCTGATCCGTACGATTGAAGGTTGATTCGTACGAATGGAGTGTTGATTCGAGCGTCTGGTCCTGTTGTGTGACTGATGATGTCGAGTGTGAATTTCCCCTTGAACGTCTGATGATGATAAGGTGACATCAGTAAAAGTGTCATTGGTTGACCACAAAGATTAAAGTCAACGCTATCAACATGCACATACTATTTCAATTGAAATTAAGCTAACATTTTACAATTATCGACAATCCAATTTGGAACTCCAAATACTTAACAAGTGCTATCTTTCATAACCATGAGATCATTTCAAGGATGTCATAAGCAATGATGACTACTCGTAGTACTTGGATCTACATAGGATCTGATACGTGTGTCCGCTTGTGTGTGTGCTACCCACGACCGAACCGATACAACCCGAACCGACCAAGCATTACTATACGCTTCATACACGTCATTAATGCTTTACAATAACTGTCAATAGGTGTTTGACCGATCATTGCATTCAACTGTTGGGAATCTTGATCATTCATACTTACCACTAAACAAGTGAGTTTCGTGGCCCCTTTTATGCTTATACTACTTTACAAACATGGGGGAAAAGTATGCTCGCCTGTTTTCTATGCTGTACAACATACATACAATTTACATACTTGGAATCAACGTGCTACTGTTTTGTGGGTACTTATCGGATACATGCTTGAGTCTGCTTTGTGGTTCTTTCTTACAACCATTTAATTCTAGTGTGGGAACCGACGGATAGGTATTGGTAGTACTACTGGGTTGACACCCCCACCCTCGTGTTGGTATACTAGTTAGTACCAACAAAAGCCAGGAACGAGCCTTGGATGAATATATTCCGACAAGATTCTTTGTGTATGTCGTTAGGTTTGGTTGTAAAGCTCTTGTCATGTGATTTTGCTTGCTTATAACTGTATGCACGGTATTCTGCAACAACTTTATACAGCATCATTACTTATTTACTTTTAAACCTGCGAGCTCACCAACAATTTTGTTGACCATTTTGAGCATATCTTTTCAGGTGATCATGCTAGCTGAGGTTCTAGGTGTGTTGCCTTAGTGGAGACCCTAGGATGCATTTCCGGGCTAAACTTGTCATTTTGAAAACAATTGTTGTAACTGTTTCAAACAACATTATACTTTGTAACTCGTTCTTGGGTTGTGGGAATTGCATACAATGTTATTATCTATGTTTATCTTATATCATGTTTATGCTTACGGCTATGTTGTCGTGAATACTGACTAAACACGACACAAGTCTCCTTGTTGTTGGGTGTTGTCATGACACGCTTGTCATCATTATTATTATTGCATCTATATCGCTTACCATGTGATAAGACGATTCCCGTCTCGTCGCAACCCCGTGTTTCCGCTCTTAGCGGGGGTGTGACAACACTATTGTTGTCTATGTGGATGAGAGTCTCCTTGAAGTTGAATCCATAGTCCAACATCTGATTTTGAATCCAAAGCACTTGAGTACAGCGGCTTGCAACAACAATGTATTCAGCCTCAGCAGTTGATGCAGATACACAGGATTGTTTCTTACATTGCTAGGAGACTATCGTTCCACCAAGAAATTGACACCCCTGATTCAGACTTTGTAGTCATGTTGCAACCACCATAGTCACTATCTGTATAGGCATACAGATTGAAGTCAGAGTTCTTTGGATACCAAAGGCTAAGTGATGGAGTACCTTTGAGATGTTTTAGAATTCTTTTGACAATGATTAGGTGTGACATCTTAGGATTGACTTGATATCTTGCATAGATACATGTAGCAAACATAATATCAGGCCTGCTAACTGTGAGGTACATAAGAGACCCAATCATTGCCCTAAAGAGATGCTCATCAACACACTCCTCCTCAAGATCAGGTCCAAGGGAGTGGTTTCTGGCTATGGGTGTCTTAGCAAACTTACAATCAGTCATGTTGAATCTTTTAAGTATTTCTTGAATATACTTTGACTGACTTATAAAGATGCCATTGTCAACTTGCTTCACTTGACTTCCTAGAAAGAAATTGAGTTCCCCCATGACACTCATTTCAAACTTGTCTTTCATCAACTTTTCAAAGTCTTTACAGTGCTTTAAATTAGTTGAACCAAAGATAATGTAATCCACATATACTTGAACTAGCATAATGTCATTTCCTGTTCCTTTGATGAAGAGAGTCCCATCAATAATACCCCTCTTGTAGCCATGCTAACAAAAATACTATGATAGAGTCTCATACCACTTTCTTGGTGCTTGGTGCAGCCCATAAAGAGTCTTATCAAGCTTGCAGACATAATCAGGATGATCTAGATCTTCAAATCCAGGTGGTTGTTTGACATACACCTCTTCATCAATAACCCCATAAAGAAAAGCACACTTGACATCAAGCTGGTAAACCTTAAAGTTCTTAGATGCAGAAAAAGCTAGGAATATCCTGACAGCTTCAAGTCTTGCCATAGGAGCAAAGATATTTGTGTAGTCAATTCCTTCTTCTTGAGTATACCCTTGAACAACTAGTCCAGCCTTGTTCTTGATGACAAGTCCTCTATCAACCTTCTTATTTCTGAACACCCATTTGGTTCCTATAGTAGTCTTCCCATGAGGAAGAGGACATAGGTTTCAAACCTTTTGCCTTTTGAATTGAAGTAGTTCCTCTTGCATAGCTTTAACCCAACTTCCATCCTTTAGAGCCTCATCAATTTTCTTTGGCTCTATCTGGGACAAGAAACAAGAGTGAAGACAAACATTTGCATCATGGGTTTGTCCTCTTATTCTTACCCTATATCAACAATTCTAATGATGTTTGTGGAAGGGTGAGACTTGTGGATCCTTAGCTGAGTGATCACAACAAGTTGCTTAGACAGATCTAAATTAAAATTTTAGATTTGGCAATGAGGATTCACCCACCACATCAGCACACTTATCAAAATTTACTTGATCCAATGAGTGTGTGATATCATTGATGTTGTCATCAATGGAGTGGTTATCATCATCAAGAAATTCATGATCATTGTCACCACCACCATGTTCTCCCACATTTGAAGGTCCTTCTTCTGAGTTATGTGCCTCTAAGCTGGAATTTGAAGATACTCCAGAAGCATTAGCATGATTTGTCATTGATGTGCTGGTTGAAGCATCATTTGTAGGATTTGTTATCACTAGAGCTGAAGATGTGTAGCTAGAAGGTCTTCTCAGCTCAAATCTTGGATCAGGATCACCTATAGGTAATATATATGTAGACCCTAAAACATGCTCACAAGATTTGTTAAAACAGTTGGTAACTAAATCAAGATCAAATAGCCAATCAGGACCAGGACATTTCACACTGGGAGTGTGCTTATTGAAAGTCACATTGGCTGACTCTTCAACTATTCTAGTTCTGAGATTGTATACTCTATAAGCCTTAGCTTGGGAAGTGTATCCAATAAAGTGTCCATCATCTGATTGCTCAGCAAACTTGGCAATTTGATCTTTGGTATTCAAGATGGTGCAAGGACATCCAAATGACCCGAGAAAACCAATGAAAGTTTTCCTCTTATGCCAAAGTTCATAAGGAGTCTTAACATTAGTCTTAACCACTAAAACTTTGTTTTGCACATAGTATGCAGTGTTGACTGCCTCTACCTAGAAGGTGATAGGTATTTTAGAGTCAGAAAAAATAGTTCTTGCAGCTCCAATAAGTGTCTTGTTCCTCCTCTCAACAACACCATTTTGCTAAGGAGTCCTGGGAGCTCTATATTGTCTTGTAATACCCTTTTTATCACAAAATGTATCAAGGATTTGGTTCTTAAATTTAGTTCCTTGATCACATCTTATGATTTTGACCTTGTGATCACATTGATTCTTAATCTTCAGGATGAAATTCTTCAGAATCTCAGGAGTCTCATCCTTAGTTCTAAGGAAGAAGACCCATGTGAACCTTCTAAAATCATCTGTGATCTCTAAGCAGTAAGAGGTCCTTCCTAGACTCATTAAACTGGTGGGGCCAAAGAGATTCATATGTAACAAGTGTAGGGGAGTAGTGATAGAGTTTCTTTCATTTGGCTTGTGAGAAACTTTGTGTTGCTTCCCTTTCAGGAATGCCACATAATGATCATCAGTTGTAAACTCTTTTTTTGGCATTCCAGTTACCAAATCATTCTTAATTAGTTTATTCATGTTCTTAAAGTTTACATGGTACATTCTTTTATGCCAGAGGAAAGACTAATCACTATTTGCTTTAGATAGAAAGCATGAAACTTCTCCCGAGGGAGATGTTTCTTGCAAATATATCTTGTACATGTTCCTTCTCTTGGGGGCTTTGAGCAGAATATGCTCATGAGGAATGACCACCCTGGGCTTGATAACTATGCACACATGCTTAGTAAAGAACATGTTATGACTCTGATCATAAAATTATGATACACTTAGAAGATTGTACCCAAGCTCCCTGACAAAATTTACCTTTTTTAATGCTGAGCTTACCATTTGTGACCTTGCCCCTTCCTATAATGTAACCTCCTGCATGTCCTCCAAAAGCAACTAGACCTCCATCAATTCTTTCAAACTTTTGGAGTAGTGACCTATTGCATGTCATGTGCCTGGAACAACCATTGTCAATGATCCATACAATTTTGTTTGTCTTGAGCTGTTACTGCACAAAAGAGATGGTTAGTTACATTTGGAAACCCAAGTCTTATTGGTATTGGGCTCATCAAAAGAAGTTGAAGAGAATGCAACAGTAAGTGATCCTATAGTAATGTTGGAGGGATCATTTGCTGAAGTTGATGAAGAACTTTCAGCCACTTGGTCTTTCTTTGACTTCTACACCATCTTTGAAAGCTTAGACTTCACCTTTAATACTTTGGAAGTTTTATTAACTTCAGAAGTTTTGATGACTGGGCCTTTAGAAGATCTTGCTTTCACTGCAGCAAGCTTCAGTATTTCGGAAGTATTCCTTTCTTCCAAGGCAAGGTTTCTTTCGAAGGCAAATTTCCACTTGTCTTCTTTTTCATTTTTGAGCTTCCGAAGGAAAGATATTTTCCTTCCGAAGCTTACTTCTTCTTCTCCATACTCTTAGAAGTTTCTTTCGTTGTAATGTGGAGAGTACTCCTTGGATTGTAGACATAATCCTTAGCAAAATGAGAGGTAATCCCACACATAACACAACCCATTTTCTTCCTTCTAGGAGTCTTCTTTTGAGAACAAGGCTGAATTTGATCACTTTCACTCTCCATCTTTATCTTTTCAGATGATGTGGCAATTCTTGTGGGGTTAGATCTATCTTTGGAGCTTGATGGTTCATGTTGTACAGCAGTGGTGCATAACTTATCAGCTTCTTCTTGATGATGGGATGATTTGGACATAAACTAGAACTCCGGTTGTTTGAGTTCAAGTTTGTGTCCTCAGCTTTAACCACTTCAAATCTTGTAGAAATAAAGACTTGTTTTTGTGTAGAGTTGAAGGTGGCCTTGATATTTTGAGCCTTCTTTGCCTTTCTCTTGCTCTTTCTGATCAAGTTCTTTATCTTGGACTTGTTTATTCCAATAGCTTTACTCTTGTAACATCTGCCCATTTTGAAAATGTAGACCCAAACCCATTCTGTTGGTTTTATAAATCAAGCACAAACTATTTCTATCATTTTGGTGATTTTTAAAAACAATCAATGAGTTATTTAACTAATTTCATGAAATTAATGATTTAAAATTTAATCTTCCATTTAATAAGTTTATAAATTTATGTGGTTTTATATAACATTTATGAATTTCTAATTATTATATAATAATAATAATTATATTAAAAAATTCTACAAAAATTATATAAGTTTATATTAAATATGAGATTTATAAAGATAAATAGAGGTATCAAGATTATCATTTTTTACCACCTTAATAATTTGATAATTAATAAGATATATAATTTATATAATGTTTAATAAATAAATAAATGAATTAATCATTTAAATTTTGGATTTTATAAAGTATAGGGTTGAAAATGTAATTATTAAAACTTTGTTTTAAAAGTTTTGGCATAAAATAATAACAATATGAAACCTGAGGGGATGAAAGTGTAAATTGTTAAACCAACCCCTCTCCTCTCCTTTGATCCCATGTATCGGTCAATCTCCGGCCAAGGAACTCCGACGACCATCCAACCTTTCCAAAACGTCGGTTCAAACCTAATTAAACTATTCACTAAGCTTCGCGACCGGGATTCGAACTTGATACATGATCAAAATCAAATAAACATGCTCGTAATCGCAATGTAACTTGGAACTTAATGCCATACAACAATTGATCCGTTACAACTCGAATAAAGACCAAATGATTGGTTTATCCGACCCAAAACGCCCCTGAGATCAATTCTTATTCAAACGTACGCATCATTGCGAGTTAAATCGTTTTAATGCTCATGAAATGAAAGTGAAACTCGCTTACCAAGTCATAACTCGTTCGAACTGAAACAACCAAAATTAACATCATATAATTATGGGAAAACATTGCATTCTAGCCCTGTACACCATTCGAACCTTCAATTCCATCTGAAACACACACACATCTTGTGTTCGATCACCATCATCTTCTTCGACCTGCAACTAATCGGGACCTAAGATTGATGCAATATTAATCACAATTGTTAGAGGGCTTTTGCTTAAAACCAATCCTAAACTATATCTGCAAAGTTAATTTGATTAACATCAACATTTGTGCCTTGAATCATCATATACGTAGTCGCGACGGTGCTACTATCATTTTCATTGAATCCAAACTCAATAACGTAAGTTACACACACCCTTACACTCGATTTCACTTAGGGAACAAAAGTCCTAAGTTTGATTTTATTATCATGATCGAATTGATGTCCAATTGAATTCAATTTGAATCTAGGGTTCATGTGAAATTGAGGAATTTGAGTAATTAATGTTTTAAACCTTTTAAAGGGAACTTCTTACCACATCTGGGCCTTAGCCCGACTGGTAATCTGTGTCAATACTAGGCATGAGGTCTCGGGTTCGAACCGGGCGTCAGCCAACTTTTTGTTTAATTGTTTTTTTATATTTTGTTTCAGAAAATGATTATTATGAATCAAAACAAAAATTATTTTGTTAACTAAAATATTTTTGAAATTATTTAGCTAATTTTTTTTAGATTTTAAAAACTTATAATTCTTAAATTTAGTCATTCTTAAAGATTAAAAAGTTATAAAAATATTATTTAGTCATTTATGTTATATATATATTATAGTTCAATGATTTTTAAACAATTACTTATTCAATGATTATTTAAATAATTAATTATACAAATGATTATTTAAATAGTTAGTTATTCAATGTTTTAATTAACTATGTATATCATAAATAGTTAATAAAGCTACTTCTTAAACTTTTAATTAACTTATAAAACAACATCTTATACTTTATTCTTAAAGTTTTGTATTATAAGATCTTTATAATAAATCATTTAAAAAGTTCAAAACTCTATAAAATGATTTTAAATAATTTTAAATTCATTTAATAAGTATTCAATTAATCATCTTTATCAAGTTTTATATAATTAATTATTAAATTAATTATTTCTTTTCACATATTATACTTAGTTTCTATTAATCAATAAATTAAATTATTAAATCATTTTTAATTATTCTTTGTCTTAATTGATTTATACCATCTTTATTAAATCAAAACATAAATGATTCATTATTTTATCCAATTATTTGAACACCTAAAATTTTAATTGAAACCCTAGTTCACGTCTAATTGTTAATCTTATTAATAAACTTAATCTTGGAATCTATACGTTTATATAACTTGTGAAAGAAATCGTTGGAACCTCGTTTAATTTCTTATCATCACCTCATTTACATCTTGTGAGTATTTCTATACCCCCTTTTCATATTTTCACACTTTGGGGTGAAACATGTTACTTTATAATCATTGCACTTGTAAACGTTTGATTCTTGTAAACTTATGACAATTCACTTGTATGTTGTGGTTAGTTGAACTTTTTAGCTACCATGTAATGTCGAATATATGTACAATCATTAACTATTACTAGCCTGGTGACGTCATAGATCTATGGGCCTGACAAGCCTACTTGGTTAATCCAAGTACACTTAGCTAATAGTATATACTTGTAAACGTTTGAGACTTGTAAAAATTTGTCATGGTTTGATTGTGCATTCTGTCTTACATCCCTAGTTACTTTGTTCTCTAACTTATAACATGAATTGCCATCTTTTATATATACTTATGTATTTGAAAACTATGAAAATCTCACAAACTTTCAAAGTTGACCTTTTATTTTTAGCATGTTTCAGGTTTGATACTTGAAGATCTTCCTATGCTCATATAGGACTTGGACCTAGATTAATTGAAAATCTTATGTTAATGGTTGTATCTTGATTGTTTTGTAATGATTTATTTGTCTTGTAAAGTTCAATGAATAATGATACTTATATTATTTCAACTTAATTAGTTCCATGTGTTATGAACAATCGTCTCGCATTCATTCGCCCCGATGATTCCGTCGTCAGTCGGGGTGTGACAACTCTTCAGAGGGATGATGACCCTTCTTAGAATGCTCTTCTTCACTCTTCTCAAAGACATTCTTCATCATCTCCTTTTTATCCTCTTCAGTCAATGGGTCTTTGAGGGAAAGCTCATCTTCACAAGTTCCACACCTAGGAGATCTTACAGACAAGACTGTTTGTGGAGGAGCTATCTCACAAGATCCTAGTCCCTACTTATTCTGATGACAAACTTTTTCATGCAAGGATGAGGAAATCATGTTCTTGAAGGTCTCTTCTTCAAGAACACATTTTTCTGCCCTGGCTTTGCTGATCACAAGCTCAGCCTGGAATTCAATCAACTTGGTTATGAGATCCTTGATCTGAGTCTTATAATTAGTGTGCTTATGTTTAAGAACTGATATGGTTTTCTTTAAATCCTCTATCTTTAACTTATAATCATTTTTAGATCTTTTGAAATCAGATTTTAAGATATTCAAGGACTCAAGATCAAATCTCATCTCTAAGTTGTACGACATGCATTTATTAACTTTAGCAATACATTTAGGAGTGCAAAGATGTTCTAATACCTTGGCTTCATCGTGGTCAGATATGAGTGCTTGATTTGGAGATGCATCTTCCACCTGAAAGCTCTAGTCAAAGCCTCCTTCTTTAACAACAAATGCAGCTTGCTACTTTGGCCTCTCATTTTATGGAGCTCTCTCAGTGTAGTTTGGTCTGACTTGAGTCTGGCCACCATTTGTTCTTGGTGCCTTACACTCTCTAGCAAAGTGTCCCATCTGGTTATAATTGTAACACTTTACTATGCTTTTATCCAGCCCAAACTTTCCTCTGGCTGCATTACTTGGAAACTTCATCCCTGTGCTCTTATAGAATTTCTTGGCTCTGTGAGTGAGAAGAGCCATTTGCTGAACTATCTCCATATATTCCAGATCATCTGGATGGATATAGCTCAAGTATTCAAGGGTGAAGAGAAAGTTGCATGTGGATTCATCAGCAAAAACAAAGGCATGAGAAGAACTTGTCTCTTGGAAGGGACTTCGTTGAGTGTTGTTTTCTCTTGGAGTCTTTGGGAAGGTGATGAATGGACCCTTTTGTTAGTTGACAGGGTAGCATATGAGATGATGTTGAAGTTCTATGCTATCCTTTTCAGTCACATGAAGGGCTAAATCCATTTGATTGCAAGAGTTACCAAATTAGTTTTGCATGTTCATCTCCATCTGGTACCCATTGAGAATACCATTCAACTCAGTCAGAGTAAAAGTATTAAGGTTCTCAGTTCTCTTGATAACAACACAGTAATATGTCCATTGTCTAGGAATAGAGGATATGAACTTCCTCGCAATGTCTCTATTCTCAAGAGTTACTCCAACATCCATTAGAGTATCCATAATCTTAACATACCCGAAGTATTGTTGAGTCATGGTCTCATCTGTTTTAAAGGTGAAGTTTTGAAAGTACTGCTTTTGGAGATCCTTCTTGTTCTCCTTGGCTTTAGTGGATCCTTCATACATAAGCTTCAGTGCTTTCCTTGACAGTCTTGCACTTCTTGAAGCCTTTGTAGATGGAGTTTTGAAGAGCAATTTGAAGGGCTCTCACGGCTTTTTGATCAATCTCTATTCTCTTCCTGTCTTCATTAGAGAAATCAGGCACAACCTTTGGAATCATACCACCACCAGTAGCAGATGAGGTGCTAGGCATGTAAGGTCCTTCAACAATAGAGTCCCACATCCTGGAGTCTTGAGACTTGATAAAGCCTTCTATTCTTTGACAACAAGTATCAAAGTCTTCAGGAGTGATTAGTGGAGACTTTGTCATAGTTCTAGTTTCCATATCAGCGTTGTGACAGCTGCCATTTGAGTTGTTAAGTGTTTTGTGTGTGTGAGGGATCTTAAGATGGTGAGATCTTATATCAAGAGCTTTTTAGGCTCTGATACCAAATGTAGGACCGTTAGAAGGGGTGATGCACTTTTACAACACAACAACACAATTAAGAAGAGTTCTTTAGAACACTTAATAGATCAAATATAGAACTAGTTAACTAAAGTAAGAGATGCTAAGAACATAATTAAATGTGAGATAGAACAAGATAGCAAAGCAACATAAATATTTGGTTTTCAAGAATGTTGTATACTGCTTCTCAAGTTCTATTACAAAGTGTTACAAAGCATAATGGAAAGTTACAAGTACTTGAGATACATATACTACATCCTACAACCGGCCATACTTTGAAAGCCAGCTAGATACATAAGACTAGACAACAAAATCAAATGTAGAGTCAAAGGGCAGATTGCCTTTTGACTTGTGACTATGACATGCCATAGATCACATCCTAATATATTACAAAAAGGATAAAGTACATAAAGTAGAAAGCTCATACTCAAGAACTCAATGTACAGTTTACCAAAAGCATGGACCTTTTCACCAACTAGTGAAAGTTGGTGAGTTAATTAGAGTTGCAGCGGAAAGGTGATCCAGCATTATGAAAATGTACATCAGATAGTAGCATGTA
The DNA here is from genome assembly GCA_025506515.1 of Flaveria trinervia. Lineage (NCBI taxonomy): Eukaryota > Viridiplantae > Streptophyta > Magnoliopsida > Asterales > Asteraceae > Flaveria > Flaveria trinervia. The sequence continues at coordinate 54,976,263 of CM046441.1, forward strand.
CATAAAAGTCTTCAGAAGAAATTTGTCTTTATAAACTGGCTTGAGAAGACTTTGTCTTTGAAGCTTCGGAAGACTTCATATTTGGCTTCGGAAGATATTGGTCTTGGCTTTGGAAGATTTTACACTTAGAATATTTCTCATGTAATGTAAGGCCCCGTTCCCGGGCACCTCACAGCTGGTGGTTCATCGCACTTAAAACATTATAAAATGTACATTAATTTTGCAGCGGAATTTATAACTTTCGTTTATAACTATAACATGTCATTTACAACGTTAAATTTCATCTCGAAATACATGACATGTCAAAATACGGATGGCAGCCTCAAAATGCTCCCAGTAGCTTATGCATCCATGCCTGCAACTCCTCAGCATCAACATATACCTGCCAACTATCATACATACAAAAGTCAGCGACGCTAAGTGAGTTCTAGTTTTATAATAAAACATACTTTGCTGTGTTAAAACCGTTCTTTACTTTATTTCAAAACATACTATACTTTACAACCGTTCGTGATCATGCATCATACGTACATATAGATAATATCATTATTATCTTCGTCATTATGTTCATTAACTTGTTCATTCAAAGTATTACATTATCGTTCACTTCTCTTCCTAGATCCGGTCAGACTTTACCCTCTTCGTGGCACTCAGCCATGATTACTGAGGTCGAATGACAAGGATCCGTATCGCACATTTCATACTTTTATTATCATTCATTTCTCATCTAGATCCTGTCAAGCTTTACCCTCCTCATGGCACTCAGCCATGATTACTGAGGTCGAATGACAAGGATCCCATTCGTTCATTATCGCACTTTAGCTCAAATCGCACCATCACATCATTGTACCCGAAGTACATATCGCACGGATCGCACACATAAGGAAGCCAGAATCGCACGCTATCTCATGGATTAGCCAAGATTGCACGCTATAAAAACCACATGAGGCAGCCAAAATCGCACGCTACCCTTATGCCGTCCATCGCACATATCGCACCAATCGCACCATTGGAGTGGTTACGAAGACCGACTCCCCCTGTGTGTGTGAGAACTCTCGGGGTTTAGCCAGAATCGTACGCCATCCCATGGGTTAGCCAAGATCGCACGCCATAAAACCACATGAGGTAGCCAAAATCGCACGCTACATAGCACACAATAAATACCACATCGCACGTATCGGAGTAGTTACCAAAACTGAACTCCCACTGTGTCTATGTCCCCTTATGAGTAAGCCAAGATCATACGCTATGATACACACACAGTTGAGTTAACGACTCTCAGTGAGTCGTGAACCTCCTTCCTTTCTTTCGCAAGCCATCCTATCTCTCATTCATTCGTTTATGCTCACATTCATTCATTACGTTCCTCTTTTCATTATCTTCCACTTTACGTTACATAATACTTTCATTACATTCATTAACGTTCAACGCAAAGCCAAGGGAAGACATACATACATAATAAGGAACACACATAAACATAAACATACATCATCACCAATACAGGCACATCATACATGCATAACACACATCAATCATAAGCCATCACATCATAACCAGGCGTATCTTCCCATTATACCCCTTAAAAACCACTTAGAAAACCTCAAGTCCAAAGTGGGCGCACGAGTCCTTCCAGGCGCATGAGCATAAAATTCTAAGTATAAAATAGTCTGGGCGCATGGGCACTGTTTGGGTGTTTCTACCCTGTTCAGGCGCATCACCAACACTTAGTCGTTTCAAGCACTTGGGCACATGGGCACTGCCTAGGCGCATGGCCAATACTTAGCCGTTTCAATCTCTGGGACGCATGGGCACTATTTAAGCGCATGGTCCACACTTAGCTTTTTCTTCACGTGGGCGCATGGGCACTATATAGGCGCATGACCCACCCTTGGGCGCATGGCCAACACTTAGACGCATGGGCCAACATGCTGGGCGCATGGGCCACTATTTAGGTGCATGACCCACCCTTGGGCGCATGGCCAACACTTAGGCGTCTGGCCACTCATGCTGGACGCATGAACAACTGTTTGGGCGCATGAACCACTGTTCATGTTCATCGGACATTCTGAAATCTTTTCTATGCCACCAATTTCACCTGATTCTCATTCTAAGCATACCCAAACGTAGATCTAACATACTAAGGCCTCTAAGCATGCTAAACATCATCTCTAACCCATAATCATCACTATAACATGCATACATACATACAACATTTGAACATAAAGTTGTAAATCCACGGTTTTACTTGAAAACATCACTTGGTATGCATAATAGCCCTAAATCAGTTAAAAATCAGTAAAAGAGGGGTTCTAGAAACTCACCTTTAGCAGCTTTTGAGCAACACTCTTCCCGTTCAAGACCCACTTCGATTCAGCTCTTTGAATCCCGAAAGTAAACTCTAAACAACTGGAACTTAGGTCAAGAACTCAATACTCAACTGAAACCAAGCTCAAACAAGAGAAGACTTACCTTTTTCAGCTTCTTCTTCCTCTTTCTCTCTCTAGAACTGGGCTCTCTCTCTCTTATTCTTCTTTCGAGATCAAGCAGCTTTCTGCTTGATATGGGCGACCATGCCCTTAAATATCTTAAAATAATAAGATTTGTACTTTGTAAACTTTATCCCCCTCCATTTGTGCACAATTTCCATTCTTTCTATTTACTTTTCTTTCCTTTCGTTTAAGTAGAAATTTCGAGGTGTTACATGTAAGATGTAGAACTTTCGAGGTGTTACAGAGAGACTTTGGATGCTTTGAATGTTTTGACTGTATCAGAATTATTGAAATCCTTACAATTGTCTCAAATTTACTCAAGCTCCAATGATTTAAAGAAAGATTCACTGAAGCAACAGTTTGAGACCTTCAGTCATGTTACTGGAGAGACCCTTAGCCAGCAATACTTCAGGTACATGGATACTATCTCTTCCCTTCAGTCTGTGGGAATTGCCCTTGAATTGAGAGATCTCGCTCGAAAATTCATGAGTGCACTCCTAAATGAGTGGACGTTCTACGGTGTTTCTATCAAGAGGACAAAAAACTTGAACTCCCTCACCATGATTGAACTATATGGCATCCTTGATGAATACTGTGTAAAGATGGACAACAAGAAGGACATTTAGATGAACAGACCTTCAAGCCTTATTGCTAGCAACGGTTTAATGGTTGTTGAAGGCTCAGGACACCCGCAACCTCAACAGTACCTGACATATTCTCAACAGCCATCCTGTTCTTCAGGACCCTACATCACATTCCTGGAGACTCCAAGGTCTCAACATGCTCAGCAAGTTTTTTAAAGACAGTTGTGCATTTGTCTTAGAAAGTGGGTACTCTGGTGATCATGGTATTGCTTTGATGATCTAGAGTGCTTCAGTCTAGATGATGTAGAGTATGTGGATATAATCCAACAAATGGCTTTGTTGACCTACCGAGCTAAGAAGTTCTTCAAAAGAACTGGAAGGCAGTTCCCTCAAAACCCAACTAGCAGAAAGTTTGGCTTTATCAAAACCAAGGCCAAATGTTACAACTGTAACCAACTTGGTCACTTTGCAAGGGAATGTCAGGCTCCAAGTCAAATCCGGGAATCTCATAAGCCTCCTCACATCCCTCTACACCTAAAGCCACTAGGAAGTCAATTGAAACAACAACTATAGCTCAAGAAGTTGATTGGAGCTTTATGGTGCAAGAATTCACCCCTGCTCAAGCACTCATGGCTGGAACAGACAACTCAAAGGTATATGAACACCTCTATACTCAAGCTTGTATTTCTAAGGTTAAGTTCTATAAGGACTACAATATGGAAATTAAATATGATATTGAGTCTTTAAATATCTTAAAATCTGATTTTATAAGGGCTGAAACTGACTATGAAAAGAAAATGACGAGTTAGAGAAAACTGTGTCCATTTTAAACCATGAACATACAAACTACAAGACTCAAATCAAGATTTTAATATCCAAATTGTCTGAGGCTCAAGCCCAGTTTGTCATAGCTAAGGCTCAAGCAAGGAAGCATGCTATCTTAGAGCAAAACTTCCAAGGCATTCTTGTATCATCCTCTCACTCCAAACTTTGTTATCAAAACAAAGATGAGTTGGGAACCAATGAAATTGCTCCACCACACTCTTAATAGTATATTAGACAATCAAATATGGTACTAAAGAGCAAGAGGTTCCATTTGTTGACCCACCTTCCCATGAGTCAAAGAATGATGAAACTTTGGATACCATCACAAGGAAGAACCAGGTAAACCAAACCCCTCTTACCAGTGATGACCAACCCCTAACCACCAAATCCAGAAGAAGCTAGGATAAGGCAGCCAAAAAAACTGCCAAGAAAGTGGCTGAATCTAAGCTGAAGATTGACCCAAAGCAAAATGGTGTATTCATCTCAGCTGGATTCCAGGTGGTAGGAACTTCTGAGTCTGAAAAAATGTGTAGTACCAGCACTCTTATCCAACAAAAGGATCATAAGAAATAGGGAGAGACTACTAATGAAGATAAGAAAAACAAGAAACATCAATCTTCAAGTTCCCAGAAGACTAACATTGCCTGCATAATGTGTGGTCCGCAAAACCACATGGCTAAAGATTGTTACTACAATCATGCTAACACACATTATGCAAACAATGTTAAAAGAGAAGGATTCAAGGAAGGTTTCTCATTTAGACCCTATCATATGGTTCAACTGATGAAAAAAGGAAAGCTTGTTTCTAAAGAAAGGTTGCTTTCGGAAAAAAGTCTTTCTTCCGAAGGGAAAATGGATTTGGAAGTTAAAGCTGCTAAGGCTCAAAAGAACAAAAGAGTCCCCTTGAAACCATTGCTATAGAAGCCTGTTTCAGAAGAAAAGGTGGTGAAGACTTCTTCCAAAAAGAAAGAAGCTTTGTAATAATTTCATGCTGCTCAAGCTTTATCAAGCTCATCCTTAGTGATCAACCAAGGGATGGAATGGAAGATCAAAGAAGATGCAGCAGCCCAAGCCTCTTCTTCACAAACACATATTGAACCCCCACACATAAATTTTGGTTCAATATCATCCACATCATTAGAAAAGCCCAAGACCAACAAGGCTTGGGTTTCCAATCAAAACTAACTTTTTCACCTTATGTGTAGGGACATCCATATGACAAGAACAAAAATATGTGGATTGTAGACAGTGGATGCTCGAGGCACATGACAGGGAACCGATCTCTCCTTCAACAATTTTGACATTTTGATGGAGGTCCTGTTCAATTTGTAGGTGAGGCTGGAGGATATATTTCTGGCAGAGGGAGTGTATCCAACACAAGTTAAAAGTTGACAAAGTACACTTTGTTAAACAAATTGAACAAAACCTATTAAGTGTTTCTCAATTCTATGATCAAAAGCATCAAATTCTTTTCACAGAACATGAGTGCATTATCCTCAAACCAGGGATGATCATTCCTTAGGAATTGGTGCTTCTTAGATCTCCCAGGAAAAAGGATATGTACAAGCTAGATATGAATAACGCTTCCCCACTAGGTGAAGTATCGTGCTTTCTTTCCAAAACTAATGGTGATGAGTCAACACTATGGCATAACTTGGTATATGGTTTGCCTAAAAAGGAATTTTTCTGCACAGATAACTATGTTGCATACCTGAAAGGGACGCAACACAGAGCATCTCATAAATCCAAAGTTGTTAACTCTATCACCATTCCATTACACTTATTGCACATGGATCTATTTAGTGCCACAAGTATAATGAGCATTGGAAGGAAATCATACTTCCTTGTGATTGTTGATGATTTTACAAGATTTACATGGGTATTCTTTTTTTAAAAACTAAAGATGAAACTACTGAAACGTTAAAATCTTTTATTCTTAAAATTGAAAATCAAATTGATCACAAGGTTAAGATAATTAGAAGTGATCAAGGGACTGAGTTTAAGAACTAGGTTCTTTACTCATTCTATAACTCAAAAGGGATTGCCAAACAATACTGTGCTCCCAGAAATCCTCAACAAAATGGTGTTGTTGAGAGGAAGAACAGGACACTGATTGAGGCAGCTCAGACTATGTTAGCTTATTCAAAGCTGCCCCTAACATTCTGGGCAGAGGTAGTCAGCATTACATGCTATATGCAGAACAGGGCCTTGTAGTTAAGCCATATTGAAAAACCCCTTATGAGATATGGAACAAGAGGCCACCGTTTATTGGCTTTCTAAGGTACTTTGGCAGCAGGTGTACCATACTTAACATAAAGGACAATTTGGCAAAATTTGCTGAAAAGTCGGATGATGCTATCTTTGTTGGATATTCCTCTAACTCTATTGCTTATAGAGTTTACAACATCAAAAATCAACAATTTGAGGAATCATCCAACATTGTTGTCAATGAGCACACCCCTTGTGTTAAGGGGAATGGACCTGATTATATTTTTGACTTAGAATTGTTTCCTAACTATTCTAATTCATCTTGTGAGAATGTCGTAGCTAGAACAGATACTCAAAGTGACTCTGATGATGATCAACTATTTGAGTTGCCCAGACCTTGTTCAAGTTCTCCAAGAAGATCTGAAGATCAAGCTCCCACTATCTTGAGATCTGATAGCATAACTATTTCAAGAGATAATGGAGCTTCAACCAGTTGTCCACCTTGTGAGCCTGAAAACTCATCTGGTGACACTACATAACACCAAGCTGATGGAAGTAACATCTTGAAGGAACAAGAAACTGTTAATGCTACTCCACAACCCATAGATGATGATGGTGTTTCCCATTCATTCAATCAATCCTCACTGAATGAGTTTGAAACAATAGCTAGTCCAAGTGTTCAAGCTACTAAGCAAAAAATGTCCAACTTGGATCTATCTTTGCAAATAGAGGTGATTCCCAGGCTTAGGATTCACAACAATCATCCCGCTGAGAACATAATAGGAGAAGTCTCTGAAGGTGTGAGAATAAGAGGACAAACTCATAATGGGAATGTCTGTTTGTACTCATGCTTTTTGTCTTAGATAGAACTCAAGAAAGTAGAAGAAGCCTTAAAGAACAGTAGTTGGATTAAATCAATGCAAGAGGAATTGCGTCAATTCAAAAGACAAAAGGTTTGGAACCTATGTCCGCTACCATCTAGTCAAGTACCAATAGGCACCAAATGGGTCTTCAGAAACAAGAGAGATAATAGAGGCTTGATAATCAAGAATAAGACAAGACTAATAGTTCAAGGATACACCCAAAAGGAAGGAATTGATTACATTGATATCTTTGCACCAGTTTCAAGACTTGAGGTAGTAAGGATCTTTCTTGCTTATGTTGCATCGAAGAATTTTACTGTCTACCAACTTGATGTCAAGTGTGCCATTCTATATGGGGATGCAGACAGGTAGGTCTATGTGTGTCAACCTCCAGGATTTAAAGATCCACAACACTCCAACTATGTGTGCAAGTTGGATAAAGCTCTATATGGGCTGCACCAAGCACCTACATTGTGGTATGAGCCCTTGTCTCAGTTTTTTCTGAAGAATGGATACACTAGAGGTACCATTGATAAGACTCTTTTCATAAGGAAGTATGGGAAATACATTTTGCTTGTTCAAGTCTATGTTGATGACATCATATTTGGTTCCTTAAATGAACAAATGTGCAAGGACTTTGAGAGCATTATGAAGAAAAAATTTGAGATGAGTTCCATGAGAAAAATGGACTTTTTCCTTGGAATTCAGGTGAAGCAGATAAAGTAAGGGTTCTTTTTAAATCAATCTAAGTATGTAAATGACATTTTAGAAAGATTTGAGATGAAAGATCTTAAGCATGCCAAGACACCCATACCCAGAACCCATAATCTTTGTCCCGACTCTAAGGGGGAGGATACTGATCAACATTAGTATAGGGCAATCATCGGGTCTCTAATGTATCTCACTGCTAGTAGACCTAATATCATGTTTGCTACATGCATTTGTGTAAGATATCAGGCCGCTACAAAGGTGTCTCACTTAGTTACTATCAAGAGAATCCTCATATACCTCAAAGGAGCACCAAAACTCGATCTCTGGTATTCAAGGAACACCAACTTTAATCCCTATGGCTACACTGATAGCGACTATAGTCGTTGCAACATCAACAAGAAATCATTATCTGGAGGATGTCAATTTCTTGGTGGAAAGATAATCTCATGGCATTGCAAAAAGCAATAATGTGTCTCAACATCTACTGCTGAAGCTGAATACATTGCTGCTGCAAGTTGTTATGCACAACTATTGTGGATTCAAATCAGATGATAGACTATGGATTCAACTTCATGATAACTCCTATCCATATTAACAACAAGAGTGCTATCACGATTACTGAAAATCCAGTGAAGCACTTCATGACAAAACACATCGACATTAGGTATCATTTCATTTGAGATATTCATGAGAAAAACTTAATTAAACTAGTCAAAGTTGACTCAAATGAACAAGATGCTGATTTGTTCACCAAAGCATTTGATGAACAAAGATTTAAGTATCTTATTATGGCTATTGAGATGATAAACATTGACTAGTATATCTTATTTGAAAAACTTTTTTTGTCTTTGTCAAATACAATTTAAGCCTAGTTACAATAAGTTATTCTTCAAAAATTGACTAAGTATAAGTACTTCCGAAGAGAAATTTACCCTCGGAAGATTTCTTCATTATCTTCTGAAGGTAACTTTCTCAAATTTGGCTTTATCTTCCAAAGAGCTTTCAGTATTGGAAGTATATCTTGTCTACTTCCGAAGCTTGTAAACTTCTTCATTTGGAAGACCTTCTTACTCTTGGAAGTAAACTTATTAACTTCAGAACTAAGTTTTGGCTTCGGAAGAAGAAACCCTTCAGAAATACTTTTACCCTATGAAGAATACTCTACCTTGTAACGGAAACCTTTGGGCCCCACACTGTAAAAACAAGGATTTTATTAATGATATCAGAATCTTTTAAATGGTTTTTAATCTTACCGCCCCTGTCACATTTTACCCCAAACCATCACTTCACCTTATCCGGCCTCCACTTTCACCCATTTAAATATTTCCGACTCACTACTTTAATCTTTTTACTACTTTTACTGCCCAAAGAACTCCTCGTCTTCAACCTACCCTGCTTCAAACTTGTTTCCTATGTTCTTACCTTACAATGGCACTTAAATAGGATGTATTATACTGCTTAAAAAATCATATTTCATATTCACTAAAAGATGATTTAACTTAGTTAAGTTCTTGTAAGTTTTGAGGTCAAGAATCTCATCCAAAATGCAAACGGTCGGTGATAGACTAAGAGAGTTGGCTAGGTAGTACACAATGAGGATACCCCGCCGGAAAAAATAAATAAATAAAATAGGAAAGCTCCAGCAATTGGCTGTCGGATTTCATCCCACAACTAGAAAAGATCGCTTCGGGGGTCACTGTGATGTGGCTGAATATAGAGCAGCCCGCCCTTACAGATTCAATCTTACTATGATAAGAAGATAAATGATTTCATTACCATAGATCCAGATAGCATAAGGGACAGGGAATTTTTTCTTTTTTCTTTTCTATGATTTCATTACCATTGGGTTTATGTGACATCCGTCACCATCAGGTCCGTCAATTGACTCGGAATCCGTTAATTCTCTTTTCACGCATTTATTATTTTGTAAAATTAATTCGTTTTCGAACCGAATCTATTCGTATCTCTGTTACATGTCAACGCTAATAATATATAATACTAATATAGATTTTTTTATTAATATTATCACCATTATTACTAGTATTACTACTAAAATTAATAATAATAATAATATATTATTATTATAATTAAATCCAGGGTTTAAATTGTAAATAAAACAAACTTGAGGGATTAATTAATATAAAGTATAGGGCCCTAAGTGTAAAATGAGTATTATATATATATATATATATATATATATATATATATATATATATATATTCTTTCTCGGTCGAACCCCCCCCCCCCAAAACCCTAATCGACACCATCTCCCTGTTGGACCTCATATGCCCAAGACACATACAAGATTGATGTGGTTAGTACGTCATGATCCAAGTCGGGTCATACCCAATAACAAGCTATACAAACACCAATTAATATTTATTTGTTGATAGGATCATACAAATAAATACCAACACCAATTTAGAAAATGAGTTTTTCTAAAATGTTGCTTTGTAAGAGAACAACATTATGTGGATAATTTGTTCATGAGAAATTATTTGTTTCATTATTTAAGTTGGTTAAATAATAACAAATAAAAGTGTGGTATTGTTATAAAATTAAAAGGGTTTTAATTTTATAAAAATTATGGGTTAAGAATGTATATTTTATAAAACTAAAAATGGGGGGGGGGGGGGAGAAACCCATTTTGGGATGGTGTTTTGGCCGCCCAAATGGGCCTTTGGACCTGCCCTTTTCTTGTTTTTTGCAAGCCTTTACCATCACTACACTCTTCCATCATTAACACACTTCTCTCACACACACATCTTGCAAGAGTTCTCTCAAAAACATAGCTGAAATTTTCGGATTTGAGGCAAAAATACAAGGCTGAAATTCGTTTTTTTTGGAAGGAGCTTTGTAGAGTTCTTGGTGTTGAACTTCCTAACAAGCTAGGTGTTTGGAAAAGGCTTGTGGGTATCACTTCTTGAGGCCTCCTCTTTTGAAGGCTAGACACATTCAAGAACATCATCATCTATCACTTTTCATCCACAACTTTTGCACAAGAAAGGTTGTCTTCTATTAACACCCTATGGTTGGTTTTGTGTTGGTTGATAGCATATTATTTCACATACATTTGATCCTTATTCTTGGCTTTTGTTTGTAGTTTAATATGGAAAATATTTTTGATTATAAACCATATATTAAACTCATTTTTCTGCTGCGTTTTCATAGTTTAAATGGTTAAACTAAGTGTTTTACATGTGACAAAACCCAACAATGGCATCTAGAGCCGGTTATGTGGAATGTATGCTTCAAAAGGTCTTGAAATGTTAGTTTTCATGGACCTTTTTAACCCACTAGGGGCTGTTTTGTTGTGGGTGTTTGAATCCCTTATGTTTCAAGGTTTAATCTTGCATGCTTTAGTTTAAACCTTGAAAGAATTATGTCAAATGGTTGATTATGTTGTTTGGACAACCTTAAAGTTTTAGTTTATGTTGGCTGAAACTTTAGGGCTGAAATAAGGGATTCTTTGTTGTTCTTGGATGTTGGATGTGTTTCATTGTATGGTGCATAACATAGCCTTGGCCTTATGTGTTTTGGTTGATTGTTGTATGTCATGTTGGTTTGTTTCTTGAAAGGTTGTAATTTGTGTTTTGTATCTTGGATTGTAATTTATTTATTATTTGGTTATGTAATAAATAGATTAGGTAATTTTTTTATTAGAAAAATTGTATTAGGATATGATTTTTGTAAAAGAAGATGCACAAGATGAAGACTCAAAGAAGGACACAAAAGACATGGACACTTGAAGCATTTGGATGTGGATTCAAGTGGGAGTTCATGGACACATCTTGATGTGTCATCTTCACCCTTAGGAAAGACCTTATGACAACACTTGTGATGGCAAACAAGTGTGATCAACTTAGTGGCTATGGTTATGCCCTCATGTTTATATATTATGCTTGTTTGGATGTTTGTTGTTTGATTGTTTGGTTGATATTTGGATATGCATTACAAACTCATTAACAAACTTAACAAACTGAAAATTTGATGGTTCTTTATCATTAAGTGGTTAATAAAAGGTTATTAAAAGCATTAGTGGTTTTAATAAAAGAGGTTTTATTAAAAGTGAACCATAGGGTACCTTGTATTTGAAAGCATGCAAATATAAGGTACATAGAGTTTTCTAAACTAAGATTATGAAAACTTAAATTCCTTTTAAAAAAGTTTAACACCATCCTTTTGCACAACATTTGAGTCATTTGGAAACTCTTAATGGGATAAAGGTCACCTAACCATTTTGAGGGAACTTGTGACTTGAGGTGGGGATACCATATTTGTGGGATAAAGGTCACCTAACCACTTATGTTGGAAAACTCACATGTGTGTGCAAGTAGGGTAACTTGATTTGCAAACCATGTTAAATGGATCACCTACAATATGGTTTACAAAGGTGTTGATGGGAAAAACATGCCGACAATACATATGATGTTAAAGTTGATCCTATACCCTAGAAGTTTCAAAGGGTTGCAATTGTCAAAACATTGACTACCTTGTTAATTTAAATAATGGGATAAAGGTCACCTAACCACTATTTAAATGTAACGTTGGATTCTAGATTTTAAAATTGTGTAAGACACTTAAAAGGGTTTTAATTATTAAAATATGAACAACATCGAAATTACTAAAATTGAACTTTGTTGTATTTTGTAGATGGCCACCCATAATAATGATAACAATGAAATCCCGACCGCTCACTCACTATCACTAAGGACCATTCTCCAAAAGGAGCGTCTAAACAATAACAACTTTATTGATTGGTTTTGAAACTTGAGAATTGTTCTCAAGCAAGAGAAACAATCATACATATTAGACGATCCAATTCCCGATCAACCTAGTGAGGATGATGAGGAGGCCTATAATAATTGGGTGAAATACACTTAGGACTCAGTCCAAGTGTCTTGCCTCATGTTGGCAAGTATGACTCCAGATCTCCAAAAGGAGTATGAACATCATGGAGCATACGACATGATAACCCAGTTGAAGGAAACGTTCCAACAACAAGCACGGGTTGAGCGCTTCGAAACGGTTCGAGCACTCCATGCGTGTCGTATGGACGACACCCAATATGTTTCATCTTATGTACTTAAGATGAAAAGCCACATTGACTACCTCGAACGGATGAATTGTCCCGTCTCGAAAGAGTTGGCTACGGATTTGATCCTCAACTCTTTGTCAAAAAGGCTTGACAATTTTGTCATGAATTACAACATGAATGGGTGGGACAAGAACATAAGTGAGCTTCACTCTATGCTCAAAACTGCCGAGGCGGCCATGGGTAAAAGGGTTTTACCTGTTCTCACCATCAATGAAGGTGGGAACAAGAAGAGGCCTCACCCCGCACCCAAGGCAAATGTTGCCAAAGGTAAAGGGCACATTAGGGGAAAGGGAAAGAGAGTGGTTAGAGCGCCACCACCAAAACCAGCAGAGAAGAAGCAAAAGGTTGCTTCAAATGACCCATGCTTTAAGTGTGGGGAGATTGGACATTGGGCAAGAAATTGCCCAGTACATCTCAAAGAGTTGCAAGCAAAGAGGGATGCCAGGCAAACCTCAGGTACATGTTTCATGATCCATATTGGTCTAAATTTAATATCCTCTAACACATGGGTATTGGATACCGGATATGGAATTGATATTTGCAACTTATTGCAGGGGTTCAAAAGAAGTAAGGACTTCAAGAAAGGGGATGTGAGCCTCTTCATGGGCAATGGGGCGAAGGTTCAAGTTGAAGGCCGAGGGGACTACATCTTGAAGCTTCCAAATGGTTTGGAAGTAATTTTGAACAATATTTTGTATGCTCCTAGTTTGACTGGGAACATTATTTCTGTTGCCCAATTAAGACAATATGGTTATGTTTTGTCATTTATTGAGAATGAAATTCATGTTTCTTTAAATGGCACGTTTTATTTTAAAGCTATTCTGTTAATGGTATTTATGAATTTTTTCGGGAAAACACATTATATGATAGCTCATTGTTCCAGACCACCACTAAGAAACTCAAATTGGATTTGAGTGATACCTATCTTTGGCATTGTTGTCTTGGTCATATAAACAAGAAGCGCATACAAACACTTCAAAAGATTGGTCTTTTAAAAGCAAATGAACATGATTCATTCAATGTATGTGAATCTTGTTTACAAGTTAAAATGACTAAGGCACCTTTTAGCGGCAAGTCTGAACAGGCAAAAGATTTATTAGGCATCATACATTCGGATGTATGTGGTCTCTTTAAGCCAATGACTAGGTACCATGAAAGACACTTCATTACCTTTACCGATGACTATAGTCAATATGGTTATGTGTACTTGTTAAGACACAAAGATGAAGCTTTTTAAATGTTCAAAATCTTCCAAAATGAAGTAGAAAATCAACTCAATAAGAAGATAAAAATTCTCCGCACTGATAGAGGAGGTGAATACCTGAGTGATGCTTTTAGAGATCATCTTAGAAGTTGTGGTATTGTCTCACAACTATCTCCACTTGGAACACCACAACATAATGGTGTGTCCGAGAGGACAAGTCGAACTCTATTAGATATGGTTCGATCTATGATGGCTAGAAGCTCACTGCCTCTATCATTTTGGGGTTTCGCTTTGCTCTCTGTGGCCCGTATTTTGAATATGGCCCCAACCAAGAAAGTGGAAATGACACCTTTTGAAATATGGCATGGAAGAGTTCCATCACTGTCATATTTAAAGGTATGGGGTTACGAGGCTTATGTTAAGACTCCCACCTCAAACAAGCTAGAAAGTCATTCCATTAAGTGTATCTTCATTGGATATCCCAGAGATTCTATGGGATATTATTTCTATGATCCATTGGAATAAAAGGAGTTTGTTGCCAAGAAGGCTGAGTTCTTAGAAGCTAAGTTCCTTACGGAAGGAACTAGCACTAGAACTGTGGATCTTGAGGAGGATCAAGAACCACAAACTGATACACGTTTGGTTGACACTAGCACTCATCATGAGGATGTTGAGAATGATCAAGTGGTTGATCAATATACACAAAACGTTCACAGATCTGGTAGAATTAGTAATCCACTTGAAAGATATGGATTTTTCGTAGACGGATGCTATGTGGTAGATTCCGATGAACCAACCACCTATCATGATGCAATGTCCAATTTGGATTGTGACAAATGGCTTGAAGCCATGAACGTTGAGATGCAATCCATGTATGACAACCAAGTGTGGGACTTGGTTGAACCACCTCTTAACTCCAAGATAGTTGGAAGTAAGTGGGTTTTCAAGAAGAAAACCGATATGCATGGAAACTTGGATGCTTATAAAGCTAGACTTGTAGCAAAAGATTTCACCCAAACTCAAAGGGTTGATTATGATGAGACCTTCTCACCAGTTGCAATGCTAAAGTCTATGAGGATATTATTTGCCATAGCTGCTCATTATGATTCTGAATTTGGCAAATGGATGTCAAAACCACTTTTCTAAATGGATATCTTGAGGAAGATGTCTATATGGTTCAGCCTGAAGGTTTTGTCAACTCAAAACATCCTAACAAAGTATGCAAGTTAAGGAAATCAATCTATGGATTGAAGCAAGCATCAAGAAGTTGGAATCACTGTTTTGATGAAGAAATAACCAAATTTGGGTTCATCAAAAATGCTGATGTAGCATGTGTATATAAGAAGGCTAGTGGGAGCATCACCATTTTCTTAGTATTGTATGTCGATGACATTCTACTATTTGGAAATGACATTCCAACCATTGAAGGTGTAAAAGCCTGGCTTGGAATCTGTTTCTTCATTAAGGATCTTGGTGAAGCCGCCTATATTTTAGAAATAAAGATCTATAGGGATAGATCAAGGCGGTTGATAGGTTTGAATCAAAGTGCATACATTGATAAGATCTTGAAAAGGTTCAAGATGGAAAACTCCAAGAAAGGTACCGTACCTATTCAAAGAGGAATGATATTGAGTAAGACTCAATGTCCAAGCTCAAAAGATGAGCAAGACAAAATGAAGGGAATCCCATATGCGTCTGCCATAGGATCCATCATGTATGCAATGATATGCACTAGACCGGACGTGTCATGCGCATTGAGCATGACAAGCTGATAACAAACAAAATCCTGGAAGCAGTCATTGGATGGTTGTTAAGAACATACTTAAGTACCTAAGGAGGACTAAAGATATGTTCCTAATCAATGGATCTGGTGAGGAGGAACTCGTAGTAAAGGGTTAGACGAATGCGAGTTTCCAAACTGATCGGGATGATTCACGATCACAATCGGGGTACATTTTCATCTTGAATGGAGGAGCAATCTCTTGGAAGAGCTCTAAGCAAGATGTGGTGGCATTATCGACTGCAGAGTCAGAATATATTGCTGCTTCATTAGCAGCTCAGGAAGCTGCATGGTTAAAGAAGTTCATTGCCGACCTAGGGGTGGTCCCTTCCATTCAGGACCCCTTAGAAATTCTTTGTGATAACGAGGGTGCGATTGCTCAAATCAAGGAACCCCGTGCACATCAGAAGACTAGGCACATTGAATGAAGATTCAACTAAATAAGGGATGAAGTTGAAAAGGGAAAGATATGTATTCACAAAGTTCACACGGATCAAAACATTGCGGATCCACTCACGAAGCTTCTTAAAAAGGCGAAGCATGAAAGTCATGCTTGTGCCACGGGGCTTCAATATTCTAGTGACTGGATTTGATCTTTAATTCATGTAATGAGATATTGTAACCTTTTATTACTTGAATAAATTATTCGGTTATAATAATTCAACTAATATTCCTATTTTGCATGTTTAAAATCCATAAGTAAATTATTTACTCAAAATGTCCGTAGTTGTTCATGCTTGTGGGAACAAGTATGAAGGTAATACTATTATCAAATTGGATTGGTAGATATTCATGTGGATGAACATAGAGCAAAAGGTTGCTGCCAAAGTTCATAGATATTTGTGGGATGCAAATATTGGACTGACCTGCACCTCAAATATTACTACATGGAATCTTCCTGATTGATCATGAGTAACTTTGAGTAAAGGCAAACATCATTTGGTATCCTTTGACCTGAGATACATATTGGGTCTTGATATTTACCGAATATTATACTTTGACTTAGCTTTTCACTGTTCTGAAACATGGTAGTACATAAGTCTTAGTTCAAGTATGATATAAGGAAATTGTGAAAGACGTATGTTGTCAAGATGGGATTTGTCCCTCTTATTCGTTGAGAGTAAGATGTCTAAGGCTTGATAAAGTTAAATCAATGGAGAATGATCACTCTGTGTCTCTAGGATTTAACATGACATCTGTGATAAAAGGATAGATGATTGATTCACCTAAAAATTTTCAAGTATGGTACTTGAAGGAGATGATGTTATTGAATGGCACTTAGTCATACGTATTAAGGGTAGTAAGCCGTTGTTAGGCGGTATTTACTGCTTGCATCAATTGTAAGGCCCCCTTTCCGGGACGCTTATAGTTGGTCATTCATCGCGCATAAAACATATAATTACATTTGTCTTAAAAAAATATTGTAGCGAAAACATTCAAAAATGACATCTAATTTCATTATAAACACTTTTTCCAAATAATACATCATTATCTGGTTACAAAATACATGTTTGCATTACATCACAAAAGCATTATAATTGGATGCCATCCCAAAAGAGCTGAGTAACCTCGCAGTGCCATCCTCAGCAATCATTACCTGCCAACTGGAAAACATACAAAAGTCAGCGTTGCTGAGTGAGTTTCAGTTTTATAATAAAACATACTTTGTTTTCATTAAAACCATTCTTTTCTTTCACGCGATCATACATCATACGTACACATAGATAATATCTTTATTATCTCTTTCATTCATTCATTCATTTGTTTGTTATAACTTTACTTGCACATCGGATATCTCTCGTACCAATACCATATGCTACACCCCGAACAATTTAGCTACTGGTCCGAAGTCAATAAATGAACAGCTAAGCGTATGCCACAGTACTAGAGATAAGAGGTAGAGGCACTACACGTTTGGTCGATCACAAAGAAGGGCCCTAATATCCAATGCTTGCAAGACTTCTTTCATTCATTCATTAATCCATGCATTCATTATCATGTTCCTATTTCATTCATTCATTAATGCATGCATTCATCATCATGTTCCTCTTTCATTATCTTTCACTTTATGTTACATAATACTTCGTTCATTCATTATCATAACACGTAAAGCCACAGGAAAGATAAATATACATCATAATAAGGAACATAACATGCACAGACATCACGTCATACATAGCAACATCATACATACATAATATGCATATACATGCAACATCATCATCATGCCCTACGTGCTCTCTAAGGCCACAACAATCATCTTGCATGCTCTTACGGGAACCTTTATATCAACACTTACATCTGCACTTTCCCCCAAAAGTCAGAAGTCAAACTATACTTTCCTCAGGTGCAATAGCCCTATTCAGGCGTATGGACACCCTTCAGTCGCGTGGCCTCCATGCAACTGAACACTATGCGAATGAAATAATGCGGATGGAAACTTATGCGAATGAACACCCAGTCGTGCGAATAGACAATGTGGATGGACCTGATGCGAGTGGAACTAATGCGGATGAGCACTTATGCGACTGGACCTCCAATCGCATGACCCCCATGCGACTGGCCTTTCAATCATGCGAATAGACCTTCAATCGCGTGAATAAACCCCAATCGCGCGAATGGACCCCAATCGCACCCTATTCGGCCGTATGGCCTCCATTCGGCCTCCAGTCGGTCGCCTAGCCCTAGCTGATGCATAATGCAGTTCATCCGACTGCAGCCGAGGGTTTTCGGCTTCCAAACTCATCTAAACCCGTTTTAAGCCCAAATCGACCATCCTAAACCTTAGGGATGCATACCGTAACACCATTCAAGCACACACAAGCTCACAATCAAGACTCAAACGCATCATACACCACACACCCCAAATGGGTCAAACACATACACATACAAAAACGGGTTTTTATGCTTTCCAGCCCCAAAATCGGTTGAAAACAAGTAAAAGTGGGGTCTTAAAACTCACACAAACGAGCACAACGACAAGGGCTTCGATTTGGCTTGCAGCACGACGATTTTGGCGACCCGAACTAACCCAAATCAACACTTTTCCTATTTTCTTCTTCTTTCTCTCTTCACTCTCTCCTCTTGGCTGATTTTGTGAGTATGGGGGAGGGGGTAGGGGCTGCCCTCTCCCTTATATACTCCCACTCACCCGACTTTCTTTCGTGGGTGAGTTTGGTCCCTCAACTTGGACTTTATTTTTTCTTCCTTCGTCGGCTTCAAAATAATAAATAACCAGGTGTTACAAGTCCACCCCCCTTAAATAGGTTTCTTCCCCGAAACCTGTTATTTTTCGAACAAATGTGGATAGTGCTGTCTCATTTCTTCCTCAGTCTCCCACGTTGACTCGGATCCCTTCCTGTGCTTCCATTGTACACGCACGAGGGGAACCACTTTATTTCTCAGCCTCCTTTCCTTTCAATCAATGATTGCCACTGGTTGCTCCACATAGTTGAGCCGTTCGTCTACTTCGATATCTTCCAGTGGGACAATCATATCTTCATCTGCCATGAACTTCTTAGATGAGATACATGAAATGTCGGGTGAATTCCACTTAACTAATCCGGTAACTCCAATCTATAGGCCACCTCTCCTATTCGAGCGATGATTCAAAAAGGGCCTATATATCTTGGGCTCAACTTGCCCCGCTTCCTAAATCAGATGATACCCTTCCAAGGTGAGGCCTTCAACATAACCCGGTCACCCACCTGGAACTCAATCGGCTTGCGTCTTTTATCAGCATACGACTTCTGTCTATCTTTGGCTGCCTTCATAAAGGCTTTAATCTTCTCAAGCTTCTCAGTCGTAGCCTCAATTACCTCGATGCTCCCCAATTCCCTCTGACTAATATCACCCCAACAAACGGGTGTTCTGCATCTCATACCGTATAGCATCTCATATGGTGGCATACCAATGCTGGCATGGTAGCTATTGTTGAATGAGAATTCGGCTAACGGTAGATGGTCATCCCAACTCCTCCCGAAATCAATCACACATGCCCAAAGCATGTCTTCCAATGTCTGAATGGTCCTTTCTGACTGACCATCAGTTTGGGGATGATAAGCCGTGCTAATATGTAACCTCGTCCCCATAGCGTCGTGGAATTTCTTCCAAAATTTAGATGTAAACCGGGTGTCGCGATCAGATACAATAGACACCGGCACACCATGACGAGTTACAATTTCCTTGATGAACAGATCAGCCAACCTCTCAGATGAATATGTCTCGCGGATCGGTAGGAAGTGAGCACTCTTCGTCAAATGGTCAACTACCACCCATATGGCATCGTACCCTTTCGAGGTACGCGGCAGCTTCGTAATGAAGTCCATGGTGATGTGCTCCCACTTCCATTCCGGTATATCCAAAGGTTGTATCTTCCCATATGGCTTTTGATGCTCAGCCTTCACCTGTAAACAAGTAAGGCACTTACTCACATACTCCACCACATCGCGCTTCATACCCGGCCACCAATAATTTCTTCATGTCTTGGTACATTTTCGTGGCACCTGGATGAATGGAGTATCGAGTCTTGTGAGCTTCATCCATTACCTTCACCCGTAGATCCCAAAACGAGGAATCCACACACGACCGAATCGGGTTCTAACACCGAGTGTGTTTTCACCCAATTCTCCAACCAGACCTCTCATTCTTTCGGAGTTAAGATGATCTTCTTTCAGTGCCTCATCTTGAAACTCTTTGACCTGCTTCATTACATCAGAGGTCATTATCAGTTGGTATGCTTTCACCCGAATCGGCTCGGGCCTCTCTTTTCGGCTAAGGGCATCAGCCACCACATTGGCCTTGCCCGGATGGTAGTGGATCTCGCAATCATAATCCTTTATAAGTTCCAACCACCATCTCTGTCTCATGTTCAGATCCTTCTGCTCGAAGAAGTACTTCGGACTCTTGTGGTCTATGAAAATGGTGTACTTTGTCCCATAAAGATAGTGCCTCCAAATCTTTAGTGCAAAGACCACGGCTGCTAGCTCCAGGTCATGAGTAGGATAATTGACCTCATGAACTTTCAACTATCAGGATGCATATGCTATAACCTTCCCTCTCTGCATTAACACACACCCCAACCCTGAGTAGGAAGCATCAGAATAGACCACCAGATCTTCGCTTCCTTTGGGTAATGACAGAACAGGAGCTTGAGTCAATCTTGTCTTCAATTCTTCGAACGCCTTCTCCTGAGCCTGACCCCATAAAAACTTTACATCCTTCCGGGTCAACTTAGTAAGTGGAGAAGCAATCTTAGAGAAGTCTTGGATAAAACTTCTATAGTAGCCCGCCAAACCCAAGAAACTACGAATCTCGGATGGCGTCTTTGGTGACTTCCATTGCATAACCGCCTCCACTTTCGCCAAGTACACCATAATCCCGTCGGGATTCACCACATGACCCAAGAACTGAACTTCGCACAACCAGAACGCGCACTTGGAGAATTTAGCATACAACTTCTCCCTCCTCAGCGTCTCTAGATTCTCCCGAATGTGACCGGCATGCTCAATCTCGCTCCTCGAATAAATCAGGATATCATCAATAAACACAATCACTGATTTATCTAGTATCGGCCGACACACACGGTTCATCAAATCCATAAAAACAGCTAGCGCATTGGTCAAACCAAAAGACATGACAAGAAACTCGTAATGACCATAGCGTGTGCGGAAAGCTGTTTTAGGGATATCTAGTTCCTTCATCTTCAACTGATGTAACCAGATCGAAGGTCTATCGTTGAAAACCAACTGGCACCCTGAAGCTGATCGAACAAATAGTCTATCCTCGGTAAGGGGTATCGGTTCTTCACCGTCAACTTGTTCAGCTCGCGGTAGTCAATGCACATCCTCATACTACCGTCCTTATTCTTTACAAACAGGACCGGAGCACCCCAAGGAGAGATACTCGGTCTAATGAACCCCTTATCAAGCAGCTCTTGCAACTGCTTCATCAATTCCTTCATCTCCGTCGGAGCTAACCGATACGGTGCCTTGGCAACAAGTTGGGCACCCGATATCAGATCAATCTGAAACTCAATCTCTCCGTCAGGTGGCACTCCTGGTAGGTCTTCTGAGAACACGTCTGGAAAGTCACACACAACCGGTACATCAAAAAGTTGTGGTGTTGGCGTGTCTACATCCTTTACATAGGCCAACTAGGCACTACATCCGCGCCTCATACATTTTCCCGCCACCGCCATCGAAATCACTTTCGGAATTGTTGTAACCTGATCACCATAAACCATCACCAAACTCCCGTCCGGCACTATCAACCGAATCATCTTCTTGCGACACACAATGTTCGCCTCGAAGTCCGCCAACCAATCCATCCAAAAACCAAATCAAAACCACCCAAGGTCATCACGAATGGTCTAACAGGAAACTTATGACCTTCTAATTCCACCTCACAGTTCTCTATCATCTCAGAAATCCTGGTAGACTTACCTATGGCAGTTTCTACATCAAAGGGCGCATCAACACGTCTGCTACTAACAGGAAGCTTAGCACAGAAAGCAGCAGAAATAAAACTTTTATTGGCACCCGAATCAAATAACACGGAGATAAATTTTGGTTCACTAGAAACGTACGGGACACAACATCAGGGTCCGTCCTAGCTTCCTCCTGTGTCATAGTGAATGCCCTGGCACTCGCCCTCATCCTTCACTTCTCGTCTTCTTCACCCCAGAACCCTCAGCCCTCGACTTCTTATAGTCTCTGCTCATATACCACTTTCCCCACAGTTGAAACATTTGCCTGCCAGGCAATCCTTTGCCATATGCCCTGTCTTCCCACACTTGAAGCACACATTCAAACCCAGCCTACATTCTCCTGCATGCTCCTTCCCACACTTGCCACACCTCCTCGATCCCACTCCCGGTGTGGCCACGCGGCGGTCATCCACCCGTGCCTTTTTGTTACCCGTCGAGGCATCACCCCGACCAAACCTCCTCCCATTCCAGTTCTGATCACCACCACCCTTCTTATTCGCTTCAGTCACCACCACCTCCCGCTCATCATACAGTCTCCCTGCCAAATCAACCGCCAACCTAAACGTGCTTGGTCGGGTGGCGATCATATGCCTGCAAACATCCACCGGTAAGCCCTGAATGTACCTCTTGATCTTCCGAGATAGAGGCGTCACCTGATCTGGCACCAATCGTGCCATCTCATTGAACTTTGTTGTGTACTGCTGGTGTGTCATGGTTCCCGCCTCCAGCTGCAGAAACTCCCTCTCTATCTTATCCATTTCCCTGTGAGGACAGAACTCCTCAATCACCATCTTCTTTAGTTTGGGCCATCTCATTCTCCCGATTGCCCGATTACCTTCTGCTTGGACAATGTTGTCCCACTAGCATAGTGCCGAGTCCACAAATGAATGAGTGGCAAACTTCACCTTCTGATCTTCCCGCACTCGCTGATGTCGAGAACGGCCTCCATCTCTCTCACCCATCGGTGAGCAGCGGCAACATTGCCATTACCGTCGAAAGTAGGGGGCTTGCATCTCATAAACACCCCATAGTTACTACCTCATGCTACCTCCTGCATAGGCTCTTCTTCTTCCTCCTCTTCATCATCCGAGAGAACCGTTTCCGGCTCTGGTTGTTCCCGTCCTTCCGAGGACCTGTTTCTCTCCTTTCTTTCCCCTTCTCTTACTGCCTTAATCACTTCAGTCACCACAGATGGTAGAATCGTCTGCATGACCTGGTGAACCTCTTCCACCACGGCTCCTTTACTGAGGCTCTCAGATTGGCGCTCTCGTCGCCACCCTCCGGATGAGGGGTCTCTGGTTCTTCATGAACCACCTTCTCAACTCTGGGTCGCCCTCTATTGGGTCGTGGTTCAGCACCGTGACCTCCACCCCTTGAAGCTTTCGAAGATCTACCTCCGTCCATCACACACACACTGAAAGATTCAAACACCAACATGGTCATTCAAGGGAACAACTCAGTTTATGTCAATTATAGTAAGTTCCTAATTACAGTGGCTAGTTGGGATTAGCCACTTAGTTTACTCTCCATACCCCAAGCATTACATGTTCTGACTGCATCAGTATTTAAATCTACAAACAACACATAACCACATACCATGCGCACATAAAACCGGTTAACTTTACGAAAATACCTGATGGCACGCAGCTACTCAGATTGGCATCCCATTCCCATTCCGTCCCATTTTTAGTTTAAGTTAAGGTTTATTTTGAAAATTTACCCATTTCACTTAAACTTTGGCTCTGATACCAACTTGTAAGGCCCCCCTTTCCGGGACGCTTACAGTTGGTCATTCATCCCGCATAAAACATATAATTACATTTGTCTTAAGAAAATATTGCAGCGGAAACATTCAAAAATGACATCTCATTTCATTATAAACACTTTTGCCAAATAATACATCATTATCCGGTTACAAAATACATGTTTGCATTACATCACAAAAGCATTATAATTGGATGCCATCCCAAAAGAGCTAAGTAGCCTCGCAGTGCCATCCTCAGCAATCATTACCTGCCAACTGGAAAACCTACAAAAGTCAGCGTTGCTGAGTGAGTTCCAGTTTTATAATAAAACATACTTTGTTTTCATTAAAACCATTCTTTTCTTTCACGCGATCATACATCATACGTACACATAGATAATATCTTTATTATCTCTTTCGTTCATTCATTCATTCGTTTGTTATAACTTTACTTGCACATCGGATATCTCTCGTACCAATACCATATGCTACACCCCGAACAATTTAGCTACTGGGTTGAAGTCAATAGAACAGCTGAGCGTATGCCACAGTACTAGAGGTAAGCGGTAGAGGCACTACACGTTTGGTCGATCACAAAGAAGGTCCCTGATATCCAATGCTTGCAAGACTTCTTTCATTCATTCATTAATGCATGCATTCATCATCACGTTCCTATTTCATTCATTCATTAATGCATGCATTCATCATCATGTTCCTCTTTCATTATCTTTCACTTTACGTTACATAATACTTCGTTCATTCATTATCATAACACGTAAAGCCACAGGAAAGATAAACATACATCATAATAAGGAACATAACATGCACAGACATCATGTCATACAGAGCAACATCATACATACATAATATGCATATACATGCAACATCATCATCATGCCCTACGTGCTCTCTAAGGCCACAACAATCATCTTACATGCTCTTACGGGAACCTTTATGTCAACACTTACATCTGTAATTTCCCCCAAAAGTCAGAAGTCAAACTATACTTTCCTCGGGTGCAACAGCCCTATTCAGGCGTATGGACACCCTTCAGTCGTGTGGCCTCCATGCGACTGAACACTATGCGAATGAACTAATGCGGATGGACACTCATGCGAATGAACACCCAGTCGTGTGAATGGACAATGCGGATGGACTTGATGCGAATGGAACTAATGCGGATGAGCACTTATGCGACTGGACCTCCAATCGCATGACCCCCATGCGACTGGCCTTTCAATTGTGCGAACGAACCTTCAATCGCGCGAATGGACCCCAATCGCACCCTATTTGGCCGTATGGCCTCCATTCGGCCTCCAGTCGGTCTCCTAGCCCTAGCTGATGCAGAATGCAGTTCATCCCGACTGCAGCCGAGGGTTTTTGGCCTCCAAACTCATCTAAACCCATTTTAAGCCCAAATCGACCATCCTAAATCTTAGGGATGCATACCGTAACACCTTTCAAGCACACACAAGCTCACAATCAAGAATCAAACGCATCATACACCACACACCCCAAATGGGTCAAACATATACATATACAAAAACGGTTTTTATGCTTTCCAGCCTCAAAATCGGTTGAAAACAAGTAAAAGTGGGGTCCTTGAACTCACACAAATGAGCACAACGGCAAGGTCTTCGATTTGGCTTGCAACACGACGATTTTGGCGATCCGAACTAACCCGAACCAACACTTTTCCTCTTTT
The DNA here is from genome assembly GCA_025506515.1 of Flaveria trinervia. Lineage (NCBI taxonomy): Eukaryota > Viridiplantae > Streptophyta > Magnoliopsida > Asterales > Asteraceae > Flaveria > Flaveria trinervia. The sequence goes on from CM046441.1 coordinate 55,001,961, forward strand.
CTTCTTCTTTCTCTCTTCACTCTCTCCTCTGGCTGATTTTGTGAGTATGGGGGAGGGGGTAGGGGCTGCCCTCTCCCTTATATACTCCACTCACCCGACTTTCTTTCGTGGGTGAGTTTGGTCCCTCAACTTGGACTTTATTTTTTCTTCCTTCGTCGGCTTCAAAATAATAAATAACCAGGTGTTACAAGTCCACCCCCCTTAAATAGGTTTCTTCCCCGAAACCTGTTATTTTTCGAACAAATGTGGATAGTGCTGTCTCATTTCTTCCTCAGTCTCCCACGTTGACTCGGATCCCTTCCTGTGCTTCCATTGTACACGCACGAGGGGAACCACTTTATTTCTCAGCTCCTTTCCTTTCAATCAATGATTGCCACTGGTTGCTCCACATAGTTGAGCCGTTCGTCTACTTCGATATCTTCCAGTGGGACAATCATATCTTCATCTGCCATGAACTTCTTAGATGAGATACATGAAATGTCGGGTGAATTCCACTTAACTAATCCGGTAACTCCAATCTATAGGCCACCTCTCCTATTCGAGCGATGATTCAAAAAGGGCCTATATATCTTGGGCTCAACTTGCCCCGCTTCCTAAATCAGATGATACCCTTCCAAGGTGAGGCCTTCAACATAACCCGGTCACCCACCTGGAACTCAATCGGCTTGCGTCTTTTATCAGCATACGACTTCTGTCTATCTTTGGCTGCCTTCATAAAGGCTTTAATCTTCTCAAGCTTCTCAGTCGTAGCCTCAATTACCTCGATGCTCCCCAATTCCCTCTGACTAATATCACCCCAACAAACGGGTGTTCTGCATCTCATACCGTATAGCATCTCATATGGTGGCATACCAATGCTGGCATGGTAGCTATTGTTGAATGAGAATTCGGCTAACGGTAGATGGTCATCCCAACTCCTCCCGAAATCAATCACACATGCCCAAAGCATGTCTTCCAATGTCTGAATGGTCCTTTCTGACTGACCATCAGTTTGGGGATGATAAGCCGTGCTAATATGTAACCTCGTCCCCATAGCGTCGTGGAATTTCTTCCAAAATTTAGATGTAAACCGGGTGTCGCGATCAGATACAATAGACACCGGCACACCATGACGAGTTACAATTTCCTTGATGAACAGATCAGCCAACCTCTCAGATGAATATGTCTCGCGGATCGGTAGGAAGTGAGCACTCTTCGTCAAATGGTCAACTACCACCCATATGGCATCGTACCCTTTCGAGGTACGCGGCAGCTTCGTAATGAAGTCCATGGTGATGTGCTCCCACTTCCATTCCGGTATATCCAAAGGTTGTATCTTCCATATGGCTTTTGATGCTCAGCCTTCACCTGTAAACAAGTAAGGCACTTACTCACATACTCCACCACATCGCGCTTCATACCCGGCCACCAATAATTCTTCTTCATGTCTTGGTACATTTTCGTGGCACCTGGATGAATGGAGTATCGAGTCTTGTGAGCTTCATCCATTACCTTCACCCGTAGATCCCAAAACGAGGAATCCACACACGACCGAATCGGGTTCTAACACCGAGTGTGTTTTCACCCAATTCTCCAACCAGACCTCTCATTCTTTCGGAGTTAAGATGATCTTCTTTCAGTGCCTCATCTTGAAACTCTTTGACCTGCTTCATTACATCAGAGGTCATTATCAGTTGGTATGCTTTCACCCGAATCGGCTCGGGCCTCTCTTTTCGGCTAAGGGCATCAGCCACCACATTGGCCTTGCCCGGATGGTAGTGGATCTCGCAATCATAATCCTTTATAAGTTCCAACCACCATCTCTGTCTCATGTTCAGATCCTTCTGCTCGAAGAAGTACTTCGGACTCTTGTGGTCTATGAAAATGGTGTACTTTGTCCCATAAAGATAGTGCCTCCAAATCTTTAGTGCAAAGACCACGGCTGCTAGCTCCAGGTCATGAGTAGGATAATTGACCTCATGAACTTTCAACTATCAGGATGCATATGCTATAACCTTCCCTCTCTGCATTAACACACACCCCAACCCTGAGTAGGAAGCATCAGAATAGACCACCAGATCTTCGCTTCCTTTGGGTAATGACAGAACAGGAGCTTGAGTCAATCTTGTCTTCAATTCTTCGAACGCCTTCTCCTGAGCCTGACCCCATAAAAACTTTACATCCTTCCGGGTCAACTTAGTAAGTGGAGAAGCAATCTTAGAGAAGTCTTGGATAAAATTCTATAGTAGCCCGCCAAACCCAAGAAACTACGAATCTCGGATGGCGTCTTTGGTGACTTCCATTGCATAACCGCCTCCACTTCGCCAAGTACACCATAATCCCGTCGGGATTCACCACATGACCCAAGAACTGAACTTCGCACAACCAGAACGCGCACTTGGAGAATTTAGCATACAACTTCTCCCTCCTCAGCGTCTCTAGATTCTCCCGAATGTGACCGGCATGCTCAATCTCGCTCCTCGAATAAATCAGGATATCATCAATAAACACAATCACTGATTTATCTAGTATCGGCCGACACACACGGTTCATCAAATCCATAAAAACAGCTAGCGCATTGGTCAAACAAAAGACATGACAAGAAACTCGTAATGACCATAGCGTGTGCGGAAAGCTGTTTTAGGGATATCTAGTTCCTTCATCTTCAACTGATGTAACCAGATCGAAGGTCTATCGTTGAAAACCAACTGGCACCCTGAAGCTGATCGAACAAATAGTCTATCCTCGGTAAGGGGTATCGGTTCTTCACCGTCAACTTGTTCAGCTCGCGGTAGTCAATGCACATCCTCATACTACCGTCCTTATTCTTTACAAACAGGACCGGAGCACCCCAAGGAGAGATACTCGGTCTAATGAACCCCTTATCAAGCAGCTCTTGCAACTGCTTCATCAATTCCTTCATCTCCGTCGGAGCTAACCGATACGGTGCCTTGGCAACAAGTTGGGCACCCGATATCAGATCAATCTGAAACTCAATCTCTCCGTCAGGTGGCACTCCTGGTAGGTCTTCTGAGAACACGTCTGGAAAGTCACACACAACCGGTACATCAAAAAGTTGTGGTGTTGGCGTGTCTACATCCTTTACATAGGCCAACTAGGCACTACATCCGCGCCTCATACATTTTCCCGCCACCGCCATCGAAATCACTTTCGGAATTGTTGTAACCTGATCACCATAAACCATCACCAAACTCCCGTCCGGCACTATCAACCGAATCATCTTCTTGCGACACACAATGTTCGCCTCGAAGTCCGCCAACCAATCCATCCCAAAAACCAAATCAAAACCACCCAAGGTCATCACGAATGGTCTAACAGGAAACTTATGACCTTCTAATTCCACCTCACAGTTCTCTATCATCTCAGAAATCCTGGTAGACTTACCTATGGCAGTTTCTACATCAAAGGGCGCATCAACACGTCTGCTACTAACAGGAAGCTTAGCACAGAAAGCAGCAGAAATAAAACTTTTATTGGCACCCGAATCAAATAACACGGAAGATAAATTTTGGTTCACTAGAAACGTACGGGACACAACATCAGGGTCCGTCCTAGCTTCCTCCTGTGTCATAGTGAATGCCTGGCACTCGCCCTCATCCTTCACTTCTCGTCTTCTTCACCCCAGAACCCTCAGCCCTCGACTTCTTATAGTCTCTGCTCATATACCACTTTCCCCACAGTTGAAACATTTGCCTGCCAGGCAATCCTTGCCATATGCCCTGTCTTCCCACACTTGAAGCACACATTCAAACCCAGCCTACATTCTCCTGCATGCTCCTTCCCACACTTGCCACACCTCCTCGATCCCACTCCCGGTGTGGCCACGCGGCGGTCATCCACCCGTGCCTTTTTGTTACCGTCGAGGCATCACCCCGACCAAACCTCCTCCCATTCCAGTTCTGATCACCACCACCCTTCTTATTCGCTTCAGTCACCACCACCTCCCGCTCATCATACAGTCTCCCTGCCAATCAACCGCCAACCTAAACGTGCTTGGTCGGGTGGCGATCATATGCCTGCAAACATCCACCGGTAAGCCCTGAATGTACCTCTTGATCTTCCGAGATAGAGGCGTCACTGATCTGGCACCAATCGTGCCATCTCATTGAACTTTGTTGTGTACTGCTGGTGTGTCATGGTTCCCGCCTCCAGCTGCAGAAACTCCCTCTCTATCTTATCCATTTCCCTGTGAGGACAGAACTCCTCAATCACCATCTTCTTTAGTTTGGGCCATCTCATTCTCCCGATTGCCCGATTACCTTCTGCTTGGACAATGTTGTCCCACTAGCATAGTGCCGAGTCCACAAATGAATGAGTGGCAAACTTCACCTTCTGATCTTCCGGCACTCGCTGATGTCGAGAACGGCCTCCATCTCTCTCACCCATCGGTGAGCAGCGGCAACATTGCCATTACCGTCGAAAGTAGGGGGCTTGCATCTCATAAACACCCCATAGTTACTACCTCATGCTACCTCCTGCATAGGCTCTTCTTCTTCCTCCTCTTCATCATCCGAGAGAACCGTTTCCGGCTCTGGTTGTTCCCGTCCTTCCGAGGACCGTTTCTCTCCTTTCTTTCCCCTTCTCTTACTGCCTTAATCACTTCAGTCACCACAGATGGTAGAATCGTCTGCATGACCTGGTGAACCTCTTCCACCACGGGTCCTTTACTGAGGCTCTCAGATTGGCGCTCTCGTCGCCACCCTCCGGATGAGGGGTCTCTGGTTCTTCATGAACCACCTTCTCAACTCTGGGTCGCCCTCTATTGGGTCGTGGTTCAGCACCGTGACCTCCACCCCTTGAAGCTTTCGAAGATCTACCTCCGTCCATCACACACACACTGAAAGATTCAAACACCAACATGGTCATTCAAGGGAACAACTCAGTTTATGTCAATTATAGTAAGTTCCTAATTACAGTGCTAGTTGGGATTAGCCACTTAGTTACTCTCCATACCCCAAGCATTACATGTTCTGACTGCATCAGTATTTAAATCTACAAACAACACATAACCACATACCATGCGCACATAAAACCGGTTAACTTTACGAAAATACCTGATGGCACGCAGCTACTCAGATTGGCATCCCATTCCCATTCCGTCCATTTTTAGTTTAAGTTAAGGTTTATTTTGAAAATTTACCCATTTCACTTAAACTTTGGCTCTGATACCAACTTGTAAGGCCCCCTTTCCGGGACGCTTACAGTTGGTCATTCATCCCGCATAAAACATATAATTACATTTGTCTTAAGAAAATATTGCAGCGGAAACATTCAAAAATGACATCTCATTTCATTATAAACACTTTTGCCAAATAATACATCATTATCCGGTTACAAAATACATGTTTGCATTACATCACAAAAGCATTATAATTGGATGCCATCCCAAAAGAGCTAAGTAGCCTCGCAGTGCCATCCTCAGCAATCATTACCTGCCAACTGGAAAACCTACAAAAGTCAGCGTTGCTGAGTGAGTTCCAGTTTTATAATAAAACATACTTTGTTTTCATTAAAACCATTCTTTTCTTTCACGCGATCATACATCATACGTACACATAGATAATATCTTTATTATCTCTTTCGTTCATTCATTCATTCGTTTGTTATAACTTTACTTGCACATCGGATATCTCTCGTACCAATACCATATGCTACACCCCGAACAATTTAGCTACTGGGTTGAAGTCAATAGAACAGTGAGCGTATGCCACAGTACTAGAGGTAAGCGGTAGAGGCACTACACGTTTGGTCGATCACAAAGAAGGTCCCTGATATCCAATGCTTGCAAGACTTCTTTCATTCATTCATTAATGCATGCATTCATCATCACGTTCCTATTTCATTCATTCATTAATGCATGCATTCATCATCATGTTCCTCTTTCATTATCTTTCACTTTACGTTACATAATACTTCGTTCATTCATTATCATAACACGTAAAGCCACAGGAAAGATAAACATACATCATAATAAGGAACATAACATGCACAGACATCATGTCATACAGAGCAACATCATACATACATAATATGCATATACATGCAACATCATCATCATGCCCTACGTGCTCTCTAAGGCCACAACAATCATCTTACATGCTCTTACGGGAACCTTTATATCAACACTTACATCTGTAATTTCCCCCAAAAGTCAGAAGTCAAACTATACTTTCCTCGGGTGCAACAGCCCTATTCAGGCGTATGGACACCTTCAGTCGTGTGGCCTCCATGCGACTGAACACTATGCGAATGAACTAATGCGGATGGACACTCATGCGAATGAACACCCAGTCGTGTGAATGGACAATGCGGATGGACTTGATGCGAATGGAACTAATGCGGATGAGCACTTATGCGACTGGACCTCCAATCGCATGACCCCCATGCGACTGGCCTTTCAATTGTGCGAACGAACCTTCAATCGCGCGAATGGACCCCAATCGCACCCTATTTGGCCGTATGGCCTCCATTCGGCCTCCAGTCGGTCTCCTAGCCCTAGTGATGCAGAATGCAGTTCATCCGACTGCAGCCGAGGGTTTTTGGCCTCCAAACTCATCTAAACCCATTTTAAGCCCAAATCGACCATCCTAAATCTTAGGGATGCATACCGTAACACCTTTCAAGCACACACAAGCTCACAATCAAGAATCAAACGCATCATACACCACACCCCAAATGGGTCAAACATATACATATACAAAAAAAGGGTTTTTATGCTTTCCAGCCTCAAAATCGGTTGAAAACAAGTAAAAGTGGGGTCCTTGAACTCACACAAATGAGCACAACGGCAAGGTCTTCGATTTGGCTTGCAACACGACGATTTTGGCGATCCGAACTAACCCGAACCAACACTTTTCCTCTTTTCTTCTTCTTTCTCTCTTCACTCTCTCCTCTTGGCTGATTTTATGAGTATGGGGGAGGGGGTAGGGGCTGCCCTCTCCCTTATATACTCCCACTCACCCGACTTTCTTTCATGGGCGAGTTTGGTCCCTCGACTTGGACGTTATTTCTTTTTCTTCCTTCGTCGGTTTCAAAATAATATATAACCGGGTGTTACATCAATCTTCTATGAATCTTGTGCAAGTGGGAGATTGTTGGACCTCATATGTCCAAAACACATACAAGATTGATGTGGTTAGCACGTCATGATCCAAGTCGGGTCATACCCAATAACAAGCTATACAAACACCTATTAATATTTATTTGTTAATAGGATCATACAAATAAATACCGACACCAATTTAAAAAATGGGTTTTTCTAAAACGTTGCTTTGTAAGAGAATAACATTATATGGATAATTTGTTCATGAGAAATTATTTGTTTCATTATTTAAGTTGGTTAAATAATAATAAATAAAAGTGTGTTATTGTTATAAAATTAACAGGGGTTTTAATTTTTTAAAAATTATGGGTTAGGAGTGTATATTTTATAAAACTAAAAATGGGGGGGAAACCCATTTTAGGATGGTGCTTTGGCCACCCAAAGGGGCCTTTGGACCTGCCCTTTTCTTGTTTTTTGCAAGCCTTTACCATCACTACACTCTTCTATCATTAACACACTTCTCTCACACACACATCTTGCAAGAGTTCTCTAAAAAACATAGCTAAAATTTTCGGATTTGAGGCAAAAATACAAGGCTAAAATTCGTTTTTTTGGAAGGAGCTTTGTAGAGTTCTTGGTGTTGAGCTTCTTAACAAGCTATGTGTTTGGAAAAGGCTTGTGGGCATCACTTCTTGAGGCCTCCTCTTTTGAAGGCTAGACACATTCAAGAACATCATCATCTATCATTTTTCATCCACAACTTTTGCACAAGAAAGGTTATCTTCTATTAACACCCTATGGTTGGTTTTGTGTTGGTTGATAGCATATTATTTCACATACATTTGATCCTTATTCTTGGGTTTCGTTTGTAGTTTAATATGGCAAATAATTCAGATTATAAACCATATATTAAACTTATTTTTCGCTGTATTTTCATAGTTTAAATGGTTAAATTAAGTGTTTTACATGTGACAAAACCCAACGCTCCCTGCCGTGAACCTTCCGTCGATTGCACCACTCTTTCGAACCCCAACTAACCGCCGTTAGCTATCGCCGGTTGCCGTCGCCTCGCCGTTTAGTCGTTTTGCAGGTAACCGATCATTATGAACCTTGTTTTGTGTCGTTTCGATTCGTATCGCGGTGTTATTTCGATATAATGGTTCGGTCGTTTCGGGCAGCTTGTGTTCGTTCCTATGCGTACAAATATGTATATATTTATGCGTGTGGACCGTTTGTACATATTTCTGGGTGTGTTGCTGCCGCGTTTGTGTATATACGTGACGGTATGTGTATATATATGTAAGATTGAGTTTGTGTGTGTATATATATTCTATTTATTTATATATGTATATGTGTGGTGTGACGGTATTGTGTGCATATATATATATATATATATATATATATATATATATATATAATATATATATATATATATATTATATATATATGTGGGTTTGTATGTATTTATGCATAACAGTAATGCATAATGTATGCATATCTATGTGTGTGCAGTGTGTGTGTTATGTGTGTGTGAATCAGTGTGTATGTAGGTATATATATATGTTTGAAAGTGTGAGATGATGTATGTATGTGTGCGCGGTATGTGTGGCGTGTGTTAGTGTGTATATGTATTTGGGTGGGTCGATCGCGTGCACGTGTGTTTGTTGAACATGTGTTTGTGTGGGTGTCGTTAAGTGAAACATACGCAGCAGCCTTCGGTTGTTATATTCGCGACGAATGGATGTGTTGGCGTGTATACATCGATATCGTATGCGTATGTTTGCAGCTACATATAAGTACATATATAGATATGGGAGTGTTGGATGAAGATGAGTAAACACACACACACACACACACACACACATATATATATATATATATATATGTGTGTGTGTGTGTGTATGATATTTTGTGAATGCAGATATGGTGTACATATGGGTGTGTGCTCAAGTGCATGCATATATTTTGTGTTTATGAAATTGTGTGTGTTATTATTATTATATTATTATTATTATTATTATTATTATTATTATTCATAGTATTATTATTGTTATTGTTATTATATTATTATTAGTATTATTATTATTACTAATATAGTATGTTGTGTGGTGTGTAATATATATTATGTGTGTGAGTTGCACCTTGAACCCGAATCGACCCGAACTGAACCAAAACCGGCCGAACGTATCTATTCTCTATAGACTCGTCTTAAGTTTTTATTATAACTAATTATAGGTGTTTGATCGTCGTTTGCTCTCACCCTTTGAAGTTTTTGTCCAATTTAATTCGTCTCATTCAAGGTGAGTTTCGCGGCCCCGTTTTCATTTTAAACATTTACAAACTAGGGAGAAAAGTATGCTCACTCTTTTTATGCTGTGAACTTATTCAATTCTTTTGGGACAGTTGTGTTTATTGTTTGTAAGTATTTACTAGTACGTGCATGAGTTTTCTTTATGATTCTATATTCACAACTATTTAACTCTGGTGTTGGAGCCGACGGACAGATATTGATAGTACTTTTGGGTTGACACCCCCACCCATGCTTGTTAGTATACTAGTTGGGACTGACAGTGGCTAGGAAAGGCCCTAGGGTGAATATGTTCCGATAAATTCTTTGTGTATGTCGTAGGTTTAGTTGTGATGCTCATGATTACATGTGATATTACTTGCTTATAACTGTATGCACTCATGTCCTACCAAACTTTTGCACAGCATCAAGTTTTGTTTATTATTTAAACCTGTGAACTCACCAACATTATGTTGACCATTTTGAGCATATCTTTTCAGGTAACAATCATTGAGGATTGCTAGGGAAGTTGGCCCTAGCGTTGAACTTAGTCTTACATTATCTTAAAATTGGATGCATTTGACATTTGCTTGTTATTCACATTTTGGTTACTTGTTCCCGGGTTGTGGGATTTTTACTCTGTTTGTTTTATATGACTATGTTTGTCGTGGAACTAACTAACCATGACACAAATCTCCATTTGTGTTCAGTGACATCATGACATGTTGACTTTCATTATTTAATGCATCTCTATTAATTATCAATGTGTTATGACGATCCCGTCCATTACATCCTCGTGTTTCCGTTATAAGCGAGGGTGTGACAGTTTATATGTGAAAAAGATTTAAGACAAAGTTAATGAAAATGAATAAACTTTAAAATTCGGATGTCGGTCCCACCTTTAAAAAAGTAGTTTGCTTTTTGCTCAAAAAGTAGTTTTGTTGGAACTCAAAAAGCTTCCGAAGGTAAATTGTCTTCGAAAGTTTTAATGAAAAAGCTTTCGAAGCTAAAATGACTTCGGAAGAATTTCCAAAGAGTTTTGGAAAATTTTGCTTTGAAAGAAAATTAAGACTTCGATGTTTTGTTCAAAAGAACAAAGCTTCCGAGAGTTAATTTGCTTCGGAAGAAAATTGTCCTTAAAAACATATAAGTGCTTAAGAAAGGTTTTAAGCTTCGGAAGATATTTCAGAAATTTCTTCCGAAGGAAAATAACTTAGGCAATTATTTGTTTTGAAGGCATAAGTTTCTTCCGAAGGTAAAAACATATCTTCCAAAGGATAAAAAATTTTCAGAAATCTAAGCAAAGACTTCAAAAGGTTTTCATCCAAAGGAAACAAGATCTTATGAAGGTGATAAACTAGACAACTTAGGACACATAGATTTTAAAAAATAATAAGAATTAGTTTTAAGAAAAACCTACTCAAAGTTTATCATCCCAATAGCTTATATAAGATACTTAAATCTCTGTCCATCAAAGACTTTTGTAAACAGATCAGTATATTGTTCATTTGTGTGAACATTGACTACTTTAATTAATCCCTTTTCAAAGATATCTCTAATTAAATGATACTTGATATTGATGTGTTTTGTCCTTGAGTGCTGCACAGGATTCTCTGTGATAGAGATAGCACTGTTATTGTCTATGTGAATAGGAGTCTCCATGAAGTTTAATCCATAGTCAAGCATCTGATTCTGATTCCAAAGCACTTGAGCATAGTAGCTTGCAGCAGCAATGTATTCAGCTTCAGCAGTTGATGCAGAGACACAAGATTGTTTCTTGCATTGCCATGAGACAACCTTTCCACCAAGAAACTAACATCCCCCAGATGTAGATTTTGTAGTCATATTGTAACCACCATAATCATTGTATGTATAAGCATACAGATTGAAGTCAGAATTCTTAGGATACCAAATACCAAGTGTTGAAGCACCTTTGAGATATCTTAGAATCCTTTTGATAGTGATGAGGTGAGACATCTTGGGGTTGGCTTGATATCTTGCACAAATACATGTGGCAAACATGATATCAGGCCTGCTAGTTGTAAGATACATAAGAGTCCCAATCATAGCCCTATATAGGTGTTCATCTACACACTCCCCCTCAAGATCAGACCCAAGGGAGTGGTTTCTAGCTATGAGTGTCTTAGCAATCTTACAATCAGTCATGTTGAATCTTTTGAGTATGTCTTGAACATACTTTGACTGACTTATGAAGATGCCATCTTCAACTTGCTTCACTTGAATTCGAGTTCCCCCATGGCATTCATTTCAAATCTGTCCTTCATCAGCTTCTCAAAGTCTTTGTAGAGCTTTGGATTAGTTGAACCAAAGAGGATGTCATCTACATACACTTGAACTAACATTAAGTCATTTCCCTATCCTTTGATGAAGAGAGTTCCATCTATGGTGCTCCTTCTATATTCATGCTTGTAAAGATACTGATATAGAGTCTCATACCATTTTCTTGGTGGCTGATGCAGTCCATAAAGAGCTTTGTCAAGCTTGCAGACATAATCAGGATGATCAGGATCTGTAAAACCAGGTGGTTGTTTAACATATACATCTTCATCAATCACCCCATATAGAAAATCACACTTGACATCAAGTTGATAGACCTTGAAGTTCTTGGATGCAGCAAATGCCAAGAATATCCTAACAGCTTCTAGTTTTGCTATAGGAGCAAAGACATCAGTGTAGTCAATTCCTTCTTTTGTGTGTACCCTTAAACAACTCGTCTAGCTTTGTTTTTTATGACAATTCCTCTATCATATTTCTTATTCCTAAACACCCATTTGGTTCCTATAGTAGTCTCCCCATAAGGAAGAGCACAAAGGTTCCAAACTTTCTGCCTTTTGAATTGAAGCAGCTCCTCTTGCATGGCTTCAACCCAACTTCCATCCTTTAGAGCCTCATCATTTTTATTTGGCTCTATCTGAGATAAGAAACAAGAGTGAAGACAAACATTTGCTTCATGGGTTTGTCCTCTTGTTCTTACCCCTGTGTTAACATCTCTAATGATGTTTGTGGTGGGGTGAGACTTGTGGATCCTTAGCTGAGGGATCACAACAAGTTGCTCAGAGAGATCTAAATTTGAAAAAGTTTAGATCTAGCATTGATGCTTCATCCACCACATCAGCACACTTATCAAGAGAAACTTGATCTAATGAGTGTGTGACATCATTGATGTTTTCATCAATGGAGTGTTATCAACATCAAGAAATTCCTGATCACTATCACCACCAACATCATTTTCTTCTGCATTTGAAGCGTCTTTATCTGGTGTTGAGCCTCTGCGCTGGAATTTGAAAGCATCTCAGATGTATCAGCTAAATTTGTCATTGTGGTGCTGATAGAAACCTCATTTGCAGAAGTAGTTACAACTGGAGCTAAAGATGTGTGACTTGAAGGTCTTCTTAGCTCAAATCTTGGGTCAGGATCACCTGTACATAAGATATTTGTATATCCTGAAACATTCTCACAAGATTTGTTAAAATAGTTGGTAACTAAATCAAGATCAAATAACCAATCAGGACCAGAACCAGCCACATAGGGTGTGTGTTCATTTAAAGACACATTGGCTAACTCCTCAACAATTCTAGTTCTTAGATTGTATACTCTATAAGCCTTAGCTTGAGAAGAGTATCCAATAAAGTGTCCATCATCTGATTTCTTAGCAAATTTAGCAATTTGATCTTTGGTATTCAAAATGGTGCAAGAACATCAAAATGACCTGAGAAAACCAATGAAAGGTTTTCTCTTATGCAAAGTTCATAAGGAGTCTTGCCATGAGTCTTAACCACTAAAACTCTATTTTGCACAGAGCAAGCAAGGTTGACTGCCTCTGCCCAGAAGGTGATGGGCAGTTTAGAGTCAGACAACATGGTTCTTGCAGCTTTAATCAGTGTCTTGTTTCTCCTTTCAGCAACACCATTTTGCTGAGGAGTCCTGGGAACACTATATTGTCTTGTAATACCCTTTTCATCACAAAATGTATCAAGGATTTGGTTCTTGAATTTAGTTCCTTGATCACATCTTATGGTTTTGACCTTGTGATCACATTGATTCTCAATCTTTAAGATGAAATTCTTTAGAATCTCAGGAGTCTCATCCTTAGATCTAAGGAAAAAGACCTAAGTGAATCTTGTAAAGTCATTTGTGATCACCAAACAATAAGAGGTCCTTCCTAGACTCATTATATTGGTGGGGCCAAAGAAATCCATATGTAATAAGTGTAGGGGTGTAGTGATGGAGTTTCTTTCCTTAGGCTTCTGAGATACCTTATGTTGCTTCCTTTTTAGGCATGCAACACAATGATCATCACTTGTAAACTCTTTTTTGGCATTCTAGTTACTAAATCATTCTTAATAAGTTTATTAATGTTCTTAAAGTTTACGTGGCACATTCTTTTATGCCATATGAAAGACTCATCACTAGTTGCTTTAGATAAAAAGCATGAAACTTCTCCAGAGGGAGATGTCTCTTGCAAGTCCATCTTGTACAGGTTCCCTTTCTGGGGGGCTCTAAGCAAGATATGCTCATGAGGAATGACCACCTAGGGCTTGAGAAATTTGCACTCATGCTCAGTAAAAAGCATGTTATGATTCTGTTCACGAAATTGGGATACACTCAAAAAATTGTACCCAACCTCCTTGACAAAGTTTACCTTTTCAATGCTGAGCTTACCATTTGTGACCTTGCCCCTTCCAGAAATGTAACCACCTTCATTTCTTCCAAAAGAAACTGGCCCTTCATCAATTATTTCAAAGTTTTGGAGTAGTGACCTATTGCCTGTCATGTGCCTAGAACAGGCACTATCAATGATCCAGACATTCTTGTTTGTTTTGAGCTATTCATGCACAAAGAAAATGATTAGTTACATTTAGAAACCCAAGCCTTATTGGTCTTGGGCTCAACAAAAGAAGTAGAAGGTAATGAAACAGTAATAGATCCTATTGTTGTGTTTTGAGGATCTTGAGCTGTTGTTGATGGAGAACATTCAGTCATTTGGTCTTTATTTGACTTCCACACCACCTTTGGAAGTTTGGACTTGACCTTCATCACTTTAGAAGCTTTAGAGACTTCGGAAGTTTTGATGACTGGACCTTTGGAAGATTCTACAAATACTACAACAGACTTCAGTCCTTTAGAAGTATTCCTTTCTTCCGAAGGCAATTTTCCGCTTGCCTTCTTCTTTGTTTTGGATTGTCGATAAAATAGATTTTCCTTCCGAAGCTGAAATTCTCTTTGAGCTCTTGGAAGTCTCTTTTCTAGTCATATGGAGAGTACCTCTTGGATTGTATGGACAATCCTTAGCAAGATGAGAGGTGCTTTCAGACATAACGCATTCTACCTTTTTCTTCCGAAGAGCCTTCTTCTGGGAACAAGACTGACTTTGATCACATCCCTTCTCTAACTTCATCTTTGCAGATGCTGAGACAGCCCTTTTAGGCTGAGAACTGTTCTTGGAGTTGGATGGTCCAGGTTGTGTAGTAGTGGTACATAACAGATCAGCCTTCTACTTGGTGCTGAGATGATTTGAACATGAACATGAACCAGAACTCTTGGTAGAAGAGTTTAGGTTGATGTCTTCAGTCTTCACCACTTCAAACCCTGAAGAGATAAAAACTTGTTTCTGCCTAGAATCAAAAGTGGCCTTGATCTCTTGAGCCTTCCTAGCTTTTATTTTGCTCTTTCTGATCAAGTTCTTTCTCACAGACTTGGTTATCACAGTTTTTCTTTTCTCCTCAGAAGGATAGTGACCCTTCTTAGAATCCTCCTCTTCACTCTTCTCAGAGGAATTCTTCACTATCACTACTTCATCCTCTTCACTCAAAGGATCTATAAGAGGAAGCTCATCTTCACAAGTTCCACCCCTAGGTGATCTTACAGATAAGATTGTGTATGGAGGAGCTATCTCACTAGATCCTAGTCCCTGCTTGTTTTGATAACATACTTTGGCATGCAGGGATGCAGATATCATGTTCTTGAAGGTCTATTCTTCAAGAACACATTTTTCTACCCTAGCCTTGCTGACCAAAAGCTCATCCTGGCATTTAGTCAATTTAGTTATAAGATCCTTGATCTGAGTCCTATAATTGGTGTGCTCATGTTTTAGAACTGAAATGGTTTTCTCTAAGTCCTTTATCTTTAGCTTATAGTCACATTCAGTCTTTCTAAATCAGCTTTTAAGATGTTTAAGGACTCAAGATCAGATCTCATTTCTAAGTTGTAGGACCTATATCTGTTGACTTTAGCAATACATTCAGGAGTACAAAGATGTTCTAATACCTTTGGTTCATCATGATCAGTCATCAATGCTTGGTTTGGAGATGTATTTTCCACCTGAAAGCTCCAGTCAAAGTGTTGGACCAAAAAAACCAATGAGCCATATCAGAAAAACCTTTAAGTCCCACAGACATCAAAACAACTGAAGTGATCTAACAGCTAAAGACAACTGCTGAAGACAAAGTCTGAAGACAACTGTTGAAGACAAAGTCTGAAGATCAAGTTCTCAGAAGTTGTCACAACAGCTGAAGTAGTTCTCTTCAGTAGTTGTGATGGTTTATATTTCAGTAGTTTGTAATCAGTAGTTTTATGTTATGTAAAACATCTGAAGTTCTTATACTTCAGATGTTATAACTTTAGTAGTTGTAATGTTAGTTTATACTTAGCTTTTAATGAAGGTGTCCTCAGTTGTTGTGGACATCTTCAGTAGTTTAGTTTACTTTCAGTTGTTTGTATAAATCAGTTAGATGTCACTATCAAGTGACGTCAGCTGATGTCACATTCCTTATAAAAGGAATGTTGACCTAATTTCCCCCCACGGGAAGTTTGTGCATGAATGAAAGCATTCTTTTTGCAGAAAACTCTCTCTCTCTATAACTGTTACTGCTTAATTGAATATTCATATTATTCTTGCTAGAATTTCATCTAATTCGTGTGCTATTCCCCTGCAAATCCTAATCTAATTGATCAAACTAGATCTCGATCTCTTCAAATGGTATCAGAGCAGGTTAATCATTGATCGATTTAACAATTGATCATTGAAACTGTTCTTTTGATATCTTAGTTTGATCGAATTAGCAAATTTGCAAGAATTGGTTATAGAGTTTGTTTTTCTGTTGCTTCCTGTGAATCAATTTGAGATTCTTCTTGTTTCAAACTGTGTTGTTGAGTTTTTGAGTTAGATCTGTTAAACTCTTATTGAACCTGTTTAAATTGGTGAAAATGGCTGTATCAATCAATGATCCTCACAATACTGGCTCCTCAACAAAGCCTTCGATGCTTGTTAGGAGTGAGTACAACATATGGCAACGACGAATGCTCCATCACCTGTCTGTTAATAGTTCAGGTTGTTGGAAATCTGTGGTTCATGGACCATATAAGCCTATGGTGAGTAATCCGGAAACCAATGAAATGATTCCGAAGAAGAAAGAGCAATATTCAGATGAAGATCTGAAACTGTTTGAAATTGATTCTAAAGCCCATGGAATTCTAGCCATGGCACTGCCTAATGAAATCTATTCTGGTCTTGTGCATCATGAATCTGCTCATGACCTCTGGGTTGCTCTGAAAGAACAATTTGGAGGAACTGATGAGGTCTTAGCAAATAATAGAGAAATCCTTGCCTAGCAATATGAGACATTCTCTCATAGAAAGGGTGAGTCACTAACTCAACAGTTTGAGCGATTCTCCTGTTTGATATCTGAGTTGAAAATGGTTAAACATGAATATACAAACAGTCAGATGAACAACAGATTTCTCAGATCTCTGCCTGAGAGATGGGACACATATACCATTGTCCTATGCTCCAGTGCAAATCTAGATAATCTATCTCTCACCCAACTTCATGGGAAACTGCTAACATTTGAATGAGGGATAGAATAGAAAAGAAAACTGACTGCATCTGGGAAGCTCACAATGATTTTGTACCAGGGAATACTGCTCTGGTTGGTCATGAGTCAGAATATGCTACATCAGAAAAAAATTCCTATGATGAGCATATTGATTTCTCTTCAAACAGTGGAGATCATGCTTTTGCTGGTATTGATTGTAACTCAGGATGTAATAGTGACAATCTGTGCTTTTTGATGGATGATTTGAAAGGAATTGCTGATGATGATTTGGAATAGATGGATATTTTGAGCCAAATGGCATTAGTTAATATCAGATCTCAAAAATTTTACAAAAGGACAGGTAGAAAATTCCCTGGTCTCTCTGGAAAAACCAAAGTTGATTTTGACAATAGCAAGTTGAGGTGTCACAAGTGCCATAGACTTGGACATTTGAAAGAGAGTGTAGATCATCTGGATCTAACTCTTCTGCACCCTTTGTGACCTTTCCAAGTAATAATTCACAAAAAAAGGGCAACATTCTACCAGGTCATCATTCACAAAATCAATCATCTCCTGCATATTTTGTTCCTCAAGGTCAAATGCCATATCCTTATCCCTGTTTTTACATGCCACAGTCCAATCAGGTTCCTGTACCCATAGCTCAACAATCACATGCCCTACCTGAGCCTCCGCCATCTCAATCAAGTCAACAATCTCAATCTCAATCTCAATCACATCAAAGCTTTTTCACTCCTGGTGTTGTTGACTGGAGTAGTTTACTAGATGATCTTTCTGGTTATTCTGAACAAATGTTTTCTGGTACTGGTCAACATGGTGGTGAAAATCCTTTTGGAAATCTTGCTCTTATGGCCCTGGAGTCTACTGGTGGTTCAAGCTTAAATGCTTCATCATCACAGGTACCACAAGTATCTTCTGAGGCTAGGGCCAAGTTGTGTTCTGAGTCATGCATAGTTGTTTTTGCTCAATTAGAGAAGCAAATACTGGTCAACATGGTGGTGAAAATCCTTTTGGAAATCTTGCTCTTATGGCCCTGGAGTCTACTGGTGGTTCAAGCTTAAATGCTTCATCATCACATGAGGCTAAGGCCAAGTTGTGTTCTGAGTCATGCATAGTTGCTTTTGCCTCAATTAGAGAAGCAAATGTAGCATTAATTAATCAAAATCTTGACCTAGAGAAAGTGATTTCCAAAAGAAAAGCTGAGTTTGAGTCTGTTTTAAAAGAAAAAGATGATGAGATTTACAAATTAAAATGCCAAATCACTGATGAAAAGGCTAAGGTAGAGGTCATTTTAGAAAATCACAAGAGTCTCAAAGAAACACTTGCAGCTACTCAAGTGGAGTGTGAACGCTGGGTAACATCTTGCAAGGGGTTTGAAATGCTTCTCAGTAAGCAAACTGCTTCAAATGTGAAGTTTGGGATCGGATATAATCACACTGAACCTCCTACAGATTTTACTCCCAAGACAGAAGTAAAATCTGAAGGTCAAATAAATTCCCAAACCACATCATCATGTGTCTCATCCTCAAGTGATAATGTACAATCAGAGGATGAAGTCAGTAATAGTACCTCAGCTAATCAATCTGCTGATGGTCTTACTGCTGATGAACACATGATCAAAGAAAAGCTTAGCACTTCAGGTGTTGTCTCACAAGGTACTCAAAGTACTGAAGAGCAAGTAACAACACCTGAAGAATATTTCAAACCAAATGGAACCAAACATGGTTTGACAACTGCTGAAGAGTCTATCAGGAAATCCAAATATACTGATAGAAAACTTCTGAAGAGCAAGTCTTCAGTTGTTACAAATCCTTCAGTACTTCACATAAGTACTGAGAGGAAGAAAGTACTGAAGAACACACCTTCAGTAGTTTCATCTTCTTCAGCAGCTGATCAATAGAAGATGAAGAAAAAGCCATGTGAAATATGTGGTCTATTCAATCATCTCACTGATGAATGTTGGTACAGAAAGGGTTCCAAATTTAACAAAGATAAAATCATTAAAAAGAAAATTAATAAAATGAAAGATGAATTTGAAACCATGTTTGTGCCACAACATCTCAACCTGATAAACCAAAGTCTTCACAAAAATCTAAACAGAAGAAAGAGGTTTATCATAAAACAGCTGAAACTACTCCTCAAAGAGTATCAAAACAACAGACTAAGTCTGTGTCTTTCAAAAAGGAGGACATGATGTCTCACAGGAACCATTCAAAAACAAGTACTGATGTGTCTGCTGAACTGAAGGCTTTAACAACCAATCAGACACAACTTGTTATCATGGTTCAACATCTGTTAGGGAGAGTTAACCAAATAGATGTACCTGTGATTAAACCATTGAAAAGGAAAACTAAGCCAAAATCAAAGGAATCCTTTTCAGCACCATCTCCATCTTCAAAGGCTGTTAATCATGACAAATCAGTTAGTATAAAATCTGTTGATGAGAACAAACCCAAAACCAAAATGGTTTGGGTCTCAAAAGCTAACTAGTTGTTGTGATATATGCAGGGTTCTTCAACATGCCATAGAAGCATCTGGTATGTGGACAGTGGAGGATCTATGCATATGACTGGAAGCAGATCTCTTCTTCATGACTACTCTCAAGGAAAGAAGGGATTTGTATCTTTTGGTAATGATGCTAAGGGTTACATCATCGGCAAAGGCTTTTTTTCAAATGGTGAAATAAGTTTGATGATGTCAACTATGTGGAGAATCTCAAGTACAATTTGTTGAGTGTCAGTCAAATGTGTGATAAAGGGCATGTTGCACTTTTCACTAGTTAGAACTATCGAATTCTGTCTTTCAATGTTTTGAATATGATTGACAAGATATTGGATGAACATACTCTCCTGAAAGCCAATAGGATTGGAAGAGTATATGCCTTAGACTTATCAAAGAAAATTGATCTAAAAGGCCATCCATGTCTGTTCTCCAAGGCCTCTCCTCAGGAATCTGAGCTTTGGCACAGAAGGCTTGGTCATGTGAACCTTAGAAATATGAACCAGTTGATCCTTCATGGCTTAGTGAGAGGTCTGCCATTAAAGGAGTTCAAATGTGATGATAATTGCTCTGCTTGTTTAAAAGGAAAGCAACATAAAATATCATTCCCTCCAATAGAAGAACCAAAGTCCACTGCCTGCTTGCAATTACTGCACATGGATCTTTTTGGTCTAGTAAGAGTGATGAGCATGGCAAAGAAAAAATATTGTCTGGTAATTGTGGATGATTATTCCAGATTTGTATGGACCTTCTTCTTACATTCAAAAGATGAGGCTGGTCAAATTATCATCTACTTTGTGTTGCATGTGGAAAAGCAGTATTCTCTTTCTGTCAAGTGTGTGAGGAGTGATAATGGCACAGAATTTAGAAATCACACACTTGATGAATTTTATTTCTCTAAGGGAATCAAGAAGCAATTTAGCATTCCTAGAACTCCTGAACAAAATGGAGTGGTGGAGAGAAAGAACAGGACCCTTATTGAAGCTGCAAGGTCAATGTTGGCTGATTCTGGTTTGCCACTAACCTTTTGGGCTGAAGCTGTTAACACAGCTTGTTATGTGCAAAATAGAGTATTGGTAAATCAAAGGTTGATGATGACTCCTTATGAAGTGTTACATCATTTGGCTCCTCTGATTTCCTTCTTTAGAGCATTTGGGTGTCCCTGTTATATTCTCAACACAAAGGATCCACTTCAGAAGTTTGAATCAAAGGTGGATGCAGGGTACTTTGTTGGGTATTCCTCTACTTGCAAGGCATACAGAGTTTTTAATTGCATATCAAAGATTGTAGAAGAAACCTTGCATGTAAAGTTTAATGAATCTCCAAAGGAGAAAATCCCACAAAACCCTGTGGAGTTATTTGATCTGGACATACTGCAATATGTTCCTTATCAGTCTCCAAATGTTGCAGGTTCTGTGAATCCATCATCTTTTGTAACTTGTTATCCATCTGTTGGTATAAATGCAAGTTTTAGTGATCAACTGCCTGAGTCTACTAAACTTGATGTTCCTGTAGCTTCAGCAGTTCCATCCACAACAAATGCTGATGAGATCTCTGAATCCTCTACTTCATTTGAATTATCATCTCATTCTAGGTTTCAAGAATCTGGATCACCATCTGTTGCTGATGTATCACCTACAAACACTTGCACAGATCTTATTGAGTATCAAGAACTGAAGAATCAACCCATGTCTCAGATCATTGATGACATCAATGCTGGTGTTTCAACCAGAAATCAATTGTCCAACTTTTGCTTCTATGCTCTCTTCATCAGTCAGCAAGAGCCAAAGAATTATCATATTGCATTAAGAGACAATGGATGGGTTGAAGTTATGCAACTTGACCTTCTTCAGTTTCAAAAGCAGCAAGTGTGGGAACTGGTTCCTCTTCCCCAAGGTAAGTGTGCCATAGGCACTAAATGGGTGTTTAGGAATAAAACTGATGAAAAAGGCCAAATTGTCAAGAACAAGACCAGACTAGTTGTATAGGGGTTTTCACAACAAGAAGGTATTGATTATGATGAAACCTTTGCCCCTATAGCTAGACTGGAAGCAATCAGATTGTTTTTAGCTTATGTTGCCTTTCATAATCTCAAATTTTTTCAAATGGATGTCAAAAGTGCATTCTTATATGGTAAAATAAAAGAAGAAGTTTATGTGTGCCAACCACCAGGTTTTGAAGATCATAAACATCCAGATTGGGTGTATAAGCTTGATAAGGCTCTTTATGGACTAAAACAAGCACCTAAAGCCTGGTATGAAACACTGCCCAATTTTCTTCTTCAAAATAATTTCACTAGAGGCTCCATAGATAAAACCTTGTTCATTAAGAAAGTAGGCATGCATAAGCTCCTTGTTCAAATTTATGTTGATGATATTATTTTTGCATCCTTTGATCCATAGTTGTGTGATGCCTTTACTAAGTTGATGCAACAAAAGTTTGAAATGAATGCCATGGGAGAATTACAGTTCTTTCTGGGGTTGCAAATCAAACAAAAGGCTGATGGAACTTTCATTCATCAGTCAAAATATACAAATGATTTATTGAAAAAGTTTGATTTACAAAACTGTAAGCCCTGCTCTACTCCCATGTGCAGCACCACACAACTAGATGCTGATCAGAAAGGTAAAGCAGTTGATGAAACTCTTTACAGATGTATGATTGGTTCCTTGATGTACCTTACAGCTTCTAGACTAGACATCATGTTTGCAACTTGTGTCTATGCTAGATTTCAGGCTGCACCTAAAGTATCCCATATGATTGTAGTCAAAAGGATCTTTAGATATTTGCAAGGAACTCAATCTCTAGGACTTTGGTATTCTACTGGGCACTCTTGTAAATAAGTTGATTTCTCTGATAGTGACTATGCAGGTGTAAATTAACCAGAAAATCAACCTCTGGTGGATGCCAATTTCTAGGCAACTGTTTAGTTTCTTGGCAGAGTAAGAAACAAACCTCTGTTGCTACATCCGCTATTGAAGCAGAGTACATTGCTGCTACAAGTTGTACATCTCAGGTACTCTGGCTTCAGAATCAATTACTGGATTATGACATTACAAAGACTAAGACTCCTTTACTGATGGACAGTGCTTCAGCTCTTTGTATTGTTAAGAATCCTGTCCAGCATTTTAGGACCAAACATATTGAGATCAGACATCATTTTATCAGGGATTGTTATGAAAAAGGTCTGATTGATCCAAAGTTTGTTCCTAGTGTTGATGAGCTTGCAGATATATTTACTAAGCCTTTGGACAGTGCAACTTTTCAAAATCTTGTGCTAAGGCTTGGTTTGCTGCAGCTTGAATAAATTGACAACTACTGATGATCTCAGCTCCCAAGTACTGATGAGCATCAGTATACAGCTGTCACAAATAGGTACTGAAGCTATTTATCTACTAAAGACTAAATTCCTTAAATTACTAAAGTACTTTATCTGTTGCAAAGTACTGAAGTGGTTACAACTACTGGCGTATGTTCTAACAGATAAGTATTGATGACCAATGAAACATCTGAAAATCAGATAATCTGCTGAGTAAGTGTTAAGGTCAAATGAAACAACTGAGATATGTGAATTGACGACAACAACTGATGAGTAAGTTTATTCTTCAATTGTTTCAAACAACTGTTGTTTCATTTCAAAACAACTGAAGCCAAACCAAGTCTTCAGTAGTTTTTCAACTACTGATGACAAACACCAAGTCTTCAGTTGTTTACAACATCTGAAAGTTAAAACCATGTCTTTAGTCGTTTTCTAACAACTGATGACTAAAACCAAAACTTTCAGTTGTTTTCTTTAAGCCATTTCATAACCTATAAATACCTAACCCTAACTTCAAACTTTTCATAAATCGATTTCCGAACGTTCATCTCCCATTAATGGCGACCATGCAAATCAAACCTCGACACAACTTTGTTTCTTACTTCACAAAATCGACCTTTTGGACTAAGTTTGATGATGCTATTGATCTGATGGCTGATTCCCAGTATCGAACTGCTTTTCTACTGAATCCCACCATCTATCCCGACTCTCTTCGTCAATTCTGGACAAATGTTACTATCCATACTGGTGAGAATGATGCCGCGATCACTCTCCAGTCATTTGTAAACCAGAAGAAGGTGGTAGTCACTCCTGCTATCATTCGCCAAACGCTAGATCTGAATGATGCTACCTTTGTCACCAAATACCCGAAGGGCACCATTGATCTCTCATTCATTAACCATGGATATGAGGGAAACCTAAGTGCTACAACCATTCTGAAGAAGCACTTTCATGATGTTGAACGCCTAATCTTCACATGATCAATGTTTTCCTTGCCCCCAAAACCTCTTCATGGGATCAAATGTCATCTAGGTGGCAGCAGGTATTGTATTCTATTCTTGAACGCCAAAGCTTAAATTTTTTGAAATTATATTTTTAGAATTAAAAGATCTGGCAATGAAACTTGTAGCTAATAGATGGCTATTATATCCAAGGTTTCTTATGGCCATAATCATGAATCACTTACAAACGCCTTGCCCCCATACAAGCTTAACTTCTCGATCTCTCTCACAAACGCCTCGAAAAACGCCTTCTGATCCCTCGCGTAAAGCTCCACAAACGCCCTCATCCGTCGATCCATCGACATTGCTCTATCCGACCTGTGAGTTCCTGTTAATGCCACCATCTCCCGTACGGACAACCCGATTGACCTAAAGATGTTGATGATTTTGTTCATCGACATCGAGGGTTTGGAGAGGATGGCGTCGGCGCGTGAGGTGTGTAAGGTCAACCCGTCTCTCCGGCCAAGTTTGACGGTGTAGTACGGACCACCCATCATGGTTACGAGGTTACGGGTGGTGACGGCGAGGATGTCGGGCATGAAACGACACCGGGGCAGGCAAGTTCTAGGGCGGTTTTGGCGCGAACGACAACATCGAAGCCGTCGCCGGGGAGGGAGAAGTTGATGTCGGCGTCACGTTCGGCTTTGTTGAAGGGAGTGGAGGAGATGAGGACGGAGGCGTCGCAACCGTCGACGAGGCAGTCGTGGAAGAAGAGGCAGAGGGTGGCGCCGGCGGTGGTGGGGGAGGTGATTTGTTTGTCGGTGGTGGTTTGTTGCATGATGTGGTCGAATTGGGGGCATGAGTGGTGGTAGAGGTGGTGGTGAGGGGCTGGGAGAATGAGGGTGAGAGGATGAAGGAGATGAAAAGGGTGAAGATGATGATGGTGATGGGGTTTGGGGATATCGCTATTGTTGAGCTTCTGTGAAGTGATGAAAGAGGTGAGTGGGGAAGCAATCTTAAGCCCTTGGGGTATTTTGGTCATTTTAGAAAATTTTAACAGAAAAAAGTTAACATTATTAGTCAAAAGGACGAACGATTTGCAAAACTCGGACTAATAATGGAGACAAAATAAATGTTGGTACTCAAGTGGAGACTGTTTACAAAACCCATGGATCAAAATCGAGATTAACTCAAAATTTTAAAACTAAAACTAAAGTTAACTTTTAAAAACCGAAAGCTATAAAAAAGTACATAAAATTATAATCTAAAATATTTAAAACTTAAAATCACTAAATGCAAATACCTCTAAAACAAAACCTTTTTATAGAACTTTCAAAACAAAACACTTCTAGAAATGTTGATATTTTAAACTAGTTAAATTATCTTTTTTAAATATTATAATTTTAATTTATAATAATACTTAAAATTATCTTTTAAAAATATATATGAATCTAAAATTATTATTTTACTATTTCAGGTATTTAAGATACTATGATATAGCAAACACTTTGATTTTATTTAAAAAGTTAAGTTATTATATCTTATTCTTTTATAAATATTTAGAAGCCTAAAGTAACATTTAGATTTTGCAAATATTTGAAAATCTTGACTTTTTTAAGGTTAGAGAAAAAAATCTAAAAGTATAATGGGGTGTTTGTGTAAATTTTTTTCTATTGAAACAACAGCGATACCTTTGTGTGTTGTATCTCCACGTGGAGATCTGCAATTTAAAAAACAATATTATTTACTTTTTTATCTTAAATAAATTTGGCGATACAATAGGGTTTGGTATCGTTTATTCAGCGATATAGCGATATATTAGGTATTATATATCGTTGAGCCAGCAATAATGGACCATATGTGCTCATTTGATTGGTGGAATTGTTTGTTAAATTTTAAAGTGAATGGCTATATATATAAAAATGTTTGGTCAAATGACTGCATTGCTAGTTTTCAAAAAAAAAGTTAGTTTCCCCTAACAAGAATTCTTGATTTGTAAGTAGTAACTCTTTTTTAGAGTTGACACATATTATACAATTATCATCTTGATAATGAATCCAAGAGCATTCAAGGTAGGTTTCTTAATTTGTATGTGAGTGTGTATATTTTAGGGTATGTTTGTTAGTGGTTGTGAGTAAAAGATGAAGAATATTTATGGGTTTGTATCATGATTTTCTATATTTGGGAAATATGAGAAATCATGATACAACTCCCGTAAATTTCTTAATATTTTTAAAAATGATTGTGAGTAAATGAAAAAAAAATGTAATGATAAAAATATTAAAAAATATTATTTAATTAGAAGATATAGTAAACAGTAGTGTTTTTAGTGTAAGTATGATAATGAGGTTGGAGAAACCGGGATGAATGCTCTAAAAATCAAAATAACTAAAAGCAGGAAAATGAAGAAACTTCACCTAGTTTAATATATATGTGATACCAATCTTATTTGTTAAGTAACATAATATTAAATGATAACATTAATCTTTTCTAACATAACAAAATAAAATATATCACATGTTATTTTCTCACATTAATTTTGTTACGTGTTAATATCGAAGCAAGCCAATCTTTAATGACGTATACTTTTCAAATTATAAAACAGATTTTGATAAACTAAATATATGTTTCTTTACATCAAAAAACGTAATTGTTTAAAAAACAAAATTACATGAAATATGAAGTTATTTAAATACAAAAAAGTTTAAAAAAGATGACATTGTTTAAAGAATGGAATATTTAAATGAACTTAAAAAGGTTTTAGAAAAACAAATCTTTTTAAAGTAAAGTTTTTTTAAATAATAATTAAAAAACTGTTATTATTTTATTACTAAAATTAGGTAATTAGACGTATTTTCAATCATATTTTATCTCAAGTTTTTTATAATTTCTAAATATTTATTAATAATTGGATTTATATTTTTCATTCAACTTGTGTAGTACATAAAATTTTAAACTAGTAAGAGCACTCAGAGTGGATTTCTTAAAAATATGTGAGTGCGTTTGGTATATAATATGAAATGGTTTTTGTTGGTTGTGAGTGAAAGAAAGAGAAAATGTTATTGTGGATTGTTATATTTGAAGAATCACTATTCAAATCCTTATAATTTTTTAATATTTTTAAGTGGTTGTGAGTAGAGGAGAGAGAAAAAAATAATGATAATGGTATAAAAAGTATTATTTAATTGAAAAAGAGAGAAAATATAATGATTTTTAATGTAATTATATGGATAATGATAAGAAAGCTACCTCTAATAACAATAATAGTAATAAGAGTAAATTACATGGATGGTCCTTGTGGTTATGTTAAAATTTTAGATTTGATCCTTAAAGTTTAAAGTCTTTGAATATAATCCCTGACATTTTTTTCTTTTTCATATATGATCCTTAGGTCTGTTAGTTAACCGTTAATGATGATAAACATTGTAAAAGTTAGCATTTTAGTCCCACTAGTGATCTATATAATTTACCTTTTAAACTATAGTATTATTTTTATTTAAAAATAATTATATTTTCAAAATTTTATATTTTTATATTATTTTATAATTTCATTATTAATGAGATTATTATTTTAAAAAATACATTTTAAGTACACAAATAAAATACTTTTTAAAAACATGTTTTTTCAAATGTTTGGTTTTTTTAACCATTCATTTTTATATGCCATTCTAAAACCTTTTGATTTTTTAAACTAGTTGGTTTTCTAAAAGTTCTTTTAAGGGTTTAAAAAAACCCTCATATTGGTTTAAAAATAATTATAAACCACATTTAACAGAAGACATTTTTTTTATAATTTTTTATTTGTGTATTAAATAATAAACATAATAAAAAAGATTATAATATAATGAAATTACATTGATGATCTTTACAAGTAAAATTGTTATTTTGACAAATTTAACATCACCAACTGAACTACAGGGTAGGGACCATTAATAAAAAATAACTATAACTATAACATTAAAGGCTATATTTGTAATTTAAAACTTTAAAGACTAAATCCAAAATTTTAACCAAATCCAAAGACTATCCTTGTAATTTACTCTAGTAATAATAATAACCGATATTTTCTTATCGTTTCCATAATCTCTATAGTAATAACTAAAAATAAATCCGGACACTTGTTATCATCCTAGATCATCTAATATTTGGTTTTCTCGCTTCTCTTTCTTATTAATTATACATGCTATAATAGCTATTTATTAACTAATAACCATCCATAATTAAAATTTTAACTATGTTAACTTCAAATTTTCAAATGTGTAATACATGAATTTGTTAAATCTGTATAATACATAATATTTAACACATAACTTTTTATATTATAAACCATGTAACAGTAA
This sequence comes from Flaveria trinervia, assembly GCA_025506515.1. Taxonomy (NCBI): domain Eukaryota; kingdom Viridiplantae; phylum Streptophyta; class Magnoliopsida; order Asterales; family Asteraceae; genus Flaveria; species Flaveria trinervia. The sequence continues at coordinate 55,030,242 of CM046441.1, forward strand.
AAATTTTAACCTGTATATTACACGGGCTTATAACCTAGTTTCTAATAAAGCAATATTTCTTTTGTCACTTATCATTCTCTTAGTCCATGTTTTTGCCACTTTTCATTTTTCTAAGCATCCATAAATCAAATTCCCTTTAAAAAGGTATTATAGTAATTTAAATACTTATACAAATTATCTCTCTTATTAAAAATAAATTTTATTAATTTTTATGTTTTTCTCTCTTATCTAATTTTAAAAAATCAAACTATCTTTCTAAAATAGATTTTATGAAGGAAATTAGAAATCACATCTTTTAATCAATATCTAAATAACAAGAAACTAAAGTTTTATATAATATGAAATTTTATAAAACACTAATATATTTAAATCGTTTTCTTTTTAAAAAATTATATATAGGTGAAATATTTTAAAACAGTCTAAAACACTAAAATATTTTTTATACAAAATCTGAAAATGAATGTTTAAAAAATGAAACTTTTTTACATAAAAGAGTTAAAAATAGTATAATTGTTTTATGTCTTAAACTAAAGTATATATAATTTTAATTATAATTTATATTAAAATATTATACTTAAAGTAGCTATTTATACGTAATTAACATCATATTTTATCTTTAAATATGGTTTTATAATGCATAAGTTTTTATTAATAATTATTTAATATTATATTTATTCCATTCGTATATTAGAGAACTAACCTGGTACAAAGAATTCTACACAAAAACTTGTAATCACCAAACTTCTCAAAAGAGACTAAAATATATTGCTATTCTAGAAAATTAACCAAAATATAAATTATATCAACTTGTGTTATTTTTTTCAAATAGTAAAGAGTTCAAGTCTTGTAATAAACAAAAAATTTTAAATATATAGGATGTGTGAATTGATTCTTCTAGTTAAAAAATATACTCCAAAGCATTAATGCTAAAAAAATGCTTTCCATAATTAATATTTATGTAAATATTAGCTTTTTCCATAGAAAGAACAACAATACAGACATATGGATCCAAACTACGATCAACTTCAAACAAGCAGTCAGCCAAGGACGCCTGCTTCCCGCGCGGTTCTGGTTTACAATTTTTAAACCAACCAGTCGGTCTGTACTCTGTAGCCTAGAGAAGGAAGATCCGGTGATCTTCTCCTGGCGACTAGATCAGCTAGCCGTTCTACCTACCAACTTACCTCTCACTCTGTTAAGATACGCACGATTCATTTACGAATTGAGAAAGGACCCACCCTTGTAAGAGGGGGAGGGAGCCTGAGGGTAGAGGAGATGAAATCTCATAACTCCACACACGAGATCCTTATGAAATAAAATAAAATAAAATAAAAACTAAGAAAACTAAAAAAACTGCTCTTTATACCATTCCTCAGGGTACCAAGCCAAGGAGGCAAGGAGCAGAGAACAAAAGGAGTCATCACCATCACTAATTCGCTATAAGCCAGGCCATTTCGAGTAACTAGCCTGTATGATCAACCTTCAAACCTGCATTTTTTTCACATCCACAACTGATTTGTTTTGTCATAGCTTACAAACCCCAGTTAAAGAAAAAGATTAACTAAAAAAATAATGGATCAAATGGATCAAGTGGATCAAACAAATCAAAAGCATACAAGTGTGTTCTGCAAGTGATATCCTAAACCACATCATTCATTAAAAAACCTAGAGAGTATTGTTGTAATGACATTGTTTCTATGGGTATACGTAATGCGTAGTACTTCTATAAAATGTTAAAAAACTGTACTAGAAACTGTTTGTGAGTCGACCCGATCCAACCACACGCAACCCAATTACAACCAAACCTTACAAGAGCAAAGATGGCAGTCATTAATATGACATAATTAATACAAAGCTAACATTCTGGTCTGTTCAATAGCAAACAGCATACAAATTCATGGCTTTTAGCAAGTTAACATGACAAAACTTTAATATTTCACATAAGATAAAACCAGCTAACCGAAACTCGAAAATCAGGAAATGAAAAGAACAACTCTTTTTGGCAAACCTTAGCATGAAACGACAGCGAATTAATTAAGATCATTAGACATCTCCTTACGCTTCAATTCCAACATCATTTGCTTGTTTTCCATTTTCATCCGCTCGTTTTCCATTCTCATCATTTCCAGTTCCACGTCCTTTTTCTGGCGAAACCTTTGCCATTTAAACCGTTCTTTCTCCAGTTCCAACATTTGTGCTTGAATATGTATCTTCTGCTCTTCTAACTGAAACAAACGATGTTTCATCCATTGATCCTGCAAAAGATTCGCATTTGCACCTTCTTGATTCATGTCAGTCTGCACATTTTTCACTTGAGACGCCTCGGTTTGTTTTACCCTCTTTGAAGATCCTTCACTGAGACCATATGCTGGGCTATGATCCAAATTCAAACCATGATGATGATGATGGTCATCATATTCATCATGATCATCCATGTAATGATCTTGATCATCATCATCAAGATCCTCATGTGATCCCCGTCTACCATTATTCTCATGATCATCTCTAGATCTAAGAGCCAATCTTAGTGACCGTTGTAGTTCAGGGTCAGGAGGAAGATGCAAACGATTACCGTTATGATACGAACACATTTCTTCATAATACAAATGTTTAGAGCTTAAAATCTTTCTAACTTCGTCTTTTAATTTATCAGAAACATGATCCATTAAATCAAGAAGTGAAGGGTTTTCTACAACCTCACAAGAGGTACCTCTTCCAAGAATCTCGTTAAGCCTCTTGTATCGTTTGTTAAGATCATTAAACTTATCTTCACACTGCTGAGGTGAAACAAAGTGGCCCCTTCCAGCCATAACTTTAGAAACCGATTTCCACTTGCCTTTTTTCTGTAAATTTGCAAACTTTCTTCGGGAGCCACCGGCATACTCCATGGTAGCATCTTCACCTATGTAAGAAACAGCAGTTATCAAAAGCTTCACCATTGGATCATTCCACTTCACTCTTTGCCATGGCGACGTGTTTTTCCCTCGGGTTTCATCATTACGCGTTTCATGACCATCTTCCGTATAGCTTGGCTCATCTTCATCACTCATAGAACTCTTTCCCCTCTCCCCTTTTGTGAATTCTGCTAAAGAAATGGTTTGGCTATGACGATTGCAGTCTTGAATTGTTCCTATTCGAAGAGGAAAATTCTCATGATTTGAAGGATTTAACATGGATCCTTGTTGTCTAGTAGATTGAGGGCTGTGATAATGATGCTGTTGCTGCTGTTGATGAAGATTAAAAGGGTTGTTTTGTTGTTGCTGATGAACTCTTATAGAACTTTGCAAATCGAAACTCCCTCCCGAACCAGAAATCATATGCCCAGATGACAAATTACCTTCCATTGACAGATATCAATCAATCTAACAAAAACCCTAATTTTCCTCCTAAAAACACGCATCAAATTCACACTCAAAACACCACTATCAGCTCAAAAAACACAAATCCATGTCTATAACTTAATCATTCACCCGAATTTGCTTACAAAATCCGTACTTTTCGAGAAATTCATCACCTTACAGCTCAAAGATTCAAAAGGGGAAAGTTCAAAGCACAAACACTTTTCAATTCGAACACATCGAACAAAACGTTCATCACGAAGAGAATAATCACCAACCCACAACCACAAAACTAAACAAACATTCGATCCAACCAACTGAAGGCATAATTACCCAAAATCAACGCGACAAAAAGAGATCAAAACCTAATTGAAGAATCCAATACGATAATCGAAGCAATTTGAGCTCGAAATTCACGGAGAAAGACTTACGATGATGATGGTGATGATGCTGATGCTGATGAACATCGTGATGCAAACAGTACACTGGAAAGAGAAAGGGGGATGAAGGGATCTGCAATGTATGATGAAATCACGAGGGTTTATTGCAGGTTCAATGAATTTGGGGGAAGTGGGGTCGGAGAGAACAAACAACCCCAAAAAGGCAAAAATGAAAAAGATGTTTGTCAAAAGTATTGTGTTTGGTTTGGTGTTTAAAGAGAAAACACATTGACTAGTCAACGGTTTGCCAAGTGAATTGGAACAATTGAATTGAATGTATGATATATGGTATCGTGTATTTATAATTTATAAACTTGGAAGCAATGAATAATTTGTCACATGTGACATGGTTATCCACTTTTTAAAACTTTTTATTATGTTTATTTTTATCATTATGTTTAAACATATTTTGGGGGAAGTGGGGTCTGATATTAAACAATAGTGTTAGATGAGATGACTAAGTCTACACAAGAGCCAGTCCTTTGGTGCATGCAGTTTGCGGATGATATTGTCTCAATATCAGAACTTAAAACGGTGCTTAACGAGAGGCAAGAACAGTGGAAAGCCGCACTAGAGAGCAGAGACTTAAGGATAAGTCGCTCTAAGACGGAATACATTCATTGTAACTTTAGTGGGGGATGAAGAGGACACCCAAATAAGTATCCAGGGTATGACAGTACCACAGACATCTAGGTTTAAATACCTGGGCTCGTATGTATAGGAGGACAGCGAGATACACAACGATGTAGGTCACCGTGTGCAGTTAGGATGGTGCAAATGGAGAGCAGCATCAGGGATCTTGTGTGATAAGAGGTTCCCAGCAAAACTAAGGGGAAAACTATACAGAGTGGCAGTACGTCCAGCTATGTTATACGGAACAGATTGTTGGGCCATAAAGAAATCGCACCAGAGACAAATCGAGGTCGCGGAAATGCGAATGCTGAGGTGGATCTGTAGCCACACAAGATTGGATCGAATAAGAAACGACATGTTTCGACAGAGGCTAGAGGTGGTCGGTATCACAGATAAAATTCGAGAGGGAAGATTAAGATGGTTTGGGCACGTAAAGCGGAGGCCGATGGTAGCACCAGTTAGAGCAGTAGAGAACATCAACGTAGAGGGTAGGAGGAGTAGAGGTAGACCTAGGTTGACTTGGGACGAGTTAATTAGGCGAGATATGGTAGACTTGCACCTCTCTAAGCACATGATCGAGGATAGGAGTGCGTGGAGACGTAGAATTAAAATTAAGGACTTTTAGCGGGATTTGTGGGTAGGAAGGGTAGTCGTAGACTTAGTTGCGGGACCCCTGTTTTCTTCAATCTGCCCTTTCACATGTTTCTTGACGCTTATTTGTTGTACTCAATTCTCAGCTTTTATGTGATCTATACACATGTGTTGTATGCCGCATATTATAATTGCTACGGTTATTGTTTTCCTTACTGAGTAGGGGGTCTCTTCGGAAGCAGTCTCTCTATCTCCCAAGATAGAGGAAAGACTCGCCACCAACTACCCCTCCCAGACCCTGCTCTTAAATGGAAATTATTGGGTATGTTTGTTTGTTTGTTTGTTTAAACATATTTTATGTTTTTATTGCAAGTTTATAGATGTAATTTTTCTTAAGTTTTAAATATATTGTTGTGATATGTTTATTTTATTTACTGTTGATATAAATTTATTTCAAATCAAATCGGATCAAATATAACATATATTTTCTGTGATTGATTAAGTACGGTTGGTAAAAAGGAAGAGAGGAAAGTAGTTGTAGTCTTACTATCTTAATATCGCAACAAGAGAAGAAAGTTGTAGTGGTGGTGGTAAGTGTGAAGTCGGTTTTGAAAGTATTGATCTGCCCAAGATCATACTAAATTGATGTGGCTAGTGTAATATGATCCAAGTCGGGTCATACCCAATAACAAGCCAAACAAACACCAAAAGGTAATTTATTTGTTGATAAGATCACACAAATAAATAATGACACCAATTTAGAAAATTGGATTTTCTAAATTATTGCTTTTGTAGATGAACATCATTATATAGATAATTTGTTCATAGAAGATTATTTGTACATATTTAATATGTTAAGCAATGGCAAATAATAGTGTGTGTTAGTGATATAAATTAAAATGGTTTTAATTTTATAAACCATGGGATGTGATTGTATTTTTTTTATAAAATTTGAATTGAGAGGGAAACAAAAGGGGGCCATTTCGGCCGCCCCTTTTGGTCTTGAATGCCCCAATTTTAATTAGTTCCAAGACATGCAAGTCTTGGACACTTGAACACTCATTTATTCTATCACATCCAAGAACACACACAACCAAAAGCTCTCTCTACTCTCTCATCTATCTCACGGTTTTTGGGCAGAAAAGGAAGAAGATTTTCAGCCCACAAAAGGGTTTTGTAGCTGGAAATTAGTGTCAAAGATCCTAGCATTCAAGGTTATTTTGTTGATAGGCTTGGGGTATGCTATCTTGAGAACTTCTACCTTGAAGTTTAGCCACAAGAACACATCCTTTTCATCTCTTTTTTTTCGGTTCTCTGCTGCTCCAAAGGTTGTGGTTCTTTCATCTTGTGTTTCTTTCATTGTATGTATTTTGTATAATGATCCATGGCTTTGGGGTTCACATTAAATGGGTTTAATAATCATCTATTAACATGTTTTAAATCTTATATCCGCTGCGTTTTTTATATAAATAAGGTTATATGAACTTTGATAAACTTGTTTTAACCCCAACAGGTTTTTCTTCGGATCGATAAACATACGAGCATGTTCTTGACGGAAGGATGAACAACCAAAACCAAAAGTCAAATCAATAACACGAACTATCAAATATTGGTTTCATTGATAAAACCTAACGATTACAAGCTCGTTACAACATAAGAATCAAGACTCTTGGCAAGGGGAAGATCGAGCATGATCTCCCCTCTCATCCGGCAGCCCTAGGCTCCAGGAAGACTTCCTCTCCATCATCTTTCTCTCTACACATTGAAACTAGTATATATAGGCCTCGGCCCATATTAGATGCGACTGGGCCCATTCGTGCGATTGGACCATGCGTATGGTTCAATCGTACGACTGGACCATGCGTATGTTCAATCGTACGATTGGACCATACTTATGGTTCAGTCTTACGAATGTCCCAATCGCATCTCTCAGTCGCACGGCTGGTCCATTAGCATGGCTCAATCGTACGACTGAGTCTCATTCGCATATGCTCCTGCGAATGACCCAGTTTCATGTGTTTACAACATATTAGGTGTATAACATTAAGCCTAGACTATTCGACAAGCGACGGACACACTATATATGACTATATATGCTCCAACAAATTCCCCCTTATACGTTGCTTGCGAATATTAGATAACACCTCTTACAATCTTCAGTCAATCTTTGCTCTGGTTGCCAATAGAATCAAACGAAAACCATATTAGCCAACGTTGCCGATCCGTCAGGTTACTACCACATCCCTGAAAATGAATTTAAGCACAATAGCTTTCGTTTACTTTGCAGAACACCATCACAGCAGCAAGATTCCCCATATGACTGATTTTCCAGATAATGATATGAACAGTTTTCCATTGCTTCAATCTTCACACAGGCTAACCTGATTAACATCACCACCTGCAGAAATTCCCCCTCACATTCAGCATATCCCAATATATAGACATTGTGCTCTCTTTGCGTCTTGACATGGTGTATTGGGCAAAAGGTTGAAGGTTCCAATCCACAGCTGACAATATCAACCAAATCAGCACGCACGAAGATTCATCATCGGAAACCGGTTCACATCATCACTTTCTGATTGCGTCTTCACTTTCTATATACAAGGATTCCCCCTAAGAAGCAGAATCCTTTCTGTGCGGATAAATATAACTTGATTAGCCCATAAGTAGTCAGATGCTCCTGACTACCCCACAAAATCAGCACCAACTGCTGACATCTTCTCTTCTCTCTTTCGTGTTCCAATTACATTCACCTATTCTGGAAATCCGACGAATAATGGGGGACACATAGAACTTATTTGACAAACGAACCTCTGGGTGAATATGCTTTGCTCATCTTCAAATCAGTGCAAGAAGCTGTTCCAGACTCTTTTTTTTGTTTTGGTCTGGAACAAATGCGAATGAGTCAATGCGGATGGCTCATTCGTGCGATTGAACATACGACTAGTCCAGTCGCACGACTGAACATACGACTGGTCCAGTCGTACGAATGGCTCATTCGCATGGTCCAATCGTACGAATGGTCCATTCGCATGGACCAGTCGTATGAATGGTCCATTCGCATGGCCCAGTCGCATGAACGGGTCTACACGCAGATTTTCAGATCTGCAGCCGCCAGGGCTGCCCAAAACCCTAATCTGACGAATTCAACATGAACCGAAACAAAGTAGACATCATCAGATTCGAAAGGGTGACAGGAACGTGGTTTCGAATTCGATTTCAACATAGAAGCAACACACGTAACAAGATCTGAGCAAAACACGAAGAACACGAAGTGGGTTTAACGTCAAGATCTGAAATTCAATCTAGAAATCAAGAGCTCAGGTTGCTAGAATGATTGTTAGATCATTCCAGCAGTAACCGGCTCTGATACCAATTGTGAAGTCGGTTTTTCTCCGGATCGATAAACATACGAGCATGTCTTGACGGAAGGATGAACAACCAAAACCAAAAGTCAAATCAATAACACGAACTATAAAATATTGGTTTCATTGATAAAACCTAACGATTACAAACTCGTTACAACATAAGAATCAAGACTCTTGGCAAGGGGAAGATCGAGCATGATCTCCCCTCTCATCCGGCAGCCTAGGCTCCGGGCAGACTTCCTCTCCATCCTCTTTCTCTCTACACATTGAAACTAGTATATATAGGCCTCGGCCCATATTAGATGCGACTGGGCCCATTTGTGCGATTGGACCATGCGTATGGTTCAATCGTACGACTGGACCATGCGTATGGTTCAATCGTACGACTGGACCATACTTATGGTTCAGTCTTACGAATGTCCCAATCGCATCTCTCAGTCGCACGGCTGGTCCATTAGCATGGCTCAGTCGTACGACTGAGTCTCATTCACATATGCTCCTGCGAATGACCCAGTTTCATGTGTTTACAACATATCAGGTGTATAACATTAAGCCTAGACTATTCGACAAGCGACGGACACACTATATATGACTATATATGCTCCAACAGTAAGGAAGGGGAGAAGTGTAAAACTCCAAAATTTCCAAAAGAGAAAAGTAAAGAAGCAAAGGGGATAATTTATTTTAGTGGAAGAGGTAAAAGTATGCATGGGTCAAACTGGCCCATAAATGGGTATAAAAGAGAGATGGTTGTTCATACTCACTTTCATGCATCAAAAATCAACCAATTTTAGAGAGAGAAAGAGCTTTCACTGGTTCTAGAAAGAGAAGGTGAAAGATTTTTTCAAAATGTATGATTTAACTCATTACACATTTTATCCAAAAATAAATTCGATTAAACCATTAACCAATTAATTAACTCATCATACACAAATAACTTAAAAACACAGTATAATTTGTTTTCATTTGGGGGCCATTTTTCTAATTCACCACGGGCCTTAAATCCTTAGTATCAGCCCTCGTTGTTGATATTCTCAAGGTTGAAGTTCACAAGAAGAATCGTTGAAGCTGGTTTGCTAGAGAAATAAAAATGATGTCAAGTATGATAGACTAAACAATCCGAATGATCACATGCTTGATTTCTATGGTGTGCGCAGATTCAAGGGTGGATATACCAGTATGGCATCACATGTTTGCTCAGATCAACTTTGAAAGGATCGACACAAATTTGGTTTTGTAATAAAAAGTTTTAAGGAGTTATGATGAATATACTTGAAGCATTTTTAGTCAGCAACACGGTCATTGAGAGATACAACATAAATGCATAATCTTCGATGTTAAGATCGTGAAGCTGTGGAGCAGATTATTATTCATTTTATTAAAGAGAGCATGCAAATTAATGTCGACTCAGTTAAGAATTTCAAGTTTTTATCATGTTGTAAGTACTAATTAAATGGTGGAAAAGTTGCATGAGACTTTGCGTGGATCGATGGAAGTATTGAGCTAGAGCATTTTCATGTGGGAAAAGCATACATGTTGTAAGATGAGTGGGTTGGAGAAAAAAGTTATGCGACTTAAGCAGGGGGAGGAAGTTTCAGACAAAGGATCGGTCGTGTTATTGAAGTAAGCTGGTTTTAACCATATGTTCAACCTAGTAAGGAGGTACAGGCTTCATACATAGCGATAGGTTTGCATCTTCATTTTAATAAGTATAAAGAGTTAAAAAACACAAAGGGAAATATTAACAATTGAAAATATATTTTCAATGCTGGTTTGGCAACGTCCAACTATGAATAAACCTTCTAAAAGTTTTATTAATATCATTGAGATAAAAGGGCATGATATTGATGAAGTTGGATATTGAAACATGAGATGAGAAGGTTGTTAAATAAGAAAAACTAGCACAATTGGTTGGAGTTATTTTAAGATGGAAAAAGAGGTGGTGTTATCAAACAGATATTGCTATGATTCAACATGAGGTGGGTAATTATGGTTTCATATAAAAGTTAATAATGAATTTTTAATAAAAAATAGATGCATTAGTAGCGGATCTAGCCTAAAAATTCAAGGGTATCCCAAAAAAAATCATGGTACAATTATTCTATAATGAAAAAACACAATAATAAATAAAGTTAAACAAATACCTAATAGATTTATCATCTTCTTGTTTTTATCGCTTAAAATCGATCCATTACATCAAATGTTTATATTTTGAACACACAAATTGAAGCATTTTAAGATAATCCTTATCCATTCAATTGTGTAAATCCGTCTTGATAAGCTTTAATTTTGAAAAACATATCTCAATACTTGCAGTTGCAATCGGTATAACCAACACTAGCTTCAATATCCGATAAACTAAAGGAAAAAAAGATCATATCTTTTTTGGTTTCCACCATTAGAAGAGAAATGTAAATATTCCATGAAATTTACAACTTTATCATCTTCCTTTATGGAGTGATAAAAGACGTTAAGATTACCAAAAAGACACTCTTTTATTCATACTAAAATCATTCAGATAAATCTAAAAAAATATCAATATCTTAGATGTGTCAAACTTTAAAAACCAATCACAAGGATATAAACCCCAACTATATTTTCAATTAACGTAATTGTTACCTCATTGAATAGATTTCTTAATTTTTGAATTTTCGTATTCAAAACCATATCAAAGATCTCAACCTTAAAATGATGTCGATTAGTAATGACATTCTTTCAGTTCCTTGGGTTACCATAACTTTCGGTCATATCAACATCTTTTCACAAAAATAAGTCACTTTTTCCAACATTGAACCAAACCCGTTTTTTCTTAAATCGTTCAATGCTCCTTTTTGTTCCGTTTATCAACTTAGACATTTCTAATAAATCTTGATTTTTTAAGATGTTTTGAGAAAGCATTTGTGTAGCCTAAAACATCTTCCTATCATGTGTGTATAAAAAACAAATTCAAGTTGTTTTAAATATGATAGAATACCTTTTGTATTAGATCATTATTGAATGTCATCTCCTTCTTCTTTAGCACAACAAAGCACCTTAAAAACTTCCAAAATAATTTAGGCAAACTTATGTTTGTTCCATAATAAGAACCCCATCGTGTATCTCTGTCTACTACAAGGAACTCTCTTGGTTTAATCATTTTCTGGTCTTAGTTTCAACTAAAAAAATGCTTTTTCCACTCTATTTCTTTTTGCCTCTCATGTCATATCTTTTCGTATGCAAGAAACAGAAACCCTTTTAACAACCATGGAAAGACATTAATAAAATATTTGGACACAAAAATATCTTTTCTCAATAGCCATAGTCACTAACTGAAGTTGATCAGCTAAAACAACGTACGTCATATGTTGATGGACATAGCTTTTATGCCATTAAACTCTCCTCACATGTTTCGTGAACTATCATCATCTTAATCCTTGATCTGTTTTAACAAAATTAAACTTTATGAAAAATTAATATTTTGTATTAATTTTATATAATGAAAGTATGAAACTTATACTTATTTGATATATGCTCAACGGGTAATTTGCTAATAAAGAACAACGGTCTTTAAGAATTTAAGAATATATATCTTTCACATAAGCAATTCTAATAACACTATCTTTAATAACTCCAGGATTATCAATATATCTCACTACTACATTCATTTGTTCCTTTAAAGATACATAACCAAACTCATCTACTAACAACCCAAACCCATGATCTTTATTTTTTTTAAATCCTTTTGGTTACTTCTTTCATAAAGCATTCAGTAATGGAGTTGTCAATTATTATTCCTTTTTGTATTTCCTAATATGTGATTATCAATATCAGGTTATAATTACTAATCAACTTTAAAACTGAAAGAAAAAGACCATTATAATGAGATCTTTCTAATTCACCATGACCACGAAATGGTCAAGAATATTCTAATAAGAATTTAGCACTACAAACAGAACCACTTAATCTTAATCGGTTTGCAAACTTTTCTTCTTCACTTAGTTGATTGTATGCCACATGAATGGATAATGTTTGCTTTAAGAGATTGTCATATTTTTGCGCTGTCTTATTATGATAATTACCAACATGATCTTTTAAGGCACATGCTTTGCCCCAATCATAAACATCTTCTGTTGATAAAAAAATCTCTTCCACCTTAGTTACCTGTGACTTCTTTGTTTGTTAAACAAGTGAAAACATAAACAATATGTTTTGTTTAATGCTATACTCTAACCACTAATATTTACAAACCATTTGCAGGATTGTTCCACCTTAGTTACTTGTGACTTCTTTGTTTATTAAACAAGTGACAACATAAACAATATGTTTTGTTTAATGCTATACTCTAACCACTAATATTTACAAACCATTTGTAGGATCGTTGAAGGGGATCAATTACAACACAACAACACAAAGAGAAGATTAACTAAAACTTAATCAAACAGTAAACTGGATTACCACAAGTGAGAAACTAAGAATACAAGTACTGTAAGAGACAGAACACAGGAGCACAAGTATATGGTTTTCAAGAATGCAGTATATTGCTTTCTCTATGTTCTATTACAAGTGTTACAAAGCATAAAAGAAAGATAGAAGAACATGAGATACTTATACTACATCCTACAGCCGGCTATACTTTGAAAGCCAGCTGGATACAATTGACTAGACACAAACAAAATCAATTGTAGAGTCAAAAGGCAGATTGCCTTTTGACTAGTGACTATAACATGCCATAGCTCACATCCTTATCTATTACAAAAAGGATAAAGTACATGAAGTAAAGTTACAGACTCAAATCTCAATGTACAGTTACTAAAAGCATGGACCTTTTCACCAACTCATGTAATCGGTGACCTTACAGAGATGCATGGAAAGTGTCCAGCTTTATGGAAAGTACATCAGATAAAGCATGTGTCAAAAGTCTTTGGAAGAACTGTCTTCATGAGTTGAAGCTTCGGAAGACTTTGTCTCTAAGCTTCGGAAGACTTCATATTTGGCTTCGAAGATATTGGTCTTGGCTTTAGAAAATTTCACACTTAGAATATTTCTGTTACATGGTGAAACTTCCTAAGCATTCTTCTTCAAGCACTTGTGCAGCATGCATGTATGTTGGGTTTGTTGTGCCAAAACAATGTTGTTTAACCATTTAAACAAGAAAAACGCAGCGGATAAACATTTAACAAATACCATTGTAATCTGAAAATTGATGTTCATAACTTAATTTCAACAAACCAAAGACATAGGATCATATATGTGAATAAACTAGTTATCAACAAGCTAAAACAACCAAAACAACATCAACAAACTACCTTTATGGGCGATTTGAAGAACCGACATTAGAGCTACTGGAAATCACGTTTTGTTGAAGAAGTGGCTGTCCTTGGATGGCCAAAACACCAAGGATAGGTGTCCTCAAGTGTACATACCCACAAGCCCTCAAGAAACACCATGTTTGCTAGGATTTGACACCAAAAATCACATCAAAACCTGCTGAAAACCTTTTTCAGCCGTGAAACATCAAGGAGATGTCAAAGGCTTTGTTCCAGCCGTATGACTTCTCTTCCATAAGAGAAACTCGAGTTCTTGTGCGATTTCATGTGAGAAAGAGGAGTAGATCAGATGGTGTATGTTCATCGAGAGTTTTTGTTTCAAAACAAGAAGAAAAAGAAGAGAGGGAAGAGGCCTTGCGGCCGAAAATCCCCTCACCCTTATTAGGGTTTTTTTTTTCTTTTAAAAACTCTTTTAATTTGACTAATCTTATAAATTACAAAATTACCTTTAATTATATAAAATATACACACACACACTTTTATTATTTGATGTTGCTTGACTAATTTAACAACATAACAAATAATATCCATGAACAAAATATCCTCATAATTTGTTCATTCTCACATATAATTTATTTAGAAAACCCATTTTCTAAATTGTGTAATTATTTAATTGCATGATCATATCATCAATTAAATATTAATTGGTGTTTGCTAAGCTTGTTATTGGGTATGACCCGACTTGGATCACAACGTACTAACCACATCAATGTTCTATGTGTCTTGGGCATACAGAATCCAACAATCTCCCACTTGCACAAGATACATAGAAGATTGATGCAAGCAGTAATACCGCCTAACAACGGTTTACTACCCTTAATACGCGTGACTTAAAGCCATTCAATAACATCATCCCCTTCAAGTATCCAACTTGAAATGATTTAGGTGAATCAATCATCTATCCTTTTGTTACAGATGTCATGTTAAATCCAAGGACATAGAATGATCATTCCTTGTTGATTTAACTTAATCAGGCCTTAGACATCATGCTCTCAACGAATAAGAGGAACAATTCCATCTTGACTACATACGTTTCTCACAATCACCTTATGTTGTACCTAAACATAGCCTTATGTACTGACCATTATTTCAGAGCAACGAAGAACTAGCTCAAGGTATAACACTTGGTGAATATCAAAACCCAATATGTATCTCAGGTCAGAGGATACCAAATGACATTCGCCTTTACTCAAATTTACTTATGATCAATCTAGAAGATCCCATGTAGTAAAATTGAGATGCGGGTCAGTCCAATATTTGCATCCCACAAATATCTATGAACCTTGGTAGCAACCAATTGCTCTATATTCATACCTTATGAATATCTACCAATCCATGTTCATAATAGTCTCATATTCATATTTGTTCCCACAATATGACCGACTACGGACATTTAGAATAATAAACATATTCATGGATGTAAACATGCTAAAAGGGAACACGACTCAAAAGGTCAAAATTACAATTGTTCCATACATTAAATGCTAAATAGATCAATTCCAATCACTAGAATATCGAAGTCCTAAGGCACAAGTATGACCCTCATACTTTGCCTTCGCAAGGAGCTTCGTGAGTGGATTCGTAACGTTTTGATCTTAATGAACTTTACGAATACATATCTTTACCCTTTTCAACTTCATCCCTTATGATGTTGAATCTCCGCTCAAGGTGCTTAGTCTTTGATGAGTACGGGGTTCCTTGATTTGAGCAATCCCACCCACGTAATTACCAAAGATCTCTAGGGAGTCTTGAATGGTAGAGACCACCCCTAGATAAGCAATGGACAAGCTTATCCATGCAGCTTCCAAAGCTGCCAATGAAGCGGCTATGTATTCGGATTTTAGACTGAATAATGCTACCGTGTCCTGCTTTGAACACTTCAAGGATACCACACCTCCATTCATAATGGAAGTACACCTGATTATGATCGAGAGTTGTATCGATCTGTTTTGGAAGTCCTTATCTGTGCAACCCTTTACACAGATTTTCACTTCAACAGATCCGTATATTAGAAACATATCCTTAGTCTTACTAAGCTGCATCAACATACTTTTAACAACCATTCAATGGTTATTTCTATTGGTATCTACTTTGTCATACCTGATAAGCATGACTCGTCCGGTTTAGGCATATCATGAGACAAATGACGGATCCTATAGCAGATGCGTATGGGATATCCTTCATTTGATTTTGCTCATCCTATGAGCTTGGACATTGAGACGTAGTCAACATGGTCTCTCTTTGAAAGGGTATCATACCTTTCTAAGAGATTTCCATCTTGAACCTTTTCAAGATTTTATATATGCACTTTGGTTTGACCCTATCAACCACCTCGATCTATCCTTATAGATCCTTATTCCAAAATATGGGTGATTTCAAAGAGATCCTTTTTATGAAAAACATCTTCCAAGCAAGGTTTTAACACCTTCCAAGGTTGGAATATATTTTTCAAATAGCAGTGTGTCATCAGCATACAACACTGAGAGTATACTTCTGCTCCCACTAGCTTTCATATATACACACCCTTTTGATGCTTGTTTCAATCCATAGATCTATCACTTTAACTTGTATACTTTATTGGGATGTCGCGGATCGACAAAACCTTCATGCTGAACTATGTGGACAGTCTCTACGAGATGTCCATTAAGGAAAGCGGTTTTGACATCCATTAGCCAAAACTCATATTCAAAATATGCAGTCATGGCACTTAACATCCTAATCGACCTTAGCATTGCCACGGGCGTAAGACTTTCATCATAATCACCAATTGAGTTTGATGAAAACCTATGCTATAAGTCTTGACTTATAAGTATTCAAGTCTCCATGTATATTTGTTTTCATCCAGAAAACCCACTTGTATCCAACCGATTTGGAGTTTAAGTGGAGGTTCAACCAATGCCAAACTTGGTTGTTATACATGAATTGCATCCTTACGTTCATGGCCTCTAGCCATTTGTCCAATCCAAATTGGACATAACATCTTGGTGTATGGTTAGCCTACAGGGTATAACCACATAGCATCCATTCATGAAATATCCTTATCTTTCAGATGGAATACTAACTCTACCAGATTTGTGAACGTTTTGTGTGTGTTGATCAACCTCTTGATCTTTATCAACAACCTCCTGCTGATTGCTAGTGTCAATCAAATGTGTATCGCCTTGTGGATTTTGATCCTTATCAAGTTCCACAGTTCTATACGTCATTCCTTCCATAAAGACTTGGTTTCAAGAACCATAGACTTTGGAGCAATAAATACTTCTGATTCGTTGAGTCAAAGAAACGGTATCTTATACAGTCTCTTTGGATTCTAAATGAATACACACTTTCTTTGTCCGGGTCATATTCATAATATGAGCCTTAGAGAGCGATGCGAAAACCCAAAATGATAAAGGTGGTAAGTTCATAGCCATAATAAATTGAACCATATCCAAATAGGGTTCAGTTTCTCCTTTATCTGAATGAAGAGCATAGATAACTATGCGGAGTTGATTTTCTACTTCATTATTGAAGATTTTGAACATTTCAAAAGCTTCATACTTATGTGTCATCAAGTGCACACAATAATAGCGACTGCAATCGTCGTTAACATTAATGAAGTATCTTTCACCAGTCATAGACATTGTCTTAAAAGGATCATATGCATCCAAATGCATCATTCCTAATTAGTCTTTGGTTCATACTTATCAAATGAAACATTTTCATTTGTTTCCAAAAGACCATTCTTTTGAAGTGTTTGAATCTAATTCTGGTTAATGTGACCAAGGCGACAATGTCAAAGATAGTAATAACTTAAACCCATTTTAAGTTTCTTTATGCTAAATGTGTATCAACGAGTTATAATAGGATGATCTATCATGAACCAATTCATGGATGTCATTAAAAGGCATATCCTTAAAATGATATACATCATTCAAAA
This sequence comes from Flaveria trinervia, assembly GCA_025506515.1. NCBI lineage: Eukaryota > Viridiplantae > Streptophyta > Magnoliopsida > Asterales > Asteraceae > Flaveria > Flaveria trinervia. Next base: position 55,047,837 of record CM046441.1, read on the forward strand.
CTCAATACCATTATTTACAAATTTTGAATCATGATCATATTGTTTTAAAAGGAAACATTAATCATGTTCCTAGTCAAACTAGGTGCATACAAAAATGTTTTGAGAACAACTTCCAAACCATTTGAAGGTCTCAAAATAGAGTTTCCCTTCTTGAAGCGGACATTTCTTTTGAACCCTTTTGCAACAATTGCAAGTATGAGTCTCACATCCGGTATCCAATACCCATGTGATTGAAGAAATGGCTTTTAAAACAGCGTATGAATCATGGAATTGTATTTGAGGTTTGCCCAAAACCCTTCTTGTGTTTCAACTCCTTGAGATAGAAGGGACATACCCTTTTCATAGTCCTATCTCTCCATACTCAAAGCATGGATCGTTCTCCGTTACCTTAGGCTTCATAAGCTTAGGTTTTGAGGTTTCGCTATAACCTTTGCTTTGACGTATTCCTTTCCTTTAGCAATAATTGCTTTAGGATCGGGATTGGCCACTTCTTATAGCCTCCGTTATTGATTGAGAGAATAGGTAGAACCTCTCTACTTATCCCCGCCTCGGTTGCTTTGAGCATTGCATGAGGTTCACCGATGCTCTTGTCCCATCCGTTCATATTACAGTTTATTATGAATGTCTCAAACCTTTAGTTAGGCAATCAAGGATCAAATCCTTGGCCAACTACTTTGAGACAGGACAGCAAAGCATCTTGAGGCTATCAATATGGCTTTTATCTTAAGGATATATAAGATGATATTGATTGGGTCTTTTCATGTGACATGTATAAAGTGCTTGAACCGTTTCAAAGCAATCTTATTAAAGTTTGTGGAAGGAACATTTCCCTTTTAGATTAACATGTCATGTGCCCCATGAGGCTCCAAACCCTTTTGGAGTCTGGGAATCATATTCCCAACATGAGATCGGATGCTTGCACAGAATCCTAAGTGTGCTTAACTCAATCGTCAAAAGGCCATAACATCAACAGCGTGGGTTGGTGAGGTATGGGATCGTCAAGGACATAGACCTTTACTCATTCTTGAGAACGATTCTCAAGTTTCAAAATGAGTCCATAAGATAATTATGGTTAGGACTATCCCTCTCGAGAATAGGTCTCAGTGATAGGGAAGGGACGATCGGGGTGGTAGCATTATAGTTAGAGGTCATCATTACAAAATTGACAAAGTTCATATTAGTATTTCTCATAAATTTATTTTAATCGTTAATACCCTTAAATGTCTCATAGACAATTAACAATTAAAATCTAGAATCCAACGTTACATTTAAATGATGGTTAGGTGACCTTTATCCCATTATTAAATTAACAAGGTAGTCAACGTTGACAATTGCAACCTATTGCAACTTCTAGTCTTATGGATCGGTTAAACATCATATGTTTAGTTGGCATGTTTAATCCCATCAACACCATTGTACGCCATGCTTCGGTGACCCTAAGCACATGGTTTCCAATTCAAGTCGTCCTACTTACACACACGTGTGAGTTTTTACATATAAGCGGTTAGGTGACCTTTATCCCACAAGTATGTTAGACTCACCTCAAGGACACAAGTTCCCTACAAGTGGTTAGGTGACCTTTATCCCACAAGTAGTTCCCAAGTGATTCGAGTGTCGTGTAAAAGGATGGTGTTAGACTTGTTACCAAAGGTTTTAAGTTTCCATTAATTTTAGACTTGAAAAACCTATGTACCTTGTAATTGCATGCTTTCAAATACATGGTACCCTATGGTTCTCTTTTAATAAAACCTCTTTTATTTTGAAATCATTAATCCTCTTAATAACCTTTTATTAATTACTTAATGATTTAGAACCATAAAATTCAGCTTGTTATCATAATTTATTTAGATTGTTAAGCATATCATATATCAAACAATCAACATAAAACAAACAAGCATAATCATACAAACATATGTGCATAACCATAGCCACTAAGTTGACTACACTTGTTTGCCATCACAAGTGTTGTCATAAGGTCTTTTCCTAAGGGTTCAACACAACACAAATGATGAGATCTCCAAAGACCCCCACTTGAACTTGCATCCAAATGCTTCAAGTCCATCCTTTGTGTCTTCCTTTTGTGCTTCCTTCCCGCATCTTCTTTTACAAAATATATACATCCTAATACATATTTTCTAGTAAAGGAAAAAATGCTCCTAATCTATTTATTACATTGCCAAATGAATAAATAAATTACAAACCAAATGGAACACAAAAGAAATTACTACAACCCATAAAGAAAGAATACAATCAACATGACAATTCCATAATCAACCAAACCCAAAACAACCATGGTCAAGGCTATGTTATGCACTAAAATTATGTATCCATATACATCATACTAAGAACCAAAATGAACCCCATTGACCCTAAATTTTCAGCCAACATAAACCAAAAATCTAGGGTCTTTTGTCCAAACAAAACACAATCAACCAATTGATATCTTTCCTTTCAAGGTTTAATCACTAGCATGTTTGATATAACCTTGAAAGATTGGGGTATCATCAAATCAATACAAAACAGCCCTAAAATTGGTTGTTAAACCTTATATAACCAATTATACAAGAAACATGAAACTAATCATCCACATAACCGGCTCTTGATGCCAATGTTGGTTTGTTGTGCCAAAACAATGTTGTTTAACCATTTAAACAAGAAAAACGCAGCGGATAAACTTTAACAAATACCATTTGTAATCTGAAAATTGATGTTCATAACTTAATTTCAACAAACCCAAAGACATAGGATCATATGTATGTGAATAAACTAGTTATCAACAAGCTAAAACAACCAAAACAACATCAACAAACTACCTTTATGGGCGATTTGAAGAACCGACATTAGAGCTGCTGGAAATAACGTTTTGTTGAAGAAGTGGCTGTCCTTGGATGGCCAAAACACCAAGGATAGGTGTCCTCAAGTGTACATACGCACAAGCCCTCAAGAAACACCATGTTTGCTAGGATTTGACACCAAAAATCGCATCAAAAACCCTGCTGAAAACCTTTTTCAGCCGTGAAACATCAGGAATGTCAAAGGCTTTGTTCCAGCCGTATGACTTCTCTTCCATAAGAGAAACTCGAGTTCTTGTGCGATTTCATGTGAGAAAGAGGAGTAGATCAGATGTGTGTATGTTCATCGAGAGTTTTTGTTTCAAAACAAGAAGAAAAGAAGAGAGGAAGAGGCCTTGCGGCCGAAAATCCCCTCCCCTTATTGGGTTTTTTTTTTCTTTTAAAAACTCTTTTAATTTGACTAATCTTATAATTACAAATTAACCTTTATTATATAAAATATGCACACACACACTTTTATTATTTGATGTTGCTTGACTAATTTAAACAACATAACAAATAATATCCATGAACAAAATATCCTCATAATTTGTTCATTCTCACATATAATTTATTTAGAAAACCCATTTTCTAAATTGGTGTAATTATTTAATTGCATGATCATATCATCAATTAAATATTAATTGGTGTTTGCTAAGCTTGTTATTGGGTATGACCCGACTTGGATCACAACGTACTAACCACATCAATGTTCTATGTGTCTTGGGCATACAGAATCCAACATGATAGACTTTGGATGTTTAGGTTGCATCAGTCTCTTCATTAGTCTCTTCATTAGTCTCTACAAACTTCTCCTAGGCTGATGCTACCAAAACATTTAGTAGACTTCAAATATCAATAGTTCTCATTAGGATGATCACCATTCCTTTCTTCATAAGGTGATAAGGATCCTTCAAACTGTCAAAATGTCTTCTCATATCAAAGATGTCATGCAGAGGTAACTGAAACATATCTTGCCATGTGTAAATGTCTTCAGTGCCTTGATCTCTAATGACATGCCATCTTTCTGGATTTGTGGTGTATGTCCAAGGCAAGATGGGTCTTCTTGATGCTAGAGGAGCTGTTTGAATTGGAGTTGATGTAGCATCCTCTGGCTGGATATTCTCAGGATGTTCTGACTCATCCTGGGGTTTAGAAGAGGGTGTAGTCTTCTTCTTCTTTGGCTTTGGTTTAGAAGCCATCCTCTTCTTTCTCTTTGTAGAGTTTAACTAAGAAGACTGGCCTGCAGTACCAGATTGATCTATATTGTCTTTCTTAGTTAGGACTTTCTCTCTCTCAGGCTTAGAAGGAGAGGGAGGTTGACCTTGTTGTGGATCAGAAGATGAAGCTTGCTGAGTATTAGCAGGAGGTCCAGGTTGTGTTGTCTCTGGTTGTTCAACCTTAACCTCCACTTTAGGTGGGGCTTGACTTGGAGTGGAGCGTAAGTCAATGAGCTCTCCACTTTTGATCTTCTGCTTGATCACCCTAATATGCTCATCCATAGTGGATAGAGAAATGGGGCCAAGTTTCCTTCCAGAGAATCCATATAGCTTCAAGAAGCTCATCATCCTCTGCCTGTCAGCAGACTTCTTCATGCTCTTTTGGATGATGGCCCTTGACTTTGTAGCTTCTTCCCTTAGCTTTTTCTTAGTTGTCTTTCCGTCCTTGACTATCTCAAGTTCAAGTTGTTTTAAGTATTCAAACTCAACATAGTCATAGGACAAGGGAAGAAGTGCATCTGCCTGATAAAAGCTTGTGGCACTCAGGTAGTTGATCATCTTGATCCTATCTTCTTCTTTGTCTACCTAAGGTTCTTATTGAACCACATTCTCTTGTACAGGACTTTCTTGAACTGGGGAGAGGGTAGGCATATCCTTGTACAGTTTTTTCCTTCTTCTCTCTTCTTTGACTTGTACTAGAAGCTCTGCATCTTCTGCCTCCTTCTTCTCCCTTGACCTTTCCAGGTCAACCAGTTCATTCAACTCATCTAAGGGGAGAGAAATAACACTGTCTATGTCATAGTTCCTTGTCTGTAGATAATTCATCCTGACTGCCCTTAACTCATCATTCTAAGTTGTGACATCCGTCACCTTAAGGTCCGTCGAACAACATATTTAACCATAGAATTATTTTAATTATTCTTCCTCTCCTTCATGAACTCCTGTTTTAAGAAATCATGTTTGCTTTATTACCCTTGTGTCTGTACTTCCTCCGTGAACGTGTGCTAAGCCTAAACCATTTATAAATTTCATCACCATTATCACCAAATATATCATTTTTAATTATAACCATTGTCATTATTAAAATCATTTTAAGTTATCAATTACCATAAAACACGCTTTTAACATTTATATAACGGACATTTTAAAGTCGTTTTCAACCGAAACAAACTTTGGGAACTCGGGGGCTAAGTGCAGGGACTAAAATTAACATTTTTGCAAACCTGGGATGGGTATAAAAACCCCATTCCCAGCCATTTTTTCTCCATCTTCTTCACTTCTTCTCCAGTTTCTTCTTCATCACTTATCTTCTTCACTCTTGCACCAAAATCACTCCATTTGGTCTCGTTTTCTTCGTCCAGGCTTCGTCTACAACCTAGTCTACTCCATCCTTGCAGGTAGAAGACCTTGGTTGTCTATTTCTTGCTCGTTTTACTACTGCCCATTTCTAGGATTTCGGGTGTTCGGGTCAACCTGAACACAAGAGGTTGTGTGGGTGTGTGATGACCTTCTGCGTGTGCTTCTTGTTTGTGTGTGTTTGTTGTGTGATTCTGGAAGTCCTTGTTGTGTAAAACCCGTGCTTGGGGCAGCCGAAGGCTGCTCTGCACTTCAGCAGTTGCGAACCTGCAATTACCCACGACCCCTTTCGGTACTTGGATCTACATAAGATCTGATACGTGTGTCCGCTTGAGTGTGTGTTACCCACAACCGAACCGATACAACCCGAACCGACCAAACATTACTATTTGCTTTATACACGATATTAATGCTTAACAATAACTGTCAATAGGTGTTTGGCTGTTCATTGCATACAACTGTCGGGAACTTTGATCATTCATACTTACCACTTATGAGTTTCGTGGCCCCTTTTTATGCTTATACCACTTTTCAATCATTTACAAACTTGGGGGAAAAGAATGCTTACCCGTTTTCATGTTGTACAACATACATACAATTTACATACTTGGAATCAACGTGCTGCTGTTTTGTGAGTACTTATCTGATACATGCTTGAGTCTGCTTTGTGGTTCTTTCTTACAACCATTTAATTTCAGTGTGGGAACCGACGGATAGGTATTGGTAGTATTACTTGGGTTGACACCCCCACCCTCGTGTTGGTATACTAGTTAGTACCAACAGATGCCAGGAATGGGCCTTGGGTGAATATAGTCCGATAAGATTCTTTGTGTACGTCGTTAGGTTTGGTTGTAAACTCTTGTCATGTGATTTTGCTTACTTATAACTGTATGCACGGTATTCTACAACAACTTTATACAACATCAATTACTTATTTACTTTTAAACCTGCGAGCTCACCAATAATTTTGTTGACCATTTTGAGCATATCTTTTCAGGTGATCATGCTAACTGAAGATCTAGGTGTGCTGCCTTAGTGGAGACCCTAGGATGCATTTTGTGACTAAACTTGGTCTATTGAAAACAATTGTTGTATCTGTTTCAAACAACATTACACTTTGTAACTTGTTCCCGGGTTGTGGGAATTGCATACAATGTTATTATCTATGTTTATCTTATATCATGTTTATGCTTATGGCTATGTTGTCGTGAATACTAACTAAACACGACACAAGTCCCCTTGATGTCGGGTGTCGTCATGACACGCTTGTTATCATTACTATTATTGCATCTCTATCATTTACCATGTGTTATGACGATCCCGTCTCGTTACGCCCCCGTGTTTCCGCTCTTAGCGGGGGTGTGATATGAGTATCTGGTCTGGGGGCAGCCCTGATAGTAGACTCCATGGTCTTGACGACTCAGCAAAGGAACTTTCTCCCCTCAGCCTCCTTTTCCTCTCTCTCTCCTCCTCCTCAATCTCCTCAAATGTCATCTTTCTTTTCCCTTTGTCACTCACAGACCTTTGTGACTTAGGGTGGAGAGAGCTTTGGCCTTTATTACTTGATGCAGCTTCTGAGCTCTGGCCAGAGAGAGGTTGAGAAGCACCTTCACCAGTAGGTGTCTCAATAGGAGTGTGGATCTCTGTAGCAGTTGATGATGATGAGATAGGGGTCTCAGGTTCTGCACTGGGCCTTCAGTCAAGGTTTCCCCTATGAAACTAATCTTAAGGTCTGCCTCAACATCCAGTTGACTAATAGTATTGCCTGATTGCCTAAGTCTCCTTCTTAAGCTGAACTCTGTAGTGATCCTGTCTTGGATTCTTTGAGCCAACCTGTCAGCTTGTCTTGATTTTCTTGGATTGACAAGTGGCATGTTGACTAGATCCAGACCTTCATAGTAGTTCAAAGTCTAAAAATTCAAGACTTATTGCTGTCCTTGAACTCTTATGATGATTAGGGCTTTCCTAATATTATCATACCTCCACCCAATTATGTGATTGGAAGATGGTGAAGATGACATAGCCCTTGGTATCCCATCCTTAAACAGACTTTGTATGAAGGATTCTGTGTAGTCCACATCAATGTGAATTTAAGGAGGTTGCTAAGAATGCACAATTGCAAGTGAGGATGGTGAGTCCTCAATGTCCACTATCTCTAAAGAACTCACAGGTTCTGTAGCTGTAATGACTTTCTCCCCCTTTTTGGTAGCATCACCCACTTGCATAGGTGAGCTGGAAGATAGGTCAATCACATCCACAGGTTCTTGTGTTCCTGGTTGAGCTCTTCTTAAGGGTCTCCTAGCTAGTTTTTTCTTAAGATATAAAATCTCAAGTTGCTGATCATTGATCCTATTATGTAAGGTAGTCACGTGAGATTCAAGGTGACTGACCTTGAGACTAAATAGGTGCATGTTTTAGTCAGTTTGTGCACCTTTAGTCTTAGATTCCCCTCATCTTCATCAAAAGAATCATTAGGGGATGAGATGATTGGACCAAAGTCCTCTCTCTCACCACCAACTTCAAGTTCTTGGCTGCTGGTTTTCCTCTACTCACTGGTAATCTTAGTTGAGATGTCAGTGGGCTGAGTCGCCATGGTTGAGGTCTTAATGATGTAATCACTTTCAGAAGTGAGAGCCTCTTCCATATGGACATCCTGAATAGGTTCAGAAGTGTCCACCTCAGTTGCAGGTGACTGATGTGGGATAGATATAGGAGACTCAGGAGCATTCATCTCTCTTTGAGTAGGGGTAAAGAAGAGAGACTCATTATACTCACTAAAACCTAGATCTTCATCAGTATAGAAATCAAGGTTGGGAATTGGTTGGTTGAGATCTATAGGCTGGGGATGGTAATTGTCCCCTGAAGGTTGATCACTTGAGTGTTGAGACTCAGAGTGATGGCTTAAGGCTATTGGGCTAATGAGTTCATCAAGCTGAGCATGAGGAACGTCCGCACTGATTCTTGAAGAGATGGGAGTGGTCTACTCCTCAGGAGACGTGGGAGCTCCAGTGTCCACTTCTACCTGTAAGGGTGAGTGTATGGGGACCTCTATAGATTGAATATTCTGAGCATGGGTTCGTTTGGATTTTTTTTGGTAAGTGAGGGTAATTTGAGGCTGTGTGGGTGGTTGGGAGGTAGCAGGTGTGAGCTCAACACTAGCTTGTGCTGCTAGGTTGTCACCTTGAGCAATGAGCTCTAACATTTTTGCGACTAGGGCTGTTTCTACCCCAGAGAAACTAATAGTGGGTTCCTCAGAATTTTAAAGATGCCAGGCTTCATCTATCCCAATTTAAGAATGTTACCTGTTTCCCTTAACTGTGAGCCCAGTTCATAGTTAAGAATGTACTGGACATATCTAGGAAACATGTAGTATTCTAAGGAGTTTAAGTTAGCAGGCAAATTGGTATAAACAAACTGAGAATACCTGAACTTGACCCCCTGAATCATTCCATGGATGATGAAGGAGAGATCCTTAGGAATCTGGTCCTATCCACCATGCTTGTTTGATAAGCTGTGGATGACCACATGGAGCAGAAATCTCCATTGGGATGAGACCTTCCCTTTCCTAAAGGTCTTTACAGAGAAATCTCCTCATATCCCATCTGCTCAAAGGAATGATTAACAGCTTCCTTTGGGAAGAACACCTCACCTTCTTCATCATCCAGCTAAAGATGCATGTTGATGATGGCCAGAGTGATGGAGACTGTTCTCCCCTGCACTGTGGCAGACAGTGCCTTCTCCCCATCCATGACAACCTCTTGGCAGGTTTTTCAAAATTCAAGCAGATGATCCTCAAAGAGTGGAGGATCAATGGTTAGGGAGGTGAAGTAGTTGGACAAAGCTAAGAATCGACAAACCTCTGAGAAATGAGGATCTTTCTTAGAGCTTAACAGAGCAACCTGATTATGTTGTCTGTGTAGCTGCATGGTAAAGTTGGGATCATTTCTGTGAGCAAGGTTGGCCATTGTGAGGTAGCTTAAAGATGAAGAAAGAAGGAAGAAAGAAATTTCAGAGAGAAATTTGTGTTTTTAAGTTTGGAGGAAGAATAGATGATAGAAAGAGGGGGAAACCATTGGGTTTATATGTGAGAGGGATTTCAGATAAAGTTTAATGAAAGAGGATGAACTTTGAAATCCGGATGTCGGTCCCACCTCTGAAAAAGTAGTTTACTTTTGCTCAAAAAGTAGTTTTCTTGGAAGTCAAAAAGCTTCCGAAGGTTAATTATCTATGGAAGTTTTAATTAAAAAGCTTCCGAAGCTAAAATGACTTCGGAAGATTTTCCTGAGAGTTTTGAAAATTTTTCTTCGGAAGAGAAATTAAAACTTGAATGCTTTGTATATAAAACCCAAAGCTTCCGAGAGTTAATTTTGCTTCGGAAGTAAATGGTCCTTGAAAATAAGTAAGTGTCTGAGATAAGTATTTAAGCTTCGGAAGATAGATCTGAAACCTCTTCCGAAGGTAAATTTCTTAGACAGTTATTTATTTTGAAGGCATAACTTCCGAAGTATCAGAAATTTTCAAAAACCTAAGGAAAGTATTCAAAAAGAAATTTTCATCCAAAGAAAACATGAGCTTATGGAAGTGATGAACTAGACAACTTAGGACACACATATTTTAAGAAATAATAAGAATTAGTTTTAAGAAAAACCTACTCAAAGTTAATCATCCCAATAGCTGATATAAGATATTTAAATCTCTGTTCATCAAAAGCCTTTGTGAACAGATCAGCATAATGTTCATCTGTGTAAACTTTGACTAGTTTAATTAATCCATTTTCAAAATTATCTCTTATTAAATGATACCTGCTATTGATGTGCTTGGTCCTTGAGTGCTGCACAAGGTTCTCTATGATTGAGATAGCACTATTGTTGTCTATGTGAATGGGAGTCTCCTTGAAGTTTAACCCATAGTCCAGCATCTGACTCTGAATCCAAAGCACTTGAGCACAGCAGCTTGCAGCAGCAATGCATTCAGCTTCAGCAGTTGATGCAGAGACACATGATTGTTTCTTGCATTGCCATGAGCAACCCTTCCACCAAGGAACTGACATCCCCCAGATGTAGACTTTGCAGTCATGTTGCAACCACCATAATCACTATCTATATAAGCATACAAATTAAAGTCAGGATTCTTAGGGTACCATAAACCACATGTTGAAGCACCTTTGAGGTATCTTAGAATCCTCTTGACAGTGATGGGGTGAGACATCTTAAGGGTTGGCTTAATATCTTGCATAGATGCATGTAGCAAACATAATATCAGGCCTGCTAGCAGTAAGATACATAAGAGACCCGATCATAGCCCTGTATAAGTGCTCATCTACACATTCCCCCTCAAGATCAAGTCCAAGGGAGTGGTTTCTGGCTATGGGTGTCTTAGCAGTCTTACAATCAGTCATGTTGAACCTCTTGAGTATGTCCTGAACATACTTTGACTGACTTATGAAGATGCCATCTTCAAATTGCTTCACTTGAATTCCCAAAAAGAAATTAAGTTCCCCTATGGCACTCATTTCAAATCTGTCTTTCATCGGCTTCTCAAAGTCTTTACAGAGCTTTGGATTAGTTGAACCAAAGATGATGTCATCCACATACACTTGAACTAGCAATATATCATTTCCCTGTCCTTTGCTGAAGAGAGTTCCATCTATAGTACCTCTCTTGTATCCATGTTTACAAAGATACTCAGATAGTGTCTCATACCATTTCTTGGGTGCTTGATGCAGCCCATAGAGAGCTTTGTCAAGCTTGCAAACATAATCAGGATGATCAGGGTCTACAAAACCAGGTGGCTGTTTGACATATACCTCTTCATCAATCACTCCATACAAAAAGGCACACTTCACATCAAGCTAAAAGACCTTGAAGTTCTTAGATGCAGCAAATGCCAGGAATATCCTAACAACTTCTCATCTTGCTACTGGAGCAAAGACATCAGTGTAGTCAATCCCTTCTTCTTGTGTGTACCCTTGAACAACTAGTCTAGCTTTGTTCTTGATGATAATGCCTCTATCATCTTTCTTATTCCTAAACACCCATTTTGTTCCAATGGTAGTCTTCCCATAAGGAAGAGGACAAAGGTTCCAAACTTTCTGCCTTTTGAATTGAAGCAACTCTTGTTGCATAGCTTTAACCCAACTTCCATCCTTTAGAGCCTCATCAACTTTCTTTCGCTCTATCTAGGATAAGAAACAAGAGTGAAGACAAACATTTGCTTCATGGGCTTGTCCTCTTATCCTTACCCCTGTGACAACATATCCAATGATGTTTGTGGTGGGCTGAGACTTGTCGATCCTAAGCTGAGGGATCACAGCAAGTTGCCGAGAAAGATCTAAATTAGAGAAATTTAGATCTGGCATGGATGTTTCTCCCACCACATCAACACACTTTTCAAGAGAGACTTGATCCAAGCAGTGTGTGACATCATTGATGTTCTCATCTATGGTGTGGTTAGTAGCATCAAGAAATTATTGATCACTGTTACCACTACCATTTTTGTCTTCCACAGTTGAGATATTCTTATCTGGTTGTGGAGCCTCTGAGCTGGAATTTGAAGGCACCCCAGATGTATCAGCTGAGTTTGTCATTGTAGTGCTGATGAAACCTCTTTAGCAGAAGTAGTTCCAACTAGAGCTGAAGATGTATGAGTTGAAGGTCTTCTTAGCTCAAATCTTGGATTAGGATCACCTGTATTTAAATTTTCTGCAGATCCTGAAACATTCTCACAAGATTTGTTAAAACGGTTGGTAACTAAGTCAAGATCAAATAGCCAATCAGGACTGGAACCAGCTACACATGGTGTGTTTTCATTGAAAGTCACATTGGCTAACTCCTCAACAATTTTAGTTCTGAGATTGTATACTCTATAAGCCTTAGCTTGAGAAGAGTATCCAATAAAGTGTCCATCATCTGATTTCTCAGCAAACTTGGCAATTTGATCTTTGGTATTCAAGATGGTGCAAGGATATCCAAATGACCTGAGAAAACCAATGAAAGGTTTCCTCTTGTGCCAAAGTTCATAAGGAGTCTTGCCATGAGTCTTAACTACTAAAACTCTGTTTTGCACATAGCAGGCAGTGTTGACTGCCTCTGCCCAGAAGGTGATGGACAGCTTAGAGTCAGACAACATGGTTCTTGCAGCTTCAATCATTGTCCTGTTTCTCCTCTCTACAACACCATTCTGCTGAGGAGTCCTCGGAGCACTGTATTGTCTTGTAATACCCTTTTTATCACAGAATGTATCAAGGATTTGGTTCTTAAATTCAGTTCCTTGGTCACATCTTATGATCTTGACCTTGCGATCAGATTGATTCTCAATCTTTAAGATGAAATTCTTCAGAATCTCAGGAGTCTCATCCTTAGTTCTAAGGAAGAAGACCCAAGTGAATCTTGTAAAGTCATCTGTGATCACTAAACATTAAGAGGTCGTTCCTAGACTCATTACACTGATGGGGCCAAAGAGATCCATATGTAACAAGTTTAGGGGTGTAGTGATGGAGTTCCTTTCCTTAGGCCTGTGAGATAACTTATGTTGCTTCTTTTTCAGGCATGCAACACAATGATCATCACTTATCAACTCTTTCTTTGGTATTCCAGTTACCAAATCATTCTTAATTAATTTATTCATGTTTTAAAGTTTACATGACACATTCTTTTATGCCATAGGAAAGACTCATCACTATTCGCTTTAGACAGAAAGCATAAAACTTCTCCAAAGGGAGATGTTTCTTGCAAATCCATCTTGTACATGTTCCCTTCCCGGGGGCTCTAAGCAGGATATGCTCATGAGGAATGACCACACCAGGCTTTAGAACAATGCACTCATGCTCAGTAAAGAGCATGTTATGACTCTGATCACAAAATTGAGATACACTCAAAAGATTGTACCCAAGCTCCTTGACAAAGTTTACCTTTTCAATGTTTGTACTAAGAGGATTTTGAGCTGTTGTTGATGGAGAATTTTTAGTCATTTGGTCTTTCTTAGACATCCACATCACCTTTGGAGTCTTGGGCTTGACCTTCAAAACTTCGAAAGCTTTTGGGACTTCAGAAGTTTTGATGACTGAACCTTCGGAAGATTCGGCAGACACTGCAGTAGACTTCAGTGCTTTGGAAGAACTCCTTTCTTTCGAGACCAACTTCTCTTCCGAGGGTAATTTTCCACTTGCCTTCTTAGATTTGGAGCTTCTGAAGGAAACAGATTTTCCTTCTGAAGCTTGAATCTTCTTGGAACTCTTTGAAGTCTTTGTCTTGGTCATATGGACAATACCTTTAGGATTATATGGACAATCCTTAGCAATGTGAGTGGTACTTTCACACATGACACACACCATTTTCTTCTTCACAAGAGTCTTTTGCTGGGAACAAGACTGTCTTTGATCACATCCCTTCTCCACCTTCATCTTTGCAGATGCTGAGACAGTCCTTTTGGGCTGAGAACTGTTCTTGGAGTTTGATGGTCCAGGCTGTGCAACAGTGGTACATAGCAGATCAGTCTTCTTCTTTCTACTAAGATGATTTGAACAAGAACCAGAACTCTTAGCGGAAGAGTTTTGGTTGATGTCTTCAGTCCTTACTACTTCTAACCCTGCAGATATGAAAACTTGTTTCTTATTAGAGTCAAAAGTAGTATTGATCTCTTGAGCCTTCCTTGCCTTTCTTTTGCTCTCTCTGATCAAGTTCTTTCTCATGGACTTGGTCATCATAGTCTTCTTATTCTCCTCAGAAGGATAGTGGCCCTTCTTAGAATCTTCCTCTTCACTCTTCTCAAAGGAATTCTTCACTATCTCTTCTTCATCCTCTTCACTTATAGGATCTATGAGGGGAAGCTCATCTTCATAAGTTCCATACCTAGGAGATCTTACAGACAAGATTGTGTATGGAGGAGCTATCTCATTGGATCCCAGTCCCTGCCTATTTTGATAGCACACCTTGTTGTGCAGGGATGGGGATATCATGTTCTTGAAGGTCTCTTCTTCAAGAACACTCTTTTTTGCCCTGGCTTTGCTGATCACAAGCTCAGCCCGGCACTCAGTCAGCTTGGTTATGAGATCTTTGATTTGAGTCCTAAAATTTGTGTGTTCATGTTTTAGAACTAAAATAGTTTTCTCTAGGTCCTCTATCTTTAGTTTATAATCATTTTCAGACTTTCTAAAATCAGATTTTAAAATGTTTAGGGACTCAAGGTCTGATCTCATCTCCAAGTTATAGGACCTGTATCTATTAACTTTAGCAATGCATTCAGGAGTACAGAGATGTTCCAATACCTTGGCTTCATCACGATATGCCATTAGTGCTTGGTTTGGAGAAGCATCTTCCACCTGAAAACTCTAGTCAAAGCCTCCTTCTTTAGCAGCAACAGCAGCTTGCTGCTTTGACTTCTCATTCTGGAGAGCTTTGTTAGTGTAGTTTGGTCTGGACTGGTTGGCCACCATTTGTTCTAGGTGCCTTACACTCTCTGGCAAAGTGGCCCATCAAGTTACAATTGTAACACTTTGCCTTTGTCCAGGCCAAACTTTCCACTGGTTGCATTGCTTGGAAACTTCCTTCCAGTCCTCTTGTAGAACTTCTTGGCTCTGTGAGTGAGAGAAGAGCCATCTGCTGGACTATTTCCATGTATTCCAGATCATCTGGATGAATACAGTCCAGGTTTTCATGAGTGAAAAGAGTGCCACAGCTTTCATCAGAAGACACAAAAGTTGAGAAGAACTTGTCTCTTGGAATGGGCTTCCTTGAGTGTAGTTCTCCCTTGGTGTCTCTGGGAAGGTGATGAAAGGACCCTTTGGTGAGTTGTCAGGGTAGCATATGAGATATGTTTGGGTTCTATGCTATCCCTTTCCACCACATGTAGGGCTGAACCCATTTGATTGTTGGAGTTGCCAGATGAACCTTGCATGTTCATCTCCATCTGGTAGCCACTGAGAATCCCATATAACTCTGTCAGAGTAAGAGTTTTGAGATTTTCAGTTCTCTTGATCACCACACAGTAGTGTGTCCATTGCCTAGGAAGTGAGGACATGAACTTCCTTAAAATGTCTCTGTTCTCAAGAGAAACTCCTCCTTCCATAAGGGTATCCACAATCTCAACATACCTGAAGTATTGCTGAGTCATGGTTTCACCTGTTTTGAAGGTGAAGTTTTCAAACTGCTACTTCAGGAGATCCTTCTTGTTCTCCTTAGCTTTAGAGGAACCCTCATACATCAGTTTCAGTGCATCCTATAGCTGCATGGCTATTTTGCATTTCTTGAAACCTTTATATACAGAGTTTGAAAGGGCAGTTTGAAGGGCTGTCATGGCTTTGCTATCAATCTCTACTCTCTTCCTATCTTCATCAGAGTAGTTAGCCACATCCTTGGGGATCATACCAGCACCGATAGCAGAAGGGGTGCTAGGTATGAAAGGTCCATTCTCAATAGACTCCCATATTCTTGAATCAAGAGACCTAATGAAACCTTCCATTCTCAAACACCAAGTATCAAACTCATCAAGAATGATCAGTGGGGACTTGTTCATGGTTCCAGTTTCCATATCAGTCTTGGAAATGGTTGCTATTTGAAAAGTTTAGTATTTGTGTGTGTGATGGATCTTAAGATGGTGAGATCTTATATCAAGTCCTAGAAAGCTCTGATACCAAATGCAGGATCGTTGAAGGGGATCAATTACAACACAACAACACAAAAAGGAGATTAACTAAAGCTTAATCAAACAGTAAACTGGATTAACCACAAATGAGACACTAAGAACACAAGTAATTTAAGAGACAGAACACAGGAGCACAAGTATATGGTTTCCAAGAATGTATTATATTGCTTTCTCTATGTTTTATTACAAGTGTTACAAAGCATAAAAGAAAGATACAAGAACATGAGATACTTATACTACATCCTACAGCCGGCTATACTTTGAAAGCCAGCTGGATACAATTGACTAGACACAAACAAAATCAATTGTAGAGTCAAAAGGCAGATTGCCTTTTGACTAGTGACTATAACATGCCATAGCTCACATCCTTATCTATTACAAAAAGGATAAAGTACATGAAGTAGAAAGTTACAGACTCAAGACCTCAATGTACAGTTACCAAAAGCATGGACCTTTTCACCAACTCATGTAAGTCGGTGACCGTACAGAGATGCAACAGAAAGGTGTCCAGCTTTATGGAAAAGTACATCAGATCAAGCATGTGTCAAAAGTCTTCGGAAGAAATCTGTCTTCATGAGTTGAAGCTTCGGAAGACTTTGTCTCTAAGGCTTCAGAAGACTTCATATTTGGCTTCGGAAGATATTGGTCTTGGCTTCGGAAGATTTCACACTTGGAATATTTTTGTTGCATGTGTGAAACTTCCTAAGCATTCTTCTTCATAGCACTTGTGCGGCATGCAAGATAGACTTTGGATGTTTAGGTTGCATCAGCCTCTTCATTAGTCTCAACGCCATTCTATAACATAATGTCTTTTCTTCCTGAAATAATTCTTAATGGACATATATGACTTCAAGGTTGAACAAATTTTTTAATGAAATAGGGTGGTTTTATTTGGACACCCAAAAATTTTAAATCAACACCCGTTGATCCTATACGCCGCGTATGGATCCATATGCCGCGTATAGGGTCAACTGACACGAGAGAAAACATACCCTATACGTCGCGTATGGACCCATACGCAGCGTATAGGGTATTTAAGACCAGAGCAGACTCGTGTCAGACTTGTGTCGGGGTGGCTATACATCGCGTATGGGTCCATACGCAGCGTATAATTTTCCCAAATTTTTTTGCAAAATTTCTATGTAAGGTGAAGAACCTATACGCTGCGTATGGACCCATACGCGACGTATAGGCTAGGAGTTTTTTATATATTATTGTGCGTATTTGTCGCTTTATTTTGTACGTTAAGGTTGACACTTTGCGTATAAGTTATATTTTGTAACATATTAATTGATAATTTTAAATCTTAGTTAACAAATAAAACATATAAAATAAAACATATAAAATAAAACAAACATTAAATGATAATATAAATAAACAACGAAGTTTTTACATACATAACAAAACAAAAGTAAAATTAATAATAT
This sequence comes from Flaveria trinervia, assembly GCA_025506515.1. Classification (NCBI taxonomy): domain Eukaryota; kingdom Viridiplantae; phylum Streptophyta; class Magnoliopsida; order Asterales; family Asteraceae; genus Flaveria; species Flaveria trinervia. Next base: position 55,065,312 of record CM046441.1, read on the forward strand.
AAAAAACTACGGTGAATCTGGGTAATTTCAAGGCGGTGGCAAGTCTGGAGGATCAATACCAGCAGCATGGGCTCATGCAATCTCAAGCTGAACATGCCAATCCATAAGATCCTCAACTCGATCGAGGCGACGACCCTGATCCCGTAATCTTGTAGTAATCTCCTGCATAAATGTCTCCATACGTGCAGGCACCCTTACATCTCTATATATATGTCGAGGGAACTGTGGCTGAGGAGGCGGTTGGTCGTGTGGCGGCTGATCATGCGGAATATGCTCCTGCTGCTGGTGTGGATGGTCATCGCCGACCTACTGAACAGGTGCCGGATACCAGATCTCACCGGGTCGAAGAGAGAACCGTATGCCACCCGGAAACTGGCGTATAATACGCATGCTAAATAACGTACGACGATCTAATCTAACCGGCTCGATCGGAGAAGATACGTTAGCAGCATGACGAGGAAGATAACCAAGACAACATGCAATCATCGTAATGTATGCCACCCTTATGGTCGTCTTCAACCTTTGAGCTATACACTACGTATAGCTCTATACGCCGCGTATAGTTCATAAACCAGTTTTCAAATCCATGTTTTTACCACATAAAACATCACTTTAACGTTTAAATTAGCGTACGATTAACATAATAAATGTATAAGAACAATAATGCATACCTGAACTAGTGAATGTAGAGAAATCAACGAACAATACGTGTAGTATCGATCTATACGAGTGAGTTTTTTTGGTTTGAAAAAGTTTGGTAGGGTCAGTTTTTTTATTTTTCCTGAACTAGTGAATGTCACACGTACTATGTTGTGTGTCTAGCTTTTGCTGTTGAACCTTTAACGTTGGACGACCACGAATATCTGTTTGAATAACAGGCGTTTTTTTGTTATTTTTCCATGGATACATAATTTTTTTATTTTCTCCACCAAACTAAATTTCATAGGGGCGGGTTGTGTCATAATTTGTTGTTTCACGCATTCCATATCTTCTTCAACATCGACTTCTTCATGCTCCATAAATGATGGTTTAATTTAATCAAGCTTCATTCAAAATACGTCAATTGCATCCAATGGAATTATAGTGCCTGCATTATAAATTATAAATCTATATAAAATCATTACTGTAACAGAAAAATGATAAATATGGAACGACTATTACCAGAATGTTCATATTTTTCTAGCCGACAAGCACAAGGCAACCCACAACTAGTGAAAAGTTGACAACCACACGCTGCATTTGCTGAGCGCATCACATGCAATTTAGTGTTTTCGGAAACTAATAAATCAAGAGCTTTGTGTGACACTTTGCCTCGTAGATAATCAAACGGGAGATTATGATGATTCACAATTTTACTTTTGCTTGTCTCAAAACATTCTTTTAAATTTACCTCTTGTGCGTTTACCAATTGATCTACAAACTCCACAAGTCTATCCTGTGAGCTATTTGTTGATTTAAGATATCTTTTTAAATTTGCATGTTGACACTCGACTCTATTTGTTGTGTGTTGGCCAAAATTGCGGTTTGAGTTAGTCCAGGCTGATACAAACATTTTCTTGTAACTCTCTAACCAGTTTTTGTTTATATATGACAATACTTCTGAAAATATATTAAAACAAATTAATTAAGTGTTATATTTAATGGTCTTGTATGTATTATGTAATGAAAAAACTTACTTTCTCGCTTTGCTTCAACTAGTCGTTCATAAAGAAGGTTATAGTTATACTCGTAAATCTCCGGCGTGGGAGACTCACACAACGTGCCCATGCATATTTAAACTTTTTCCAGTCATCTTTCGTAAAACTTGCTTACAGTGTTTCGTGATATTTTCATTAATATGCCACCTGCATAAATACTTTGAATCATTCAGAAATACTTTAAACACTGCGTTCATTAAAGCAAGATCTCTGTCTGTTATTGACTCGCGGCTCCATACACCTGTTAAACGTATCTTTCAATCTATTAAGCACCCACTCAATTATCTTCTCGTTCTTTACTAATAAATGCATGAGCAACACAAAATGTCTTATGTGTCGAGGTCACACCAACAATCTGAACAAACGGAAGTTTGTACATATTTGTTTTATATGTCGCGTCTATTATTAGCACGTGCGAGAATGCACGCCAAGTGTCGTATGAATTTGGATGACAAAAAATATATCTTCTACGGTATTTGTATCGGGATCTTCCGGGGTGTAATAAATGTACCTTTTAGAAGATAAAAGGTTTTCTAAAACTTGCATTGGTGTTTCACCAACTTTCTTTTCACTTCTTATCTTATATTGAGCGTTGTATACGTCTCTGGTTATGGATGCGTTCTTTGGATTTTGCTTTTTCAAAGCTGATAAGATGTTACGAGGCTCCATGTTCTGATTAGTAAGTTGTTCTACCAAATTGTATTCGTTTTGAGAAAACCTTCTTACAAATGGGTGCCCCTCCATATGTTGAGTGGGATCATGGTTATGTTCGTCATTTCTCACCTCTAATTTCCACGAACGACGTTTGTTGTCGTATATCCCACTAATTTAAAAGGACATCTGAATTTTTTGCTACCAGATCGTCTAATTGTTGCTTTACTTTTGTGTTCACCACCACGATCACAACCACACCTTTACGACCTGACCTTCTTTTTTCTTCGATCTTCATGTAATAATAACGTAACCATTATCACGTCCCCTATTAACAACCCACAGACTAGCTCATCGAGTGATAAAAATTCTTGACATGTTTCAAATGATATTTCGTGTTTTGATTTTCAGCACTCAAGAGATAGTTTATATTACTTTGTGCGGGTCATAACTTGATTCTCGGCAAAACTCGAACTCATCATCGGGAACATAAGGTTGGTTTAAATCTGGAAATCGTTTTTCGTAAGCAGATTGAACGTACAAATCATCTTGATTATTATCTGCCACGTACAAAAAGCTTGAATATTCACCAAACAAATAGTTACCATCTCAAAACGACATAATGAACGAAGAATCTTGGGTCACTTCAAATTCAACTGTGCTATACGTCCGTGGCAGTCCTATAAGACAAATGAGATTTTTTTAAAGAAAATAGAGTTTTGTGGTTCAACTATTTATTCAAAATAATAATTTTTCTCTAAAACTATAACTCTTATTCCTTTTATATACATACTTACGTACACATAAATGTCTTGATTACTTAATAATCATTTCAACTAACTCGGGTTTCACGATACTAGTCGGTTATGATAAAAAAACTTGAAAATTATTTAAGTTTACTGTAACCGACTAGCATCGATGGAACTCGAGTTAGTTGAAACGATTTTTTAAGTATGCAATTCAGATATATGTATATATGTATATATGTATGCAAATACTTAATGAAATAAAAATCAAATGTTTACCGAGTAATTATGTGACAGAAGAAAATGTTGAACCACATAACGCTAATTTCCTTCGATTAAGATCAAACGTTTCCTTCGTAACAAATGAAATATGAACGCATTCGTTTGATATTCGGTGCGTTTATATATCATCAAAAGAATCTTAAGTCGCGTCAATATAATTCGAAATAAAGCCTATACACCGCATATAGGCCCATCGCGGCGTATAGGCTTTTCAAAAGACAAAACTGGCGAAGTCAAATCAGTCATTCAGTGGGCCTATACGCTACGTATGGACCCATACGCGGCGTATAGGCTCACTGATGTGACGTGGAATGCTTGACATTTATGAGGTAGACCTATACGCACTGTATGGACCCACACGCGACGTATAGGTGGGTGTCGATGTATAATTGTGGGTGTCTCTTTATTAGTACCCATGAAATAATGTCTTCTTATGTCATTTATTTGATTAGGTTGATAATTGACAATACGTGGGCTATCAAAGGAATCTGAAGGAAGATAATTTTGAACGATTGTATTTGGCATTAAAGGAATCGAAGTAGAAGGAATATGATAATTTCTAAAGTATACATATTAAATATAAATATTTTATTTGCTTTTGAGTAACTTTTGAGCAGTTTTGGATTATCTTACTCATATTTAGTTCACATTCATATTTTAGAAGTTTCAAAATATTATAAGCTCTAAAGATTTATTTTTATTAACAAACTTGAGTCCGACGAGTGAAACGTTAAATACATTTTATATATTATTACTTTTCTTATAAGTTTGGTCTACAAATTATGATGATATACATGCACTATATTGTGATCATAAAAGAAAATAAAATGAATTAACTAGTATAAAACAATTTTATAATAAGATAACTCTTAGAATTGTACCAACTTTAATTCACGATGGATCCATTCAATTGTTTTTTTACTAATTATTACTAAACCCATTTTAGGCCATGAGAATTCCTATCATAAAATAATTCTTGAAGATGCCATACAAAAAGATTCAGGAGTTGGACAGAAAGGAAAAACCTAAAAAAGGATGTTTGGGATTGTTAGGATCTGGTATTTGACCAAACACCAACTGATTAACGTGTTAAACCAAACCAAATAGTGCGGAATTCAATTTGATTGGCGATCCAATCAGTGAGAACGCACGTAGACACAATAACAAATTGAATCTAACATCAAGAATCGATTGACAATCGATCTATAGCGTTCTATGAACTTGGAGTACGAACTTAGAGGCTTCTGGACGGCTAGGTACGTCTGGAGTCGAAGTGGATTCAATGCTTAAGTTTTTCCACGAATTAGGTGGTATTTATAGGTTAGGTTTGCTCATTCGTGCGACTGAACCATTAGCATGGTTCATTCGTGCGATTGAGCCATGTGGTTGATCCATTCGCACAACTGAGTGTTCAGTCGTGTGACTGAGTCAAACGCATGAAGTTGTTCAGACGTATGAACTATTTAGGCGCATGGACACTCAGTCGCATGGCCATTCAGACGCATGACCACTGTTGGGGCGCATGGTCCAGTCGGACGCATGAGAGCTTCACTTCACCAAGTTTGAGTGAATTCAATGTTCTAACATTATGCATAACACTTCAAACAATCATAAACCTATATAATTAAGTCAATATGCGTTAAACAACTCATTAATGAAATATTAAACATTAACACAACCAAACATTTTGTATTTCATTAAGTACCTAATAGTTACATAAGTGTAAGACATATTACATTCATATCAGGATCTAGGTACATATATGTATCAACAAACTCCCCCTGGACCTAGATCTATTTATTGTCTAACATCTTTCATGATTTCCTCAAACTTTTTGTATTTAGCTTCTTTGGTAACTCCTGTGTCTATCTCAAAAACAAAACAAAGTCTTATCACTTTCTGGAACTGTAAAGCTTGTACAATATCCTGTGGTTCGTACAACAGTGGCCACTTGTATAAAGTATAAACATCTTGTGCTGACAAGTTGGTGAGCCACATCAGGTCAAACACCCTTATGGTTTCCATTGAACCATTCCTGTTCAAGACTATTACGGCCTCTTCCGTTCTCCAATCATAGTACCACCATTTGAAATATGGAGTGAAGTCCTGTGGCATCTCACGTAGTGGGATCTTAGACATTGTACGTGGTGGACTCCACTTCAGTACTACTCTAGTTTGCCAGTTATGGCATCAACTTCAGATCTTCTGATGTACCTTGTTGGTTGTTGAGGTTTGAAGTTGACCCATCTGGTATAGTACTCCCTCTTTAGAGCAGCTTCAAACCAGCATGACATCTTACGAGGGTCAGCATATAGCAAGTTTAACTTAGCTAACTGGTTGAGCTCAAAAAGAGTCTTCAGATCATGTGGAAATCCGAAGTACTCTATTCCCTTCTCACGTTTAACCGCGTAAACGTTGAGGTTTGCAAAATGTGCCCACGCGATGATCATGCCTGCCACCTTTTGATGTTTCTTGACCTTATACAGTTTGGTGTAGATAGTTGATGTTGTAGCTCTGCGTTGGGCTTTGATTTCTTCAAAACATGCTGCCCATTCAGCCTTTTTGTTTTTGACTTCGGCGTCTGAGGCTTGGGCCTCTCTTTGTCCTTTTCTGACTCTTTCTCCATCCTGTCTAGAGTCGCAAAAGTGTCACTGACAAGATTGTCTCCCAGATTGGGAATGGCAGTTCCCTCCTTGTCAGTGTACTCAGGATAGTGTTGAGCTGTGACATCTTCTATCTCAATCTTATCGACATCCTGAAGCTCATCTTCACTCTCTGTTTGCACGGTTGGAGCATCCTTCACAATTTCATCAGGATTGAGTCGGAATATTTCAACGTGTTGCTCGTCGGTGAGATCATGAATTATTTCTCCTTCTTCAGGAGTGTAATTTACTGATCTCCTGACAATTCCCTGCAGATCAAGAATCATCGTGAGTTGAGTCTTGATCTATTGGAGTGGAGCAACATCATATTCATCTCCTTGAAAGTTAGGATTTTCTTGATTTAAAACATGTAACACATCAATCATTTTGTCAACAAACAGATCAGTAAACATTAATAATAACTATAAACATTATTACATTAATTAGATACAATATTCCAATACACAAAGTTTCAATAACATAAACAACTATGTATTACTCTTGTCTTGAATCGCTGGTGTGTCAGTAGGATCAGCAAAATATGATGGGGCTCCTTGGTCTTGATTTTTCTTTGTGTGCCTCTCTTGACCTTGAGCTGATGTTGATGCAGCTGCATCTCCTTCGTCATCATCATCATCACTAACATCAGTATGACCATAATGATCATCACCATCAGCATCATCATCACTATCATCATCAGCATCATCATCCCCCTCACCTTCTCCTATTTTTAAGGGCTCTTCTTTGGACCCTTTGAGCTTTAACTGCAGAGATTTGTTTGCGCCTCCAGCTCCTCAATACTTTTAGCGTGTTGCTCCCTGGAGCTAAGACATCCGATGTGCCTGCTCATCGATCAATCGAGCCTGATGAGAGAGCTGCTGAGAGAGCTGCTGAGCTTGGATAGTGGTCAGGTTTACCAACTGTCTTATCTGACTAGTCTTTTCTTCATCTGCTGCTAACAGTCTCAAAACCATTCAATTAAGTGCTTAGAGCTGTTCCTCTACCCCACTGGGAGGTAGAGGCAATCCTGATGGATATGGAGAGAAGAAGATGGTGTTGTAGGATGACTAGTGGTGGTGGTGACTGTGGTGAAGATTGGAGGTGGTAGTAGATGTGATGGTGGTGGTGTAGGTGTGAATGATGTGGTGGTGGATGGAAGGGTGGTAGTGGTAATAGGTGGAGTGGTGGTAGGTGTGATGGTGGCTGTGGTGGTGGTTGTGGTGGTGGTAAAGGTGATTCTGCATTTCTTTCTTTTCAAGCCATGGGGCTGAGCCATCCTCTTCTTCCTCGATCCAGTCGAGGAGGCGCCCCCGAGAGCACGGCCTGGCAGATCAGGAGTATAAGTAGGATCATCAGTGGTCTCTCCCAATCCACCTGGGCGTTCACCAACCGCCCGGAGCCCTCGTTCTGTGGGAACGACTTTACTTCCCACAGTCCGAGTCAGTGGCTCCTCATCTGACTCCTCCTCTTCCTCACCAGGCATGAAATCCTGGTGAAACCCAGCAGTCTCCGCTCCTTCTCTAGTAGGGGCAGATGCAGGAGATGGAATATCAGCTGTGGGTCCTACATCTCCTTCATCCCCGCTATCATTGTCATCCGAGTCATGCTCTGGGAGCAGTAACTGCTCGTCGTTGGAGTCACTATCGGTATGACGCCACTTACATCTCCCTGGCACCACATACCTCTCATTGGCCAGATGGCCTATTAGTCTCTTCACTTGGGGCTTTACTTGCTTACCCCTGTAAACTCTCATACGACCCAGTGTCGTATCATCCATGATTTCTAGAACCACAGCATCGTGGTTTTCCTTGGGAAGGGATGGAAGCTTCTCATTAAATATCAGCTGTAAGAATCTGGGGTACATGCAAAAACCCTCCTTACCCTTTGCTTCTAGATTCTCCACAGGTAAGAGAAGATCATGCTTGAGAAGCTAAACAGACAGTTCAGCACTAGTGCCACATAGGCATTCTGGATCTGGTCTGAAAGATCATCAAACCCACTCTTCTGGAGGCGATGCACTTCAATATGACATGTGCTAAGTACTTGTACTAGGGACATAGGTTGCTTTTATTGAGCACACCTAATTTGATGTCCCCAGCATACTTAATCCTCATATGCATCCCCTTACGGTCAGTGGATGTAGCTTGGTGGGATGATCAGTATCATCCCCCAGCTCAAGTACTCTCTGGATATCGGTAGCAGTGATCTCAATAGCCATCCCACAGATAGAGCTTCTTATGCTATACGGCTCTTGGGATCGATCAACAGAAGCATTTTCCCAAAATGCCTGATGTAGAGCCTGTAGGGCATGCAAGGAGTAGAAATGGCCTTGTGGATCCTTGATCGCCCAAGAAATGTGATGATCTTTGTAAAATCGATGCCATTCCGAGTAGTATGATCAAGATGAGCACATATGTTGTGCTTAGGGTTGATTGACCATCTAGCAGCCATCAATCTGAAACACAAAACACATAATCATTAGATACTCACATAACACAAATCAGTTCTAAGTATCTTGTTTGATTTCATTCTGATTCATTCATGCAAATGAATCATGCGATTGTGGTCAGTCGGTTATCCTATCCTGCGACTGGACTCATTCGAGTGAATGAACATGCGATTGAGTTCAATCGGTTGGCTGATCCTGCGATTGATTCAGTCGGCCGACTGAGCTCATTCGCATGTCCGATTCGGCCGATTGAGCTATTCTTCCGGCTCAATCGTGTGATTGGAGTTCATCCATCTAACCAGTCACATGACTTACTGTTAGGTTGACTTAGGTTCGAGTCTTGACAAAATCATGAAATTAAACATTAAACGGTCGTTAGACTCGCAATCCCTTAACTAATAACCTAATAACCTTATTTTTAACATTTTACATGGTTTTAGTGGGTTATTAAGCCATTTATTGGTTCGGTTCTTGTTTCATTTGAACATCCCAAAATAGGGCACCATTTCTCCTGATTTCTGTGAGATTTCATCGTATTATACCTGTATAATCACACACAATCGTCAGAAAGTCAATGGAAGTATGAAATCTTGGTCTGATGAAAATTTGGCAGAGTACGGTAGGCTATGCGAAATAAGGGAGATTAGGATGATGAGAAGAATGCGATCGACTGTGTCCCTTTATATACTGACTCTGTGTTCAATCGGCTGACTGGACTCATTCGCTCAGTTCATTCGGGCAAATGAAGCTCAGTCGGGCGATTGACTCAGTCGATCACATTCAATCGACCGACTGAGGCTCAGTCGGTCGACTGACTTAGTCGCACACGCCCAATCGAACGAATGACCCATTCTGATAATCCATTCGGGTGAATGGGTCATACTCATGTCCATTCGGCTGTTTTAATGTATGAGTATGGTCCATTCGCCTGATTGGTCCATACTCATGGTCCAGTCGTGCGAATGGTCATACTCTTTAAAGTTTCTAACTTCATGACCATTTGACTTTTAGACCCATTTAGACTGTTGAGTTAATTATGAACACTTGATCATCTCAGACATGATCATTTTAGCTTGAAAAACTTTTGATCACCTCAGTCGTGATCCTTTTAAACAATTTGTCACCTCAGATGTGACCCAATTGTTGTTTGAAAGCACTTGTGGTCATCTCATACATGATCTTTTAGATGATAAGGACCCTTATCAACTTCCATGACATAGTCCGATACTAACATACAGACTATGACAAACTTTGTATAGAAATAAAAGAAATAATGCTGAAAACTTAAAAAATCAAGACATGTTTTTGTGTTTTTGTGAGAGTTAATCCCAAGATGTAGTACTAAGGAATAATTATTTTGAGAGAGCAGCCACAATCATTTAAACCATACATGGATCAAGTCAAGTTGGAATCATACAGGATATTCAAATCATTCAGGACAAGTTATTAAAACAGCTTTGATGCTCTTTCCTTGTTTTCCATCTGGAGTCATTTAGTAAATTTAGGAAATCATACTAGTACGCTTAGGTCTCCACACTGATTTGAACTTTCAAGAATTGTAGCCACAGTGATTGTCAGTATACTTGTCCTCTGAAATCCGTACACAGACTTTCAACACAGTTTGGTGAACGTTTTAAGGTTTGTTTATTTCAACAAGCATTTGTGGATCCCACACTCATATGGTAATCAATATTCCTCAGGAGATTTTGAGCGGTCTTAGGGTAGTGTTCAAGAAGCGACTATTCATAGAATTTTCAAAGAGAAGCCAATCCTCAGGTTAGTGCCACGCACAGCAGAGAGGTGACAAACAACAATGAGTTCTAGAAAATATAGGTTGCTTATCCTCAGGTCAGTGCCACCGCATAGCAGAGAGGCACATAACCTATCTTCTTGTTTGAGCAATTTTTCTTCTTTTAGCACAATTCACCAACACCTAGGTTATCTTTGATTGTATTTTCATTTTCATGTGCTTTTGCTCATGCTTTGGTCTTACGCACACTTTTGTGGCGTTTATTTTGCTCGTCACCCCTTATTGGAATCCTGTTGATTGTGTTAACTAGGGATAAGGTGTTTCCACAGCTTGTCAAACATTTTAGTTTAATCTTGAGATCACCACCGGTCTAGTCATCTATTATGTTGAATCTACCAACATATCAGTTGTGGTCTAGCAACCTCTAGGTCTACTTTCTTTGTTTACCTTAGTAGTAGCTAGCTTAACTATCATATTTTCTTTTATGTTGCTCAGACTCCTCACTTATACTTGAACTTTGCATCTTTTTTCAATTTGATTTTTAAAGTCCCAAATGGTTTGTACCTGTGTACTATCATATTCTACACGTTAATCGGTATCACACGTATGATCTTATTTATTATCAGCTTGCCTATCCTTTTCCCTCTTTTTTTATATCTTATTCTCCCCTAAAATACTAAAACTCTAAGGATTTGCATTTAGGATTTTACTGAGCAAGAACTGACACTAAGTGTAATTAACAAAATAACATTAAACAAAACAAGAGAATTAAACTTAAGGAACACATAAGTTAAGAAATTTTAAAACACTAGACGACGCATCGGACTATACATGGTTATCTTTAGGAATGACCTCACTCTTCTTTTTAACACCATTGACCTCTAACAGAAAAACGTGGTTTATCAAAAGCTTTTGTATAGAGGTCAGCGCGTTGAAAATTAGTGGTTATTTTTATCACATCGATTAAATTCTTTTCAAAACAGTCACGTATGAAGTGATATTTGATTCTGATGTGTTTGGTCTTAGGATGTTGGACCGGGTTCTTAGTAACTGCAATCGCAACAGAGTTATCAACAAATATAGGAGTAGAAGTGAAATGCAAACCGTAATCCCGCATTTGTTGTTGAATCCATATGATTTAGGAACAACAGCTTGCAGCAGCAACGTATTCTGCTTCACAGGTTGACAAGGCAACCGAGGTCTGCTTCTTACACTGCCAGGTTACCAATCTTCTCCCAAAGAACTGACACCCTGCTGATGTAGACTTGTAGTTCATCTTGCAGCTGCCGTAATCCGAATCACTATACGTAGTAAGTTCAAAGTCATCATCATGAGGGTACCAAAATCCAAGTGTGGGTGTGCCCTTCAAATAACAAAATATCCTTTTGACCCCAATTAGATGATTCACCTTAGGCTTTGCCTGATATCACGAGCATAAACATGTCGCATACATGATATCTGGTCTGGAGGTAGAGATACATCAGAGATCCAATCATCCTTCGGTACATAGTGGCATCTACCAGATCACCGTTCTCATCGGGTGCTACATCATGATTTGTAGCCAGTGGAGTGCCAGTGTGACATTCTGTATTTTTGCATTAATTAAAAGTTAACGTCTTATTCTTGTAAGGACCATTGTTGTTATTTTATTTAAAGTGTTGAGTTATTTATGTTTTATTTCCGTTTTTTGTCTTAAATTGGAAGTTGGTAATGTTAACTAGTACTTGTTTAATAATAATAATAATAATATTAATAATAATAATATATATAATAATAACTATGAAAATATAATAATCATTTTTTTCAATAATAACAATATATAAACTATAACTTAAAAAGTTTAAAGAAGTCTAGGGTTTTTATTGGCAATTTAGGAACTTGAAACATAAGTTTCTGTATAAAATATAAAATCATAACCAAAGGGACCAAAGGTGTAACTTTGCAAAACTCTAACCCAAACCCCCCCCCCTTCACCCCGATTTTCCGGCGGAGCTCCGGCCATACTCCGGCCGAGCTCCGCCGCCCCTAAAACCCATCAAAAACTCTCAATTTTGTTACCAACCGTTCCAAACGCTTCGTAGCATGATTCAAAGCCGTTATGAACCTTAAACACATTTAAACACCGGTTACAAACACAAACGACGAGTAACCGACAATTTCTTCAATCATCAAGCCGTTCACACTTAAAACGCAATAATAATAAAATTATTGCACCTACATGATCGTTAATCGTAACTAAACTCCTACGCACACAATTCTACCTGAATCCACTTAGACAATCCAACTACTCTCACTTTAACCGCGAACCTGCAACCACTCGAGCACCACCATAGAGCATTCTAACCACGAATTAACAGAGGGTTTTACATCGTGAACATCACCAAGCTCCACACGAAGTTAACTGGATTATCATCGCCATTTGTGTATCCAACTGAATCAAGCTGGTCGCGACTGATTCTGTTTCTTCCTCATCAATTCGTTTTCGATTCGGGTAATTGATTATACCTTTATGCTCGGTTTCATCTGGGCATCAAAGCCCCATGGTTTAAATCGTTAACAACCTTGATTTGATCTTCAATTGTGGTCATGATCAAACTAGGGTTCGTGCGATTTGGGGGAATTTCGTTGTTACTGTATTTAGTTTATTAAATCGGAGTCTTAAACGCGGCTGGATGCCTTGGTTCACTGGTTCCCCACTCACATTCCGAATTAGAGGTCCCGGGTTCGAACCCGGCGACCTCCAATTCATTTTGTTTTTGGCTTTCAGCCTTTAAAAATATAGAAAAATTCTAAAAATTTATAAAAATTAATCTGGTAAACTTAAATTATTTTGAAGTCACTAACCATTTCTAAAAATTTATGTTCTTATAATACTTGTATACTTTTATAACCAATGTATAGATTAGTTAAATTTCTATAATAAAAATAAATTTTAATGTTGACTAACTTATTAAAACCATTATTAGTTCAAATAATATATTTAAATTATTTCTTATAAGTTAACTTAAATATAGTTTTTTTAATCTACTAAATAGTTGTTTGTTCAAATAATGTATATAAACTATTTTTTTATAAAATAGACATTAAAAATTGTTATTGTTATGGCTCACACTTTATTTATATTTTTATAAATAAAAAATATGTACACTTTATATTTTGTTTTGTCAACCATATTAAACGATTCAAGTTTATGATCTCATGACAAATTATTAAATCAATTTATTCTTTTGTTAGAAATATAATATTCAAGGTATCCCAAATTTTTTCTTAAAACCCTAATCATGTTTAAAACGTTAACCTAGAACTTAATCTTGTGAATATTGTTACTTAGGATTCGTTTGAAGAACTACGTTGGAACGTTGCTTATTAATTTCTTATTAATCGTCATTTACATACATTTGATCATGTGAGTATTCCATACCCCCTTCTTATTTTATTACACTTTGGGGTGAACATGTTATTTATACTTTGCACTTGAAACTTATTGAGACTTGTAAACTTTATGGCAATACATCATGTTAAGTTGTGGTTAGTTGAACTTATGTGGTTACCATGTTATGGCGTTATATGTACAATCATTAACTATTGCTAGCCCAGCGAAGTCATAGATCTATGGGTACAAGCCTGCTTGGTTGATCCAAGTACACTTAGCTGATCGTATATACTTTTAACGTTTGAGACTTGTAAAACATTGTCAAGGTTTGATTGTTGCATTGTCCATAGCATCCCTAATCACTATATTCACTAACTTATGACTTGAATTGCCATCTTTTATATATACTTATGTATTAAAACTATGGAATGCTCACCAACATTATTGTTGACCTTTTTTTTAACATGTTTCAGGAAATGCCCAAGTTTGATTTCTACACATTGAAGCTACACATCTAGGAATGGACCTAGATAAATAAGTAAATTAAATGACTGTTATCTTTTATGTTATTTTGTTTGTTTTCTTTGAAACTTATGCTTGTAATGTGACAATTTAAATTATGTTAAATTTATTTTGAGTTTTTAAATAGCGTTATGTGGCTATGAACGATCTTAACTCTCACTCCTCGACGTTTCCGCCGTCAAGGTTGGGGTGTGACAGATTGGTATCAGAGCCCATAACTATAGGGATCTAGGTTATTAGAAATGGTGACCTAGGCTATAGTATGCATGAACCTTATAGAATTATATTTCTATCTTGTAACTATATACTTTTCATGCTACATAATGCTATGCCTCTTATGTGCAATTTGATGCCTTAGCATAGGATTGCCTAAACATTGTTATTTGTCTCCCTAAACTTAACTTTGACCCTTTGACTCCCCCGAACATGAACTCTCTTAATCTTATTCTCGTCGACACGTGGAATCTTATGTTTATGTTATGACTTGATCTTTAGACGTTACTCTAATCTGTATAAATCTCATCAAGGTTTTGATTCTATGAACCTAAGAAATATTGTGTGACACATAGACACCTGTATCCTGGTTTTCCTGGCAAAAGGCCCTCGGGCTAAGGCAAGCATATCGCATAAATCCTACGGGACTAGTTATGCTTACCTGGGGATTTCTGGGATGAGTGATAAACTATGGTCAACATACACAAGTTTCTAAGGTAAATGGGTCAATTCACCTTGACGTGTCAACGTTTTCAAATGGTAATGCGTTACCAAATGGAAACATCCCGTGTACCTTAAAACTCTTAGCTTATCTTTGTTAAACTACTATCCTCTGTTATCCCCCGCCCTGTAACTAACTCATTTTGTATATCCAGCATGTCTCGTCACCATGGAAAGCGTGGAAGTTCCGACCGTAAGCTGGCTGCCATGATTGCACGACAAATGGCTGCCGTTCTCCCCACTATGGTGGCTGAACTCAATAGCACACTAATGGCTAATAGCAACAACAACATCAATGGGAACAATAGTGGTGCTAATGGAGATAATAGCAACAATCAAAATGAGAACAATCAACAAGGGAACAACCGTACTTGCACCTTCAAACATTTAACTCGTGCAAACCCACAAGCTTTAGTGGAAAGAAGGAGCCACTGGACTTCTCGAGTGGTTTGAAAGTATGGAGAATACGTTCATTGTTAGCGAGTGCCCCAACGAGTTCAAGGTTCGCTATGCCACAAGTGTTCTTCAACAACGAGCACTTACATGGTGGAATAGTGAGAAGAGAAACCGTGGAACTGAGGCTGCTTTGGCCTTGTCTTGGGAGGAGTTCAAGGAGGTTATGATTCAAAAGTTTTGTCCAAGGAGCGAGTTACAAAAGCTGGAGGAGGAATTCTGGAATCTCAAACAATGGTGGGAATCATTTGGCTTATTCCACCCGACATCATGAGTTGAGTATGCTTCTACCTCACATGGTGGACACCGTGCCCCGTAACATTGAAAAATTTATCAAGGGGGTGCCACCTCAAATTCAAGATGCTGTGGTGGGTAGTAGGCCCACAACCTTGGAGGAGGCGATTACTATTACTGCACAGCTCACTGAGAATCATATAAGAGCTGGCACGATGTCCGCAAAGGGCTCCAAGGCTATAGCGAAGGTGACACCTGAGGCAACAAGGAGGTAAAGGCCGAGTCATCTTCTCAAAAACAGAAGCGTAAGTTCACCCCGACACGCAACTACGCTGTGACCGCCCCCAATGCTCCCCAAAACAAATGGTGGTTGCGAATCAAGCTCCCATGGCTAAAGTTTATGCTGGGCCACATCCTATGTGTAACACGTGCAAGTACCATCATTCAAGCAACATGCCATGTCGAGTCTGCTCGCTGTGTGGAAAGTATGGTCATTTGGTGGCTACTTGTCTTCGTGCACCAAATAACACTGTCATGCTTACCAACCGAACCTGCTACAACTGTGGCGAGGCTGGCCATATTCGCCCTCAATGTCCTCGCAATGCGGGAACTGTGCCACCGGCTCGTGGAAGGGCTTTCAACATCAACGCCAACCAAGCGCAAGCCAACAACGACGTGGTGAATGGTACGTCGTTAAATTTCTTCTAGTCCTTTTCTTGTCTTGCAAAAAAATTTCCTATTTATGTTTATCATATCAATAATAGGTTGTTACCAAATAGGTACGTATCTTGTAAATAATCTTTATGCATCTGTATTGTTTGATTCGGGTGCCGATAGGAGTTTCGTGTCCTTGGAATTCGAACCTATACTTTCTAACCGCGTACAAAACTGGAGAGATCTTTCACGGTCGAGGTCGCCGATGGAAAATCTATTGTCGTTGATGTCGTGATACGCGACTGCACCTTGAGCCTTAACGAACACGAGTTCTCCGTCGACCTTATTCCTATGCAATTGGGAAGCTTTGATGTTATCATTGGCATGGATTGGTTAGCCAAACACCGTGCGGAATTCTATGTTTCGAGAAGTGTATCCGAATTCCGTTACCGACTGGAGATACTTTGAAGGTCTTTGGGGAGAATCGTCCCAAAGACTCAAACTCATGTCTTGTATCAAGGCCCGTAAGTGCTTAAGTAAAACTACATGGCTTTCATGGCATATGTAGTTAATACGAAAGCCAAGGGTAAGGAATTGAAGGACATTCCTGTTGTGCGAGACTTTCCCGAGTTTTTCCCGAAGATCTTAAAGGGTTACCTCCCGTGCGAGAAGTTGAGTTCAAGATTGATTTAATCCCTGGTGCAAACCCTGTGGCTAAATCGCCTTATCGTCTTGCACCTTCTGAAATGCAAGAGCTCGCTAGTCAACTGCAAGAGTTGACCGATAAGGGTTTTATTCGCCCTAGTTCATCACCGTGGGGCGCACCTGTACTATTTGTGAAGAAGAAGGATGGTCATTCCGTATGTGCATCGACTACCGGGAACTCAACAAGCTTACTATTAAAAACCGATACCCTCTTCCCTGAATCGATGACCTCTTCGACCAACTTCAAGGAGCAACTCAATTCTCGAAGATCGATCTACGTTCTGGGTATCATCAATTACGTGTTCATGATGATGACATTCCAAAGACCGCTTTCCGTACTCGATATGGACACTACGAGTTCATGGTCATGCCATTTGGCCTGACCAATGCGCCTGCTGTGTTCATGGATCTCATGAATCGAGTATGTAAACTGTATTTGGATAAATTCGTGATCGTGTTTATTGATGACATCCTTATTTATTCCAAGACAAAAATCGATCACGAGACAAACTTGCGACAAGTACTTGAACTTTTGAAGAAGGAGCAATTATACGCCAAGCTTTCCAAGTGTGAGTTTTGGTTGGAAGAAGTTCAATTCCTAGGGCATGTGGTGAATAGCCAAGGATTCACGTGGATCCTGCTAAAATTGAAGCTGTGAAGAATTGGTGTGTTCCCACAACCCCAACCGAGGTTCGTTCTTTTCTGGGTTTAGCGGGATTTACCGTAGGTTCATAGCAAATTCTCGAAGATTGCTAAACCATTAACAGCGCTAACCCAAAAGAATCGACTTTTTGAATGGGGACCCGAGCAAGAAGAGGCTTTCGAGACATTGAAGCGCAAGTTGTGTAATGCTCCTATTCTCACACTACCCTGATGGAAACGACGACTTTACTGTATATTGTGATGCTTCTAATCAAGGTCTTGGTTGTGTTCTCATGCAACGAGGCAAAGTTATAGCATACGCGTCGAGACAATTGAAGGTTCATGAAGTTAACTACACAACGCATGATCTTGAACTTGGTGCTGTGGTCTTTGCATTGAAGATTTGGCGACACTACTTATATGGGACGCAATGCATAGTCTACACCGATCATAAGAGTCTCCAACACGTGTTCAATCAAAAGGATCTCAACATGAGACAAAGACGTTGGATTGAGTTGATTAGTGACTACGACTGCGACATTCGCTATCATCCTGGAAAGGCGAATGTTGTAGCCGACGCACTAAGTCGCAAGGTCCACAACAAGACTGTCTCGCTTCAAGAATCCGAGATCGAAGGCAATGGTTTGATACTTAGGAGAATTTGATACCGAGATTCACGTGGATGTCAACGAGGCTACTATCATGCTCCAAAACATAAGGATCGATAGTGACCTCGAGTTATGCATTCGCGAGGCTCAACAAGCGGCACTAACGACGAAGGAAAGATGAAGATTTGATGACTAACGTACGGTCACAATTGGAGACAAAACCGAACGGCATGTGGTATTTCTTGAATCGACTCTGGATCCCGAATCGTGACAACCTTCGGCACTTTATTATGAACGAAGCTCATCAAACCCGATATTCCGTTCATCCTGGCTCCGATAAGATGTACATGGACCTGCGTGGTCAATATTGGTGGCCTGGAATGAAGAAAGATATCGCGACTTATGTTTCCAAGTGCCTCACGTGCGCAAGGGTCAAAGCCGAACATCAACGACCAAGTGGTTTACTAGAGCAACCTGAAATCCCTATGTGGAAATGGGAACATATCCATGGATTTCATAACCAAGTTACCTCGTACACTCGTGGTCATGATAGTATTTGGGTCATCGTTGACCGTTTGACCAAGACAGCACATTTCATACCCATACGATACGTACAAAGTTTCAAGTTGGCCCGAATCTATGTTGACGAAATTGTGAGTCGTCATGGCGTGCCATTACACATCATTTCCGATCGAGATGCTCGTTTCACTTCGCACTTTTGGTCTTCGATGCAAAAGCTTTTGGGAACTCAATTGGATTTAAGTACGGCTTACCATCCTCAAACCGATGGTCAAACCGAACGAACAATCCAAACCCTTGAAGATCTGCTACGTCTTTGTGTCCTTGATTTTGGTGGTGATTGGGATACGCATTTACCGCTCGCGGAATTTTCGTATAACAATAGTTATCACTCAAGTATTAAGATGGCACCATTCGAGGCGTTGTATGGTCGTAAATGTCGTTCTCCTATCTGTTGGACTGACATTGGGGAAAATCTTATCACTGGTCCGGAACTTATTCAGGAAACGACTGACAAAGTTTCCAAAATTCGAAATAACCTTGAAGTGGCTAGAAGTCGCCAAAAGAGTTATGCCGATAAAAGACGCAAACCATTGGAGTTTCAAGTCGACGACATGGTTCTTTCTAAAGTCTCTCCATGGAAGGGTGTTGTACGTTTTGGGAAGAAGGGTAGTTAGCCCACGTTTCGTAGGACCTTTCAAGATTTTGAAAAGAATTGGGAAAGTGGCTTACAAACTGGAGTTACCTTCTGAACTTAGCGGAGTTCATCCCGTCTTTCATGTCTCAAACTTGAGGAAGTGTCTGGCTGATGAAAATTTGCATGTTCCACTAGAGGAAATTCAAATTGATGAGTCATTGCTTTCGTTGAGAAGCCTGTTGAGATTATGGATCGAACTCTGAAGAAGACCCAACAACTACCACACCTATTGTCAAAGTCCGTTGGGAAAACAACGTGGAGCTGAGTTCACTTGGGAGCGTGAGGATCATATGAAGAGAGATACCCGCATTTGTTCTCTTAGCTTTATTCTTAATTTCGGACGAAATTCTTTTAAGTTGGGGAGACTGTGACATTCTGTATTTTTGCATAATTAAAGTTAACGCCGTTAATTCTTGTAAGGACCATTGTTGTTATTTATTTAAAGTGTTGAGTTATTTATGTTTATTTCCTTATTTTTGTCTTAATTGGAAGTTGGTATATGTTAACTATTACTTGTTAAATAATAATAATAATATAATAATATAATAATAATAATAATAATAATAATAATAATAATAACTAAGAAAAATAATAATAATCATTTTTTTATCAATAATAACAATATGTAAAACTTAATAAACTTAAAAGGTTTAAAGAAGTCTAGGTTGTTTTATTGGCAATTTAGAAACTTGAAACATAAGTTTCTGCATAAAATAATAAAATCATAACCAAAGGGACCAAAGGTGTAACTTTTCAAAACTCTAAACCAAACCCCCCCCCCCCCCCACCCCGATTTTCCGGCGGAGCTCTCCGCCATACTCCGGCCGAGCTCCGCCGCCCCTAAAACCCTCAAAACTCTCAATTTTTTGTTACCAAACCGTTCCAAACGCTTCGTGAGCATGATTCGAAAGCCGTTATGAACCTTAACACATTTAAACACCGGTTACAAACACAAACGACGAGTAACCGACATTTCTTCAATCATCAAGCCGTTCAACACTTAAAACGCAATAATAATAAAATTAATTGCACCTACATGATCGTTTAATCGTACTAAACTCCTACGCAACACAATTCTACCTGAATCACACTTAGACAATCCAAACTACTCTCACTTTAACCGCGAACCTGCAACCACTCGAGCACCACCATAGGAGCATTCTAACCACGAATTGACAAAGGTTTTACATCGTGAACTCATCCGAAGCTCCACACGAAGTTAATTGGATTATCATCGCCATTTGTGTATCCAACTGAATCAAGCTTGGTCGCGACTGATTCTTGTTCGTTCCTCATCAATTCGTTTTCGATTCGGGTAATTGATTATACCTTTATGCTCGGTTTCATCTGGGCATCAAAAGCCCCATGGTTTAAATTGTTAACAACCTTGATTTGATCTTCAATTGTGGTCATGATCAAACTAGGGTTCGTGCGATTTGGGGGAAAGTCGTTGTTACTGTATTTAGTTTATTAAATCGGAGTCTTAAACGCGGCTGGATGCCTTGGTTCACTAGTTCCCCACTCACATTCCGAATTAGAGGTCCCGGGTTCGAACCCAGCGACCTCAAATTCATTTTGTTTTTGGCTTTTCAGCCTTTAAAAAATATAGAAAAATTCTAAAAATTTATAAAAATTAATCTGGTAAACTTAAATTATTTTGAAGTCACTTAACCAATTTCTAAAAATTTATGCTCTTATAATACTTGTATACTTTTATAAAACAAATGATATAATTAGTTAAATTTCTTATAATAAAAAAAATAATTTTAATGTTGACTAACTTATTAAAACCATTATTAGTTCAAATAATATATTTAAATTATTTCTTATAAGTTAAACTTAAAATATAGTTTTAATCTACTAAATAGTTGTTTGTTCAAATAATGTATATAAACTATTTTTTTATAAAATGGACATTAAAAATTGTTATTGTTATTGGCTCACACTTTATTTATAATTTTTATAAATAAAAAAATATCTACACTTTATATTTTGTTTTGTCAACCATATTAAAACGATTCAAGTTTATGACCTCATGACAATTATTAAATCAATGTAATTCTTTTGTTAGAATATATATATCAAGGAATCCCAAATTTTTCTCTTAAAACCCTAAATCATGTTTAAACGTTAACCGAAAACTTAAATCTTGTGAATATTGTTACTTAAGATTCGTTGTGAAGAACTACGTTGGAACGTTGCTTATTATATTTCTTATTAATCGTCATTTACATATATTTGATCACGTGAGTATTCCATACCCTCTTCTTATTTTATTTCACACTTTGGGGTGAAACATGTTAATTTATACTTTGCACTTGAAAACTTATTGGAGACTTGTAAACTTTATGGCAATACATCATGTTAAGTTGTGGTTAGTTGAACTTATGTGGTTACCATGTTATGGCGTTATATGAACAATCATTAACTATTGCTAGCCCAGCGAAGTCATAGATCTATGGGTAAGACAAGCCTGCTTGGTTGATCCAAGTACACTTAGCTAATCGTATATACTTTTAACGTTTGAGACTTGTAAAACATTGTCAAGGTTTGATTGTTGCATTGTCCATAGCATCCCTAATCACTATATTCACTAACTTATGACTTGACTTGCCATCTTTTATATATACTTATGTATTAAAACTATGGAATGCTCACCAACATTATTGTTGACCTTTTATTTTTAACATGTTTCAGGAAACGCCCAAGTTTGATTTCTACACATTGAAGCTTACACATCTAGGAATGGACCTAGATAAATAAGTGAATTAAAATGACTTGTTATCTTTTATGTTATTTTGTTTATTTCTTTGAGACTTAAGCTTGTAATGATACAATTGAATTTTATGATTAATTTATATTTGAGTTATTAAATAGCGTTATGTGGCTGTGAACGATCTTAAGTCTCACTCCTCGACGTTTCCGCCGTCAAGGTTGGGGTGTGACAGCCAGCTATGGAAGCATTCTCCATGTCAAACCGACTGAGAATATCTCCTACATACTTGGTCTGATGTAAGAAGATTCCATTTGGTGTCTGATCTACTTGTAACCCGAGAAAGAACTTCGTCTCCCCCATGGCACTCATCTCAAACTCAGCCTTCATTACTGCTTCGAATTCTTTGCATAATTCTTCGTTCTTTGAACCGAAGATTATGTCATCTACGTAGATCTGTACTAGCCGTAAGTCTCCATCTTTTTCTTTGATAAACAGTGTGTAGTCAATGACTCCCTTGCGAAATCCGTGTTTCACAAGATGAGTCGAGAGTTTCTCATACCAAGCCCGTGGAGCTTGATGAAGCCCGTATAGAGCCTTGTCGAGTTTGTAAACTCTATCCCGATAATATGGATCCTCAAATCCCTCGGGTTGACTGACATACACTGTTTCTCTGATTTCACCGTGAAGGAATGCACTCTTAACATCTAGCTGATAGACTTTGATTTTCATATAAGATGCATAGGCAAGGAAGATGCGGATGGCTTCCATCCTTGCCACTGGTGCAAATACTTCATTGTAGTCGATACCTTCAACTTATCGAAAACCCTGAACAACAAGCCAAGCCTTGTTTCTGATGATCACTCTCTGATCATCTTTCTTACATTTCAAGACCCATTTGGTGCCAATGACTTTAGCACCTTTAGTTCTATCCACTAGTGTCCATACACCTAACTTCTTAAACTGAAGAAGTTCCTCCTGCATGGCACTAACCTAAGCCTCATCATTTATTGCTTCACTAACATATTTTGGCTCAAACCAAGACACAAAGCAGCGGTATGCACCATCGTGAAGATATCCTTTTTCCATCACAGAGGCATAATCAGCAGAGTACAGCTGATTTCTAGTCTGAACCCTTGATCTCACATCTCCTATAATATTATCCAAAGGATGATAGACGTTTAGACGTGATCCAGGGGTTGTCGGAACAACCACCTCAGGGTCAAGATTATGAATATTTGGTTTTGGATCTGACACAGTCGGAGTCTGAGGTTCTGATGGTTCAGAAGCATCACTAGCCGATGCTTGTGAACTTGTGGTAGTTGGAACCTGTACATTCTGGTTGATCTGATCATTTTCTTCATTTTCTTCATCAGAGGAAAAATCACTCACATCAACTGCTCCCCCTGAGTTGGTAGTTTCATAACTTGTTGAATCTAGAGACGGTGTGTTCAAGACATCGTACATCATCTTGTTTGCCAACTCGTCTTCTGAAGAGGAAAGAGGTATGTTGAAGGACTTGAAGAATCCATCATAGTCGAAGAAGTAGGCAGGCCCTTTTCCAACAGGCGGTGTGATATATCTTTGAACATCAACATTACACCACACCTCTACTTGACCTGTTGAGTTGTTGTAAACTCTCTTGTTCAGTATGTTGTATCCTAAGAAGCTCCCTTCATCAACCTTCTCACTAAATTTTCCCTCCTGAGTCTTTCAGTAGGGTGCACGGAGCGCCAAATGGCTCGAGATATTCCAAGTTAGGTTTATGTCGCTGTAATAACTCGTAGCACGTTTTTCCATGGCGTTTTACTACCAGAACTCGATTGAGAGTATAGCATGCATTTGCCACTGCTTCATTTCAAAATTGTATAGGCAGTTTCGAGTCTGCAAGCATTGTGTGCCGTCTCTATCAAGTTGCGGTTCTTCCGTTCAGCAACGCCATTCATCTGAGGGGTATAAGCCGAGGTAAATTGATGCACAATTCCTTATCTTGCAATAGTCCTCCATCCTCTGATTCTTGAACTCGATTTTGTTGTCTGAGCGCACCTGTCTTACCTTCAGCTTGAATAGGGATTCCAGTGTAGTCACCAATTCCTTGAAAGATTCAAACGTTTCCGATTTGGATTTCAGAAACATTACCCAAGAGAACCTTGAGTAGTCATCAGTAACTACATAGCAATACAAGTCACCTGTGATGCTTCTTGTACTGACTAGACCAAACAGATCCATGTGAAGAAGCTTAAGTGGAAGTTCTATAGAATGAACTTTCTTTTCCTTATGAGATTTCTTCGTTTGTTTGCCTTTTTTGCATGCAACACAAAAATCCGGGAGTTGAACGTTTTTGATATTTACTCCTCTCACAAGATCATTCTGGATCAAGTGATTCATTTTCCTCGGATTTATGTGTCCCATTCTCCTATGCCAGGAGATGGATTCTTCTCAGTAGCTTTGGACAAGAAACATTAGACTTCACTATCCGTTGTGGATGCCTTTGAGAGATCCAAAACATAAAGATCATTATATCTAGAAGCTGACATTAGGATCTGATCTTCCGAAATCACGTAGTCCTTCTTTAGAACGTAACACTTCTTGTTGTAAAAAACTACCTTGAATCCTTTATCATAGATTTGAGAAACGGAAAGTAAGTTATTTTGTAATTGTTGGACATAGTTTACCTTATCAAACTTAACTTTCTCATTTCCCACTTCTCCTTGGGTTGTGATGTACCCGCCTTTGTTTCCAGCAAATGAAACATGCCCTCCTTTAATTTGTCTGACATTTGATAAGAGAGCTCTGTTCCCTGTCATGTGCCTGGATGCTCCGCTATCAACAATCCACATGTTAGTCTCAAAACTATAGTGAGCACTTTGCACAGTCAATGAAAACATTAGTTCATGTTAGGAACCCAAGCCTTAACGGCTTGGGTTCCCTGAGGCATCACATATCACAAACTCAAACTGACCCTTTGAGGTTAAGGATTGATCAGAATTCTGTGTGTTCTTATTTTCAGGCACTGAGGAGGTTTTTTCTTTCCATAATCCAGATTTGTGTAAGGCCTGTTTGTGATAAACAGACGACTGGCTGATGGATTGAACTTTAGGTTCACAATCTCTTTTAGGAGGCGTCACTGAGTTCCTCTTAAAAGATCTTGATGTAGATGTAGAAAGTTCAACTTTCTTCCTTGGTGTCTGGTAATAAGGACAGTGAGACGCTATATGACCATACTCTCCACAATTATAGCAGGATCTACTTTCAACTTTACGGTTTATTTATTTTGGTGGAGATATACTCGTCACACGGTCAACCTTATTGTGTTTGGACTGAGGCACTACTTTGTTAGATGTATGAGTTGGTTTTACAAAATTAATTGTTTTACCTGGTTTTACATCTTTAAGCTCGTGTTTCCCTGGACTGTGACATGATGCACATGATTAAGTAGATTTTATAGTCTTTTTAGGTTCTTGTTTGACTTTGTTTGACCTTGACTTTTAACTAACCCTTTCGAATTCTTTTTCCAGGTTAACACAAGGCATCTTCCTATTGCCTTTGAAGTGGCCTCCTTTTGTTTAGGGTCGGATTCACTTGATTTACTTATGGAATCCGGATCGCTAACAAGAGGATAGAACACCACGGGATCCTTGATGAGGTTATTGTTAATGGTTTACTTTTGGTGTTCATCAAGGTCGCAGGTGGTGGTGGAACCATTTTGTATCCCAGTCCTTCCCTATTATTTCTCTCTCTTACTGAGTGTTTTACAATGTGTGATGAGCTTGTCCAACTATGCAGTTTTTGTTTTAATGAATTGACTTCTACTTCTAAAACTGCTTTTTGCTTCTTAGTGTCCTCAAGAGAGTTCAGATAGTACCTAATGTCATTTGCTTGGTTAAAGGCAACTACCTCAGTTTCCCTAAGCTGTTTATTTAATAGGTCTATCTTTTCCTTGTAACTGTGCTCGTTTTGTTTCAATACTCTATTAGCTTATGTGCACAGTTCCAGATCTTTTACTAAGCAATCATTATGATCTAATAGCCTAGCAAATTTTGAATCTATAACTTCTCTAAATTTATTACATTCTAAGCACGCATGATTATTAAATAGTTGGTCAGTAGTACTTACCTGGGATGTAGAAGAAGAATCAGCCATGAGTGCTAGCTCGGTTGTCTCTGGTTCTGGTGGTTCAGATGATGATGCATTTGCAGATTTTCTTCTTCAGCAGGAAGTTGACACATTTGCAGTATCTTCTGAATTTGACATTGCACGCTCTACTGCTATATCTCCTTCACTTGCAGAATCGTCATCAATATCCTCCACACTAGCTATATTGACTCTCCTGGTGAGACGAAACGAAAGCTCCAGTCCTGTCCTTCATCTTCGTTAGCAGTTAAAGCTTTTGGATCCTTACTTGATGAGTCAACATTACTAGTTGTGGACTTGTCTTGATGGTTAAATGACGAGAAGGGATTTCCATTACCTGTCTTCTTTGGTTTTGTACACTCCCTCTTGAAGTGTACCTTCTCACCGTAGTTGAAACATGTAACCTTTGTCTTATCAAACCCAAAGGTTGTGTCTTTTGTTGCAACCAGGTTCTGTCCATTTTTTTTACAAACTTTTTAGCTCGTCGGACAGCATTTTCCAGAGCCCACATTATGTCCATGCGTTCAAACTCCATTTCATACACCTGCTCATAATCTCATCTGCTAGGTGGCAGTTACCTATCTTTCCAGCAATTAATCCATCATAGGATTGAACCACCACAGCTAAAAGGTCCATATGTTCTCTGGCCACCTCTACAGTTACATTCCCAAGGTTGTCGGCTTTCGGCTTTGTTGCATTAGCTTCAGGTACTATATATTGGGTGTTAGACGACCCTGGCATTCTGATCCTGAAGTTGACAGTTGTGCTGGAACTCCTGCGCTTGAGATGAAGGCGGTTTGCAATGGTGCTCCAGATGTCTTGATGAAGGAGTAGCATTGTAGAGTGCAGATTCTGAAGTAGTTGGCTTTAGGCTCGATACTTCATTCTCAGCTCTTCTTCTCTCAGTTTCAGAAGAAGTCATTATGTCTAACTTCGAGAGCATTCCAGGTTGTCTGGCTGAGATTTGAACAAAATGAAACCCCATTTTCTGGTAATCCATTAGCAAAGATGGATGACCTTATCTTCCATAAAGTAACCACCCATGAGTGTTGCATCTCACTCATAGCAAGTGGTCGAATCATGATCAATCATCAAGGCCTTCGTTCCATTGAAGAAAATTTGTCAAACTTGTTAGGACCTGGTATTTGACCGAAATACCTAGAGATTAACGTGTAAACCAGATCAAATAGTGCGGAATCCTATTTGATTGGCGATCCAATCAGTGAGAACACACGAAGAATCAATCAAGGATTGAAACTAACGTTAGAAATCGATTGGGAATCGATCTAATGTGTTCTATGAACTTGGAGAACGATTTGGAAGGTTTCTGGACGGCTAGGGTTCGTCTGGAATCGTAATTGATCGAGAGTTTTTGTTTTTCACGAATTGAGTTGTATTTATAGGTTGGTATTATTCAATCGTGCGACTGAACCATTAGTCTGGTTCAGTCGTGCGATTGAACCATGCGGTTGATTCATTCGTACGACTGAGTGTTCAGTCGTGCGACTGAGCCAATCTTATGTTACAATCAGTCGTCGTCGAGATCCAGTCCTGGTTCAGTCGTGCGACTGAGTCAATCGTGTGAAGTTATTCATGCGTATGATTCATTCGCATGAGCCATTCGCATGAGAACTTCATTAAGTTAAGTTTGAATGTTTTAATTAATATAACATAATGTGCAACCATTCAAATAATCATAAACCCAATCAATTCAGTCACGACTCATTAATGAACTATTAAACATAACTAACAGACTATCAATATCATTTCATTAATCATACCAAACAAGATCTATTACATCACATATCATGATCTAGGGACATACATGTATCAACAAACTCCCCCTTGGACCTAGATCTCTCTAATGTCTTGTTTTCTTCATTACCTCCTCATATTTCTTGTACTTGTCCTCTTGTGTGACTCCTGCGTGAATATCAAACGCGAAGCAAAGTCGTATAACGTTTTGGAACTGGAGGGCTTGTACAATGTCTTGTGTGTCATAGAACAGTGGCCACTTGTATAATGTATAGACATCATTAGCAGACAAGTTGGTTAGCCACATTGGGTCGAATACCCTGATGGTATCCATTTGGCCCTCTTTATCCAGGACTATGACGCTTCTGCTGTTCTCCAATCATAGTACCACCATTAAAGTGTGGTGTGAAATCCTTTGTCATTTCCCGAAGTGGGATTCTTGACATTGTGCGCGGAGGATTCCACTTCAACACAATCTTTGGTTTTCCAGTAATGGCATCCATCTCAGACCTTCTAATATACCTTGTAGGTTGTTGAGGTCTGAAGTTAATCCACCTGGTGTGGTACTCTTTCTTTAGGGCAGCCTCAAACCAGCCTGACATCTTTCTCGGGTCAGCATACAACAGCTTCAATTTGGCCAGCTGGTTGAGCTCAAAACCTGGTAGAGTCTTTAGATCATGTGGAAATCTAAAGTACTCTATGCCCTTCTCCCTCTTAACGGCATAAACGTTAAGATCATCAAAATATGCCCATGCTATAATCCTGCCTGACACCGTAAGATGTTTCTTGACGCTGTAGAACTTGGTGTAGGCATCCCTCTTCGGTGCAGCACGTTGGGCTCTAACTTCTTTAAAACATTCAGCCCACTCAGCCTTTCGAATGTCTACGTCATCATTTGAGGCTTGGGCTGTTCCTTCGGTCTTTCCTGTTTCCTGCTCCATCTTGTCTAGTACCTCAAACATATCACTGACTAGGGACTCACCCAGATTGGGGACCACATTACCCTCGTTGTCAGCGTACTGAGGGTACTCTTCTGCAGCAATATCTTCAACCTCAACTTCATCAACGTCATTTAGTTCTTCGTCACTGGTTGAATCAACTGTTGGAGCATCCTTGACAATTTCATCAGGATTGAGTCTGAACATCTCTGCCAGTTGCTCGTTAGATAGGTCATGAATTATTTCACCTTCTTCAGGGGTATAACTCACTGACCTTCTGACAATCCCTTGCAGATCAAGAATCATTGTGAGTTGAGACTTGACCTGTTGAAGGGGAGCAATATCAAACTCATCTCTGTTGTACTTTGGATCTGTTTGATTTACACATTTCACACTCAAATCATTAGTAATTTATCAAACAAAATGCATTAACTTAATATAAACATTTAGTACATGGTTTTTCAATACAGAATACAAAAGTAAATAAATACATAAACATCTACTATTTACTTTTATCCTGAATACTCGGCTCTTCACGTGAAGGTGCAGAAGCAGAAGCTGACTGATCTTGTCTGTTCTTTGTTCTTTTCTCTTGCCCTGGAGCTGAGACAGATTCAGCTGCTTCTCCTCCTTCAGTGTCTTCATCTTCACACCATTCTTCGGTTTTCTCTTCATCAGTATCACTCTCATTATCATCATCGTCTTCATCATCTTCATTATCATCATCATTGTCCCCATCCCTTATCTTTAAAGGTTCCTCTTTGATCCTTTCAATTTTAGCAAAATGGTCCTCTTAGCCTTTTCCAACTCCTCTATTTGCTTACTTGCTGCGACACTTTGAGCTTGGAGTTGGTCCATCTGGGTGCTCTGAGCAGCCAATTGCTGGGCCTGCTCCTCAATTACTCGATCCTGCTCTGCAATTTTATGCGATTGTGCAGCAGTCAGGTCAGTAAGCTGGCGGATCTGAGTTGTCTTTTCCTCATCAGCCGCCAGCAATCGCAACACCATTCTGTTTAACGCCGACAACTGTTCCTCTACCCCGATTGGAGGTAGAGGAGATCTATAGGTGTGTGAGGGATAGGCTGAGGGCTCGGTTGGTGTGACTGGTGGTGGAAGTGGCGGTAGTGAAGATAGGTCTGTATAGTGGTGGAGGTGAGAGGGAGTGAGAGGTGAAGAATGTGGTGGTGGAGGGAAACGGTGCTGTGGTGGAAGGTGGTGGGGGTGGGTGTGAAGGTGGTGTGGGGGAGTGGTGGAAGGTATGTGGTGGATGGTGTGTCTGAAGAGGTGGTAGTGGTGGAGTGGTGGAGGTATGGTGGGGGTGATGTGGTGGATGTGGGGATGTGGTGGATGTGGTAGTGATAAAGGTTACCCTACGCTTCTTCTTTTTGGCCATGGGGTTTGGCCATTCTCTTCTCCTTGATCAGTTGAGGAGGAAGCTCCCCCTACAATCCCGCCTGAGGACCCCGGAGCATAAGTTGGGTCAGTTTCTGTATCTCCGGAGCCTCTCGGTTGTTCACCAACAACCCTTAACCCATGTTCTGTGGGAACAACTTTCCTTCCCACAGTTCGGGTAAGTGGCTCCTCATCCGATTCAGCCTCATCCTCCTCGTTAAGAACAAAATCTTGATGAAATCCCGCTGACTCAGTTACTTCAGCAGATGTGACAGACACAGGAGGTACAGAATCAGACACAGTGCCTCTGGTGGAATAGCATCATCCCCACTGTCATCCTCATCTGAGTCAAGAGTGGGTAGGGCTATCTGTTCCACTCAGAGTCACTGTCCTCGTGACGCCACTTTCTCTTTTCCGGCACTACATAGTCTCTCTGGCAAGATGACCAAAAACCTCCTGACCGGAGGCTTCACTGCTTTCCCCGGTATACTTTCATCCTTCCCAGGGTGGTGTCATCCATTACCTCCAATACCACCGAATCCTCCTGTTCTTTTGGCAGGGAAGGAAGCTTCTGATCTATTATCATTTGCATAAACCGTGGGTACATACAGAAGGCTTCCTTTCCTTTCCCCTCGATGTTCTCCACCAGATAGGTGAAGATCATCTTAGAGAAGCTGAACGGATGGTTCAGCACCAACGCAACGTATGCGTTTTGCATCTGATCCGACAGCTCATCAAACCCACCTTTTCTTGAAGCCATGCACTTGAGCAGCACGTGTGCAAGGTATTTAAACTGGGGACAGAGGTTACTCTTGTTGAGTACCCCTGAATTGATGTCCCCAGAGTATTTGGCTCTGAGAAAACATCCTCTGACAGTGAGGGGGTGTAAACGGGGGGCAGTCACCGTCATCCCCCAATTGAAGTACAATCCTTAGATCCTCCTCAGAAACGGTAATATCCTCGCCAAATATGGTACTTCTTATGCAGTGAGGTTCCGATGATCTATCAACTGTAGCGCCTTCCCAGAAGGCTTGTTGAATGGATCGATATGGGGTGCACGGGGTAGAGATGGCATGCGCAATCCGTGATCTCAATAGAAAAGTGATAATGCCAGAGAATTCTGCAGCATTTCTGGATGTTAAGTCCAGATGGGCACATATATTATGCTTTGTGCTCATAGTCCATCTACTCGCCATCTGTTACACAAAGATAGTAAACATTAGTACCATTTACTAAGAAAGTCATGAACTCATTAAGCTTGAAGAACATCTTCTGTCATGCGATTGAATTGTGCGACTGAGTTCAACAGTGCGATTGAACCGTGCGAAAGGGGTTCAGTCGTACGATTGAATGGTACGAATGGGGTTCAGTCGTGCGATTGACCCCATACGTATCTCGGAGTGTGCGATTGGGCTCCTACGCATATACCTTCATGCGGTTACATCAGTCATGCGACTGAACTTCAAACGCATGGTTCAGCCATGCGTATGGGCAGTTTGAGCCCTTCAGTCGTGCGACTGAAGTTCATCATGCTGTCCATTCGCATGAAGACCAACTGTGCGATTCACATTTTCAGTTTCACCAATTTTTTGTTTTAAACCTCTATATCTAGTTCATTGGACTCGCCATCTCGTCACTAATGACCTATTAAACTTAATTTTAACATTTAGCTTAGTTTATGTAGGTTATTAGGGCATTTTTCAATCCGATCAAAGTTTCATTCGAATAACCCAAATTGGACTCAAAATCTTCTGATTTCAAGGTTGAACTGCAATGTACCTGTATCTTGTCAATCGAAAGTCAGAAGATGAATAGCAATGTGAACAACTATCTCTAGAGATTTTGGCAGAGTAACGGAAGAAAGAAAGCGATTTGGGGTGCGATTGGGAGTGATGAGTGAGATGCGATCGACTGAGGCCCTTTAAATACTGACCCTAATTTCAATCGGCCGACTGGCCTCATTCGCTCAGTTCATTCGGGCGACTGAGGTTCAGTCGTGCGATTGGTCCAGTCGGTCTTTCAGTCGGCCGACTGAGTCTCAGTCGGTCGACTGCCTCATTCGGTCTCCTTCATTCGCATCTTAGTGACCGACTGAGCTCAGTCGGTCTACTGTTTCATTCCCCCCTTCTATTCGGTCGAATGGATCATTTTCATGTCCATTCGGCCGATTGGAAGCCATTCGCATGGTTGGTCCATACCATGGTCCAATCGTGCGAATGGGTCACACTTTGTGAGTTTACAGTCATTTTGAACATTTACTATTAGACCCTTTTCACTTTTGAAATAGACATTATAAGCTCTTAACCAATTCAGTCACTTCAGACGTGACTTTTTAAACTTTGAAAAGCATGTGGCCATCTCAGACATGACCCTTTTAGGTAAGTTAATTTCCTTCTGATTTCCCTGATGTAGTCCGACAGACACACAAATTAAAAGATTAACATAGAAACTTAAACTAACTACACAAATAAAGTTTATTTTTGGACTTTTTGTGAGAGATAAAACCCTAAGATGGAAATCTAAGGGATTTGGTTTGGGAGTAGACAGCTTCAACTTAGATTGATCATATCTGGACCAATTCAATTTTGGAATCATACAGGAACATCAAATCATTTGGGACTTGTTATTAAAACTTTTGATGCTTAAATTCTCGGTGTTCATCCAGAGTCATTAGCAACTTAAGGAAATCATACTGAAACTCTTAGATTTTCACATTGATTTGAACTCTTGAGAATGTAGCCACTAAGATTGTCAGTATGTTTGTCCACTTAAATCCATACACAGACTTTTGACGCAGACTGGTGACTGATTTAGGTTTAATTATTTCAGCTAACATTTGTGGATCCCACACTTATATGGTAATCAACATTCCTCAGAGGTTTTGAGCGGTCTACGGGTATTATTACAAGAAGAGACTATTCTTAGAGCTTTCAAAGAGAAGCCTGTCCTCAGGTCAGTGCCATCGCACAGCAGAGAGGCGGCAAACAACAATGAATTCTAGAATATCTAGGTTATGCTTATCCTCAGGTCAGTGCCATCGCACAGCAGAGAGGCACACAACCTATCTCCTTGTTAGAGCAGCTTATTTTATTTTACACAATATGCACCAACAACATAAGTCATTAGCTTTATTGCATTTGTCTTTCATTTTTTCTTGCTTTGCTCTAATTATGGTCATCCACACACTTTTGGCATTTAAATGCTCATTACCCCTTATTGGAATATATTTGATTGTGTTAACCAGTGATAAGATGGAAGCCCACAGTCAGTTGAACAACTTAGTTTGATCTTGAGATCACCAATCAGGTCTAATTGTCTATTGTGTTGAATCTACCACATATCATTTGTGGTCTAGCAGCCTCTAAGTCTACTTTCTTTGTGTCACCTTAGGAGTTGCCAGTTTTCTATCATCTTCCCTTTTTATATTGCTTAGACTACACAGACTTATACTTTGAACTTTTGCATCTTTTCAAAACTTAAATTTTAAAATCCCTCTTGATTTGTTCCTGTGTACTATCATGTTCCAAAGGTATTGAATCGGTATCACAGACACAATCTACCTTATTTCAGCTAGTTACCCCTTCTCCCTCATTTTTTTAATGTTAACTTGCTGACATATTCTCCCCCTAAAATACTAAAATCATTTCGGATTTAATTATTTTTGGATTTTAATAAACAGCAAAATAACATGAGTTTAAATAAACAGACAAACAAAAAAAAAAAAAAAAAAACATAACAAAATAAAATAAACTTTAACGAAACTACATCGGACTACACATTATTTCATCAGGAATTACCTCACTTTTCTTTTTAACGCCGTTGACCTCTAGCAAATATTGAAAACGTGGTTTATCAAAGGCTTTAGTATAGAGGTCAGCACGTTGAAAATCAGTATTAATTTTAACCACATCAATTAAGTTCTTTTCAAAACAGTCTCTTATGAAGTGGTATTTAATACCGATGTGTTTGGTCTTAGGATGTTGAACCGGATTTTTGGTTACTGCAATTGCAGCAGAGTTATCAACAAAAATAGGAGTAGATGAGAATTTTAAACCGTAATCCCGCATTTGCTGTTGAATCCAAATGATTTGTGAACAGCAACTTGCAGCAGCAACATATTCGGCTTCACAGGTTGACAATGCAACCGATGTCTGCTTCTTACACTGCCATGTAACTAATCTTCTCCCAAAGAATTGACACCCGCTGATGTAGACTTGTAGTTTTTTGCAGCCTCCGTAGTCCGAGTCACTATACGCCGTGAGCTCAAAATCATCATCATGAGGATACCACAACCCCAGTGTGGGTGTACCCTTTAGATAGCGAAAAATCCTTTTGACCCCGATCAGATGATTGACCTTAGGTTTAGGATATCTGGAACATAAACATGTAGCATACATGATATCAGGTCTTGAGGCAGTGAGATACATGAGGGATCCAATCATTCCTCGGTACATAGTGGCATCTACAAGATCTCCATTCTCATCAGGTGCTATATCATGATTCGTAGCAAGTGGAGTCCCAGCAGCAGAAGCATTCTCCATGTCAAAGCGACTGAGAATGTCTCCTACATACTTGGTCTGATGTAGAAAGATCCCATTAGGTGTTTGATCCACCTGTAACCCGAGAAAGAACTTCATCTCCCCCATAGCACTCATCTCAAACTCTTTCTTCATCACTGCTTCAAACTCTTTGCATAACTCTTCGTTCTTTGACCCGAAGATTATGTCATCAACATATATCTGTACAAGCAGTAGGTCGCCATCCTTTTCTTTAATAAACAGTGTACAGTCAATGACTCCCCTGCGAAAGCCGTGTTTCACAAGATGAGTCGAGAGTTTCTCATACCAAGCTCGAGGAGCTTGATGAAGCCCATATAAAGCTTTGTCGAGCTTGTAAACTCTATCCCGATGATAAGGGTCTTCAAATCCCTCGGGTTGACTTACATAGACTGTTTCCCTGATTTCCCCATGAAGGAATGCACTCTTCACATCTATTGGTAGCTTAATAGACTTCATTCATTTGTACGATGCATAGGCAAGGAAGATACGAATAGCTTCCATCCTTGCCACGGGTGCAAAACCTCATTATAGTCAATTCCCTCGACTTGGCGAAAACCTTGAACCACCAGTCGAGCTTTGTTCCTGATAATGACTCCTTGGTCATCCTTCTTGCATTTTAGTACCCATTTGGTGCCAATGACTTTAGCACCTTTAGGTCTATCAACCAGAGTCCATACACCTAACTTCTTAAACTGCAGAAGTTCTTCTTGCATGGCACTCACCCACGCCTCATCATTTAGTGCTTCACTGACATATTTTGGCTCAACCTGCGAAACAAAACATCGATAAGCACCATCATGAATGTAACCTTCTCCATAACTGAGGCGTAATCAGCTGAGTATAGCTGATTTCGGGTTTGTACTCCTGATCGGACATCTCCAATAACATTGTCAAGGGGATGATAGACGTTTAGTCGTGATCCTGGAGTAGTCGGCACAGTCACCTCCGAACCAAGATTGTGAACATTTTGTTCTGCATTTGAGGAAGGTGGAGTTTGAGGTTCCGAAGTCGAGGGTGCATCACTTATAGATGCTTGTGGACTTTCAGGAACTGGAACCTGTTCCTCCTGACTGTTCTGGTCATCTGCTTCAGTTTCATCTTTAGAGGAGGAGTCACTGTCATCGACTACCCCTTCTGACTGAGTAGATGATTCTCCTTGTGTGCTAGATGGTGTATTTAGAATATCATACATCATCCTAGTAGCTAACTCATCATCCGAGGGAGAGAGAGGGGTTGAAGGATTTGAAGAATCCATCATAATCGAAGAAGTATGCAGGTCCTTTGCCTGTAGGTGGTGTGGTATATCTCTGAACGTCGACATTACACCACACTTCTACAAGACCGTTGAGTTATTGTAAACTCGCTTGTTCGGTATGTTGTATCCTAGAAAAATTCCTTCAACTGCCTTCTCGCTGAATTTTCCTTCTTGTGTCTTCTTCAGAAGTGTACACGGTGCGCCAAAAGGTTCAAGATACTCCAAATTCGGTTTGCGTCTTTGTAGTAGCTCATAACATGTCTTTCCGTGGCGCTTGACTATTAGGACTCGATTCAGTGTATAACACGCATTTGCCACTGCCTCATTCCAGAATTGGATAGGCAGTTTCGAGTCTGCCAGCATAGTCCGTGCTGTCTCTATCAAACTCCTGTTCTTTCTCTCAGCAACGCCATTCATCTGAGGTGTGTAAGCAGAAGTGAATTGATGCACAATTCCCTTTTCCTTGCAGTATGCCTCCATCCCTTGATTCTTGAATTCTGTCCCGTTGTCTGAGCGTATTTGTCTAACTTTTAGCTTGTAGAGGGATTCCAGTGTGGTTACTAATTCCTTGAATGTCTCCAAAGTTTCTGATTTGGATTTCAGAAACATTACCCAAGTGAACCTTGAGTAGTCATCAGTGACCACAAAACAGTACACGTCGCCTGCAATGCTCCTTGTACTAACTGGACCAAACAGATCCATGTGAAGAAGCTCAAGAGGAAGTTCTATTGAATGAACTTTCTTTTCCTTATGAGACTTCTTTGTCTGTTTGCCTTTCTTGCAAGCTACACAAAAGTCAGGAAGTTGGAAGTTCTTGACATTACTCCTCTCACTAAATCCTTCTGAATCAAATGATTCATCTTCCTTTGACTAATGTGTCCCATTCTCCGATGCCAGGAGATTGAATCCTTCTCAGTAGCTTTAGATAAAAAACACTGAACCTCATGATCCGTTGTAGCAGCTGTTGACAGATCCAAGACATAAAGGTCTTTATATCTTGAAGCAGTCATCAGAACTTGGTCCTCTGGGATCATATATTCTTTCTTCAGCACGTAACACTTCTGGTTATCGAAGATGACTTTAAATCCTTTATCACAGATTTGGGAAACAGAAAGTAAGTTGTTCTGAAGTTGTTGAACGTAGTTCACCTTATCAAACTTAACTTTCTGATTTCCCACTTCTCCCTGAGCTG
The DNA here is from genome assembly GCA_025506515.1 of Flaveria trinervia. Classification (NCBI taxonomy): domain Eukaryota; kingdom Viridiplantae; phylum Streptophyta; class Magnoliopsida; order Asterales; family Asteraceae; genus Flaveria; species Flaveria trinervia. The sequence goes on from CM046441.1 coordinate 55,102,588, forward strand.
TGATATAGCCTCCTTTGTTTCCTGCAAAGGAAACATGCCCTCCTTTTATTTGTTTGACGTTAGATAAAAGGGCTCTATTTCCTGTCATGTGCTGGATGCTCCGCTGTCTATAATCCACGTGTTAGTCTCAGCACTGTATCGAACACCCTGCACATACAAAGTAAATGAATTAGTTTAGGTTAGGAACCCAAGCTTTGACTGTCTTGGGTTTCCCAGAGGCATCACACATCATAAACTCCACCCATTGACCCTTAGAGGGTGAGGGTAGCTCAGGTTCCTTCTTGTCATCAGTATTAGACACGTAGGTGGACTTTTCTTTCCATAAGCCAGATTTGTGCAATGCCTGTTTATGATAAACAGTCGTCTGGCTTACAGGTTGGACTTTAGGTTCACTAGCTCTTCTAGGTGGAGTTAGAGAAGCTCCCTTAGAAGACTAGGTTTAGAGTCCTGAAGATTCAATCTTCTTCCTAGGTGTCTGATAGAAATGACAGTAGGAAGCAATGTGTCCACATTCTCCACAGTTGTAGCACGCTGCTATCAACTTTATGATTAAACTTTCTTTGTGGAGAAGTGCGTGACACTCTTAGTAACATCAATCACTTTAGGTTTTGACTCTTGTATGTTTGATGTTTTCTCTGGTTTAACAAAATTTACTGTTTTAACCTGTTTAACATGTTCCACTTTTTGGTTAACTGGTTTTTGACTTGAAGCATGTGAAAAAGTAGCATTTGAAGTCCTTTTAGGTTCTGATTTGACTCTGTTTGACCCTGACTTTAAGTTAACTTTTTCAAATTTCTTTTCCAGATTAACACAAGGCAATTTACCCTTTGCCTTTGAAGTGGCCTCCTTTTGTTTCTTTCCAGATGTCAGTAGATGAACATGAGGTGTCTGGATCAGTAACAAGAGGAGTAGTCACCACATGATCCTTGATGGGGTATTACTTAGGTCTAGACTTAGTGTTCATCAAGGTCTCAGGTGGTGGTGGAACCACTTTGTAGCCTAATCCCTCCCCGTTATTCCTTTCTCTCACTAAGTGTTGGACTATGTGCGACGAACTAGTCCAACTATGCAGTTTCTGTTTTAGTGAATTGACTTCTACTTCTAGAACTGCCTTTTGTTTCTTAGTGTCTTCTAGGGAGTTTAGATAGTACCTAATGTCATTTGCTTGGTTAAAAGCCACTACCGGTTTCCCTAAGTTGTTTAGTCAATAGGTCTATTTTTTCTTTATAACTATGCTCATTTTGTTTTAGTACTCTATTAGCCTCAGTGCACAGACGTAAATCTTTTACTAAGTTATCATTATGATCTAATAACCTAGCAAATTTTCATCTATGCTATTCCTAAAAGTATCACAATCAGAACAAGCATGATATTAAAAAATTTGGTCAGTGGTACTTACCTGAGTTGGTTCAGAAGAGTTAGCCATCAGTGCAGCATCAGATGTTTCTGGTTCTGGTGATTCTGACTTTTCTGTCTCTGACGTGGAAACTTCCATTTGGCTTGTAACTGACCTCGGCTGCAGTTGTTTCTTCACTATGTGACATTGCTATCTCAACTGCTAGATCACCTTCACTCGCAGAATCATCATCATATCCTCAACACTGGCAATGTTAGATTCTCCTGGTGAGACAAACCTAAAACTCCAATCCTGTCCTTCATCATCATGAGCAGTTAAGGCTTTTGGATCCTTGTTTGATGAAGTAGAACTAGAGGCTTGCTTGTCTTGGCGAGTAAAGGATGAGAACGGGTTCCCATTCCCCGTCTTCTTTGGCTTGACACATTCTCTTTTGAAGTGCCCCTTCTCACCACAGTTAAAGCAGGTCACTTTACTCTTGTCGAAGCCAAAGGTGGTATCCTTAGTAGCAACCAAGTTCTGTCCAGTCTTTTTCACAAACTTCTTCGCCCTCCGGACAGCACTTGCTAAGGCCCACATTATATCCATTCTCTCAAGCTCCATCTCATCCACCTGCTCGTAGTCCTCATCTGCCAGATGGCAGTTTCCAATCTTCCCGCAACAAGTCCATCATATGAATGAACCACTGCTGCTAAAAGATCCATATGCTCTCGAGCTACTTCCACGGTCACATTACCGAGGTTCTCGATCTTCAGTTTGGTAGCACTTGCTTCTGATCCAATATAATGGGTACATGATGACCCAGACGTGTCTGATCCAGAAGGAGAAGCATGTGAAGGACCTGACGAGCTAGACACAAAAGCAGTCTGGAGTGGTGCTCCAGATGTCTTAGCTTGAGGCGTGGCGTTGTATAAAGCTGGATTTTGTGTGTACGAAGACTTCTGAGCTCTATACTTCATCCTTAGTGCTTCTTCTCGCAACTTAAGAATGAAGTCATTTATATCCAGCTTTACAAGTATTCCATTCTGTCTCAGGTTAGACACGAATGTAGCCCACTTATCAGGCAATCCGTCTGCGAAGTTGCTTACTTTCTCTTCCATGGTAGTAGCCACTCCATGTGTATGCAATTCGCTCATCAAGTGGTAGAATCTGTCTATGACTTCGTCCAAACTTTCATTACCAATTGATGAGAAGTTATCGAATTCCTTCTTTAACTCCTTTGCCTTGATTGCCTTCAATGATGCATTCCCATCATATCTCTTCTCTAGCTCATCCCACAGTTTCTTGGACTGCTTGTTCTCTGAATACTGGTGGAATATGTCTTTGGGGATAGACTGAGTGATCAATGCATAAACTCTTTTCTCTGCATTGTACTTTACTTTCTGTGCGTCTGTCATCCCGCTTAATGTTAGCTTAACTCCATCAGCTCCCACCGGTGTACTATAACCAATCTCAATGGCTTCCCACAGATTAGGATCTACTCCATTAAGGTAGATCTCAAAACGTTGTTTCCAGTGGGGAAACTCATCTAAAGTCAAAAGCTTTGGTGGTTTATTGTGATTCCCCACCTCACTCTCAAGCAACAGCAGGTTCTGTATCCTTGAGTCCTTCCCAGCAGTAAAGGCTGACATCTGATCTTCCATGACTAATAAACTTATAATCTAATCAAACAAACTTTCACTGATGCGACTGAAGGATGCGAATGAGCTAATCGTGCGTATAAACTCTGCGATTGGTTCAATCGTGCGGCTGAACTGGGCGATTGGTTCAGTCGTGCGAATGAATCTGGTGCGTATGAGCTATGCGAACGAACGGTTCAGTCGGCCGAATGAGGGTGCGACTATGTCCAATCGTGCGTATGAGCAATGCGAATGGAGTCCAGTCGTGCGAATGAGTCACTCGTGCGACTGAAGCTGCTGTTTTGCGAAAATTTCTAGGTTTGACGGGTTTCAGCCGTAAAGATTCGAAATTTCACAAGTTCTAATCGCCTAAGTCCGTAGAAACCAAACTTCGATGAGCAGGGAACTTCCAAGATCACTTTTGATGCCAAAGATTGCGTTTTTAGTGCAAAAACACAAACTTTTATGCAATCTTGATTGAATCAACACGTAATCAAGAGCCAATAGCTCTGATACCACTTGTTAGGACCTGGTATTTGACCGAAATACCTAGAGATTAACGTGTAAACCAGATCAAATAGTGCGGAATCCTATTTGATTGGCGATCCAATCAGTGAGAACACACGAAGAATCAATCAAGGATTGATAACGTGTGTTCTCAATGATTGGACGCCAATCAAATAGGATCCGGAATATTTGACGGTTTACACGTTAATCTATAGGTATTTCGTTCAAATACCAGGTCCTAACAAGTGCTCTGATACCAGTTGTTCGGACCTGGTATTTGACCAAAATACCTAGAGATTAACGTGTAACCAGACAACTAGTGCGGAATCCTATTTGATTGACGATCAATCAGTGAGAACACACGAAGAATCAATCAAGGATTGAAACTAACGTTAGAAATCGATTGGGTATGACTAATGTGTTCTATGAACTTGGAGAACGATTTGGAAGGTTTGGGACGCTATGGGTTCGTCTGAGAACTCGTAATTGACGATGTTTTGTTTTTACGAATTGAGTTGTAATTATAGGTTGGTATTCTTCAACTGCACTGAACCTTTAGTCTGGTTCAGTCGTGCGATTGAACATGTGGTGATTCATTCATACGAAGAGGTTCATCGTTGCGACGAAGCCAATTTATATACAGTCGTGCGACTGATCCAGTCTCTGGTTCAGTCGTGCGACTGAGTCAATCGTGTGAAGTTATTATGCGTATGATTCATCGATGAGCCATTCGCATGAGAACTTCAGTAAGTTAGTTTGAATGTTTTAATTAATTAACTTAATGTGCACCATTCAAATAATCATAAACCCATCAATTCAGTCACGATCATTAATGAACTATTAAACATTATAACTAACAGACTATCAATATCATTTCATTAATCATACCAAACAAGATCTATTACATCACATATCATGATCTAGGGACATACATGTATCAACAAACTCCCCTTTGGACCTAGATCTCTCTAATGTCTTGTTTTCTTCATTACCTCCTCATATTTCTTGTACTTGTCCTCTTGTGTGACTCCCGCGTGAATATCAAACGCGAAGCAAAGTCGTATAACGTTTTGGAACTGGAGGGCTTGTACAATGTCTTGTGTGTCATAGAACAGTGGCCACTTGTATAATGTATAGACATCATTAGCAGACAAGTTGGTTAGCCACATTGGGTCGAATACCCTGATGGTATCCATTTGGCCTCTTTATCAGGACTATGACCGCTTCAGCAGTTCTCCAATCATAGTACCACCATTTAAGTGTGGTGTGAAATCCTTTGTCATTTCCCGAAGTGGGATTCTTGACATTGTGCGCGGAGGATTCCACTTCAACACAATCTTTGGTTTTCCAGTAATGGCATCCATCTCAGACCTTCTAATATACCTTGTAGGTTGTTGAGGTCTGAAGTTAATCCACCTGGTGTGGTACTCTTTCTTTAGGGCAGCCTCAACCAGCCTGACATCTTTCTCGGGTCAGCATACAACAGCTTCAATTTGGCCAGCTGGTTGAGCTCAAAACCTGGTAGAGTCTTTAGATCATGTGGAAATCTAAAGTACTCTATGCCCTTCTCCCTCTTAACGGCATAAACGTTAAGATCATCAAAATATGCCCATGCTATAATCCTGCCTGACACCGTAAGATGTTTTTGACGCTGTAGAACTTGGTGTAGGCATCCCTCTTCGGTGCAGCACGTTGGGCTCTAATCTTTAAAACATTCAGCCCACTCAGCCTTTCGAATGTCTACGTCATCATTTGAGGCTTGGGCTGTTCCTTCGGTCTTTCCTGTTTCCTGCTCCATCTTGTCTAGTACCTCAAACATATCACTGACTAGGGACTCACCCAGATTGGGGACCACATTACCCTCGTTGTCAGCGTACTGAGGGTACTCTTCTGCAGCAATATCTTCAACCTCAACTTCATCAACGTCATTTAGTTCTTCGTCACTGGTTGAATCAACTGTTGGAGCATCCTTGACAATTTCATCAGGATTGAGTCTGAACATCTCTGCCAGTTGCTCGTTAGATAGGTCATGAATTATTTCACCTTCTTCAGGGGTATAACTCACTGACCTTCTGACAATCCCTTGCAGATCAAGAATCATTGTGAGTTGAGACTTGACCTGTTGAAGGGGAGCAATATCAAACTCATCTCTGTGTACTTTGGATCTGTTTGATTTACACATTTCACACTCAAATCATTAGTAATTTATCAAACAAAATGCATTAACTTAATATAAACATTAGTACATGGTTTTTCAATACAGAATACAAAAGTAAATAAATACATAAACATCTACTATTTACTTTTATCCTGAATACTCGCTCTTCACGTGAAGGTGCAGAAGCAGAAGCTGACTGATCTTGTCTGTTCTTTGTTCTTTTCTCTTGCCCTGGAGCTGAGACAGATTCAGCTGCTTCTCCTCCTTCAGTGTCTTCATCTTCACACCATTCTTCGGTTTTCTCTTCATCAGTATCACTCTCATTATCATCATCGTCTTCATCATCTTCATTATCATCATCATTTCTGTCCCCATCCCTTATCTTTAAAGGCCTCCTTTGATCCTTTCATTTTAGCAAAATGGTCCTCTTAGCCTTTTCCAACTCCTCTATTTGCTTACTTGCTGCGACACTTTGAGCTTGGAGTTGGTTCATCTGGGTGCTCTGAGCAGCCAATTGCTGGGCCTGCTCCTCAATTACTCGATCCTGCTCTGCAATTTTATGCGATTGTGCAGCAGTCAGGTCAGTAAGCTGGCGGATCTGAGTTGTCTTTTCCTCATCAGCCGCCAGCAATCGCAACACCATTCTGTTTAACGCCGACAACTGTTCCTCTACCCCGATTGGAGGTAGAGGAGATCTATAGGTGTGTGAGGGATAGGCTGAGGGCTCGGTTGGTGTGTGGTGGTGGGTGTGGTGGCGGTAGTGAAGATAGGTCTGTATAGTGGTGGAGGTGATGAGGGATGAAGAATGTGGTGGTGGAGGGAAGTGATGTGTGGAGGTGTGGTGGGGTGGTGTGTGTGTCTGGAGGTGGTGTGGGGCGTGGTGAAGGTATGGTGGTGGATGGTGTGTCTGAAGAGGTGGTAGTGGTGGGTGGTGGAAGTATGGTGGGGGTGTGATAGAGGTGGTGGATGTGGTGGTGGTGGAGTGGTAGTGATAAAGGTTACCCTACGCTTCTTCTTTTTCTGGCCATGGGGTTGGGCCATTCTCTTCCTCCTTGATCCAGTTGAGGAGGAAGCTCCCCCTACAATCCCGCCTGAGGACCCCGGAGCATAAGTTGGGTCAGTTTCTGTATCTCCGGAGCCTCTCGGTTGTTCACCAACAACCCTTAACCCATGTTCTGTGGGAACAACTTTCCTTCCCACAGTTCGGGTAAGTGGCTCCTCATCCGATTCAGCCTCATCCTCCTCGTTAAGAACAAAATCTTGATGAAATCCCGCTGACTCAGTTACTTCAGCAGATGAGACAGACACAGGAGGTACAGAATCAGACACAGTGCCTCTGAGTGGAATAGCATCATCCCCACTGTCATCCTCATCTGAGTCAAGAGTGGGTAGGGCTATCTGTTCCACATCAGAGTCACTGTCCTCGTGACGCCACTTTCTCTTTTCCGGCACATACATAGTCTCTCTGGCAAGATGACCAAACAACCTCCTGACCGGAGGCTTCACTTGCTTTCCCCGGTATACTTTCATCCTTCCCAGGGTGGTGTCATCCATTACCTCCAATACCACCGAATCCTCCTGTTCTTTTGGCAGGGAAGGAAGCTTCTGATCTATTATCATTTGCATAAACCGTGGGTACATACAGAAGGCTTCCTTTCCTTTCCCCTCGATGTTCTCCACCAGATAGGTGAAGATCATCTTAGAGAAGCTGAACGGATGGTTCAGCACCAACGCAACGTATGCGTTTTGCATCTGATCCGATAGCTCATCAAACCCACCTTTTCTTGAAGCCATGCACTTGAGCAGCACGTGTGCAAGGTATTAAACTGGGGACAGAGGTTACTCTTGTTGAGTACCCCTGAATTGATGTCCCCAGAGTATTTGGCTCTGAGAAAACATCCTCTGACAGTGAGGGGGTGTAAACGGTGGGGCAGTCACCGTCATCCCCCAATTGAAGTACAATCCTTAGATCCTCCTCAGAAACGGTAATATCCTCGCCAAATATGGTACTTCTTATGCAGTGAGGTTCCGATGATCTATCAACTGTAGCGCCTTCCCAGAAGGCTTGTTGAATGGATCGATATGGGGTGCAAGGGGTAGAGATGGCATGCGCAATCCGTGATCTCAATAGAAAAGTGATAATGCCAGAGAATTCTGCAGCATTTCTGGATGTTAAGTCCAGATGGGCACATATATTATGCTTTGTGCTCATAGTCCATCTACTCGCCATCTGTTACACAAAGATAGTAAACATTAGTACCATTTACTAAGAAAGTCATGAACTCATTAAGCTTGAAGAACATCTTTCTGTCATGCGATTGAATTGTGCGACTGAGTTCAACAGTGCGATTGAACCGTGCGAAAGGGGTTCAGTCGTACGATTGAATGGTACGAATGGGGTTCAGTCGTGCGATTGACCCCATACGTATCTCGGAGTGTGCGATTGGGCTCCTACGCATATACCTTCATGCGGTTACATCAGTCATGCGACTGAACTTCAAACGCATGGTTCAGCCATGCGTATGGGCAGTTTGAGCCCTTCAGTCGTGCGACTGAAGTTCATCATGCTGTCCATTCGCATGAAGACCAACTGTGCGATTCACATTTTCAGTTTCACCAATTTTTTGTTTTAAACCTCTATATCTAGTTCATTTGACTCGCCATCTCGTCACTAATGACCTAGTAAACTTAATTTTAACATTTAGCTTAGTTTATGTAGGTTATTAGGGCATTTTTCAGTCCGATCAAAGTTTCATTCGAATAACCAAATTGGACTTAAAATCTTCTGATTTCTAAGGTTGAACTGCAATGTACCTGTATTCTTGTCAATCGAAAGTCAGAAGATGAATAGCAATGTGAACAACTATCTCTTGAGATTTTGGCAGAGTAACGGGAAAGAAAGCGATTTGGGGTGCGATTGGGAGTGATGAGTGAGATGCGATCGACTGAGGCCCTTTAAATACTGACCCTAATTTCAATCGGCCGACTGGCCTCATTCGCACAGTTCATTCGGGGGACTGAGGTTCAGTCGTGCGATTGGTCCAGTCGGTCGCTTTCAGTCGGCCGACTGAGTCTCAGTCGGTCGACTGACTCATTCGGTCTCCTTCATTCGCATCTTTAGTTGACCGACTGAGCCTCAGTCGGTCTACTGTTTCATTTCCCCCTTTATTCGGTCGAAGGATCATTTTCATGTCCATTCGGCGATGGAAGCCATTCGCATAGTTGGTCGATAACCATGATCAACTCGTGCGAATGGGTCACACTTTGTGAGTTACAGTCATTTGAACATTTACTATTAAGACCCTTTTCACTTTTGAAATAACATTATAAGCTCTTAACCAATTCAGTCACTTCAGACGTGACTTTTTAAACTTTGAAAAACATGTGGCCATCTCAGACATGACCCTTTTAGGTAAGTTTATTTCCTTCTGATTTCCCTGATGTAGTCCGACAGACACACAAATTAAAAGATTAACATAGAAACTTAAACTAACTACACAAATAAAGTTTATTTTTGGACTTTTTGTGAGAGATAAAACCCTAAGATGGAAATCTAAGGGATTTGGTTAGGGAGTAGACAGCTTCAACTTAGATTGATCATATCTGGACCAATTCAATTTTGGAATCATACAGGAACATCAAATCATTTGGGACTTGTTATTAAAACTTTTTGATGCTTAAATTCTCGGTGTTCATCCAGAGTCGTTAGCAACTTAAGGAAATCATACTGAAACTCTTAGATTTTCACATTGATTTGAACTCTTGAGAATGTAGCCACTAAGATTGTCAGTATGTTTGTCCACTTAAATCCATACACAGACTTTTGACGCAGACTGGTGACTGATTTAGGTTTAATTATTTCAGCTAACATTTGTGGATCCCACACTTATATGGTAATCAACATTCCTCAGATTTTGAGCGGTCTACGGGTATTATTACAAGAAGAGACTATTCTTAGAGCTTTCAAAGAGAAGCCTGTCCTCAGGTCAGTGCCATCGCACAGCAGAGAGGCGGCAAACAACAATGAATTCTAGAATATCTAGGTTATGCTTATCCTCAGGTCAGTGCCATCGCACAGCAGAGAGGCACACAACCTATCTCCTTGTTAGAGCAGCTTATTTTATTTGACACAATATGCACCAACAACATAAGTCATTAGCTTTATTGCATTTGTCTTTCATTTTTTCTTGCTTTGCTCTAATTATGGTCATCCGCACACTTTTGTGGCATTTAAATGCTCATTACCCCTTATTGGAATATATTTGATTGTGTTAACCAGTGATAAGATGGAAGCCCACAGTCAGTTGAACAACTTAGTTTGATCTTGAGATCACCAATCAGGTCTAATTGTCTATTGTGTTGAATCTACCAACATATCATTTGTGGTCTAGCAGCCTCTAAGTCTACTTTCTTTGTGTCACCTTAGGAGTTGCCAGTTTTCTATCATCTTCCCTTTTTATATTGCTTAGACTACACAGACTTATACTTTGAACTTTTGCATCTTTTCAAAACTTAAATTTTAAAATCCCTCTTGATTTGTTCCTGTGTACTATCATTTCCAAAGGTATTGAATCGGTATCACAGACACAATCTACCTTATTTCAGCTAGTTACCCCTTCTCCCTCATTTTTTTAATGTTAACTTGCTGACATATTCTCCCCCTAAAATACTAAAATCATTCGGATTTAATTATTTTTGGATTTTAATAAACAGCAAAATAACATGAGTTTAAATATAACAGACAAAAAGAAAAAAACAGATAACATAAAATAAAATAAACTTTAACGAAACTACATCGGACTACACATTATTCTCATCAGGAATTACCTCACTTTTCTTTTTAACGCCGTTGACCTCTAGCAAATATTGAAAACGTGGTTTATCAAAGGCTTTAGTATAGAGGTCAGCACGTTGAAAATCAGTATTAATTTTAACCACATCAATTAAGTTCTTTTCAAAACAGTCTCTTATGAAGTGGTATTTAATACCGATGTGTTTGGTCTTAGGATGTTGAACCGGATTTTTGGTTACTGCAATTGCAGCAGAGTTATCAACAAAAATAGGAGTAGATGAGAATTTTAAACCGTAATCCCGCATTTGCTGTTGAATCCAAATGATTTGTGAACAGCAACTTGCAGCAGCAACATATTCGGCTTCACAGGTTGACAATGCAACCGATGTCTGCTTCTTACACTGCCATGTAACTAATCTTCTCCCAAAGAATTGACACCCGCTGATGTAGACTTGTAGTTCATTTTGCAGCCTCCATAGTCCGAGTCACTATACGGTGAGCTCAAAATCATCATCATGAGGATACCACAACCCCAGTGTGGGTGTACCCTTTAGATAGCGAAAAATCCTTTTGACCCCGATCAGATGATTGACCTTAGGTTTAGCCTGATATCTGGAACATAAACATGTAGCATACATGATATCAGGTCTTGAGGCAGTGAGATACATGAGGGATCCAATCATTCCTCGGTACATAGTGGCATCTACAAGATCTCCATTCTCATCAGGTGCTATATCATGATTCGTAGCAAGTGGAGTCCCAGCAGCAGAAGCATTCTCCATGTCAAAGCGACTGAGAATGTCTCCTACATACTTGGTCTGATGTAGAAAGATCCCATTAGGTGTTTGATCCACCTGTAACCCGAGAAAGAACTTCATCTCCCCCATAGCACTCATCTCAAACTCTTTCTTCATCACTGCTTCAAACTCTTTGCATAACTCTTCGTTCTTTGACCCGAAGATTATGTCATCAACATATATCTGTACAAGCAGTAGGTCGCCATCCTTTTCTTTAATAAACAGTGTACAGTCAATGACTCCCCTGCGAAAGCCGTGTTTCACAAGATGAGTCGAGAGTTTCTCATACCAAGCTCGAGGAGCTTGATGAAGCCCATATAAAGCTTTGTCGAGCTTGTAAACTCTATCCCGATGATAAGGGTCTTCAAATCCCTCGGGTTGACTTACATAGACTGTTTCCCTGATTTCCCCATGAAGGAATGCACTCTTCACATCTAATTGGTAGACTTAGACTTCATCTTCATGTACGATGCATAGGCAAGGAAGATACGAATAGCTTCCATCCTTGCCACGGGTGCAAACACCTCATTATAGTCAATCCCTCGACTTGGCGAAAACCTTGAACCACCAGTCGAGCTTTGTTCCTGATAATGACTCCTTGGTCATCCTTCTTGCATTTTAGTACCCATTTGGTGCCAATGACTTTAGCACCTTTAGGTCTATCAACCAGAGTCCATACACCTAACTTCTTAAACTGCAGAAGTTCTTCTTGCATGGCACTCACCCACGCCTCATCATTTAGTGCTTCACTGACATATTTTGGCTCAACCTGCGAAACAAAACATCGATAAGCACCATCATGAATGTAACCCTTCTCCATAACTGAGGCGTAATCAGCTGAGTATAGCTGATTTCGGGTTTGTACTCCTGATCGGACATCTCCAATAACATTGTCAAGGGGATGATAGACGTTTAGTCGTGATCCTGGAGTAGTCGGCACAGTCACCTCCGAACCAAGATTGTGAACATTTTGTTCTGCATCTGAGGAAGGTGGAGTTTGAGGTTCCGAAGTCGAGGGTGCATCACTTATGGATGCTTGTGGACTTTCAGGAACTGGAACCTGTTCCTCCTGACTGTTCTGGTCATCTGCTTCAGTTTCATCTTCAGAGGAGGAGTCACTGTCATCGACTACCCCTTCTGACTGAGTAGATGATTCTCCCTGTGTGCTAGATGGTGTATTTAGAATATCATACATCATCCTAGTAGCTAACTCATCATCCGAGGGAGAGAGAGGGATGTTGAAGGATTTGAAGAATCCATCATAATCGAAGAAGTATGCAGGTCCTTTGCCTGTAGGTGGTGTGGTATATCTCTGAACGTCGACATTACACCACACTTCTACAAGACCCGTTGAGTTATTGTAAACTCGCTTGTTCGGTATGTTGTATCCTAGAAAAATTCCTTCAACTGCCTTCTCGCTGAATTTTCCTTCTTGTGTCTTCTTCAGAAGTGTACACGGTGCGCCAAAAGGTTCAAGATACTCCAAATTCGGTTTGCGTCTTTGTAGTAGCTCATAACATGTCTTTCCGTGGCGCTTGACTATTAGGACTCGATTCAGTGTATAACACGCATTTGCCACTGCCTCATTCCAGAATTGGATAGGCAGTTTCGAGTCTGCCAGCATAGTCCGTGCTGTCTCTATCAAACTCCTGTTCTTTCTCTCAGCAACGCCATTCATCTGAGGTGTGTAAGCAGAAGTGAATTGATGCACAATTCCCTTTTCCTTGCAGTATGCCTCCATCCCTTGATTCTTGAATTCTGTCCCGTTGTCTGAGCGTATTTGTCGAACTTTTAGCTTGTAGAGGGATTCCAGTGTGGTTACTAATTCCTTGAATGTCTCCAAAGTTTCTGATTTGGATTTCAGAAACATTACCCAAGTGAACCTTGAGTAGTCATCAGTGACCACAAAACAGTACACGTCGCCTGCAATGCTCCTTGTACTAACTGGACCAAACAGATCCATGTGAAGAAGCTCAAGAGGAAGTTCTATTGAATGAACTTTCTTTTCCTTATGAGCTTCTTTGTCTGTTTGCCTTTCTTGCAAGCTACACAAAAGTCAGGAAGTTGGAAGTTCTTGACATTCACTCCTCTCACTAAATCCTTCTGAATCAAATGATTCATCTTCCTTTGACTAATGTGTCCCATTCTCCGATGCCAGGAGATTGAATCCTTCTCAGTAGCTTTAGATAAAAAACACTGAACCTCATGATCCGTTGTAGCAGCTGTTGACAGATCCAAGACATAAAGGTCTTTATATCTTGAAGCAGTCATCAGAACTTGGTCCTCTGGGATCATATATTCTTTCTTCAGCACGTAACACTTCTGGTTATCGAAGATGACTTTAAATCCTTTATCACAGATTTGGGAAACAGAAAGTAAGTTGTTCTGAAGTTGTTGAACGTAGTTCACCTTATCAAACTTAACTTTCTGATTTCCCACTTCTCCCTGAGCTGTGATATAGCCTCCTTTGTTTCCTGCAAAGGAAACATGCCCTCCTTTTATTTGTTTGACGTTAGATAAAAGGGTCTTATTTCCTGTCATGTGCCTGGATGCTCCGCTGTCTATAATCCACGTGTTAGTCTCAGCACTGTATCGAACACCCTGCACATACAAAGTAAATGAATTAGTTTAGGTTAGGAACCCAAGCTTTGACTGTCTTGGGTTCCCAGAGGCATCACACATCATAAACTCCACCCATTGACCCTTAGAGGGTGAGGGTAGCTCAGGTTCCTTCTTGTCATCAGTATTAGACACGTAGGTGGACTTTTCTTTCCATAAGCCAGATTTGTGCAATGCCTGTTTATGATAAACAGTCGTCTGGCTTACAGGTTGGACTTTAGGTTCACTAGCTCTTCTAGGTGGAGTTAGAGAACTCCGCTTAGAAGACCTAGGTCTAGAGTCCTGAAGATCAATCTTCTTCCTAGGTGTCTGATAGAAATGACAATGAGGAAGCAATGTGTCCACATTCTCCACAGTTGTAGCATGACCTGCTATCAACTTTATGAGTAGACTTTCTTTGTGGAGAAGTGCGTGACACTCTAGTAACATCAATCACTTTAGTTTTGACTCTTGTATGTTTGATGTTTTCTCTGGTTTAACAAAATTTACTGTTTTAACCTGTTTAACATTCACTTTTGGTTAACTGGTTTTTGACTTGAAGCATGTGAAAAAGTAGCATTTGAAGTCCTTTTAGGTTCTGATTTGACTCTGTTTGACCCTGACTTTAAGTTAACTTTTTCAAATTCATTTTCCAGATTAACACAAGGCAATTTACCCTTTGCCTTTGAAGTGGCCTCCTTTTGTTTTGACCAGATTCAGTAGATGAACATGAGGTGTCTGGATCAGTAACAAGAGGAGTAGTCACCACATGATCCTTGATGGGTTATTATTTACTGGTCTAGACTTAGTGTTCATCAAGGTCTCAGGTGGTGGTGGAACCACTTTGTAGCCTAATCCCTCCCCGTTATTCCTTTCTCTCACTAAGTGTTGGACTATGTGTGACGAACTAGTCCAACTATGCAGTTTCTGTTTTAGTGAATTGACTTCTACTTCTAGAACTGCCTTTTGTTTCTTAGTGTCTTCTAGGGAGTTTAGATAGTACCTAATGTCATTTGCTTGGTTAAAAGCCACTACTTCGGTTTCCCTAAGTTGTTTAGTCAATAGGTCTATCTTTTCTTATAACTATGCTCATTTTGTTTTAGTACTCTATTAGCCTCAGTGCACAGACGTAAATCTTTTACTAAGTTATCATTATGATCTAATAACCTAGCAAATTTTCATCTATGCTATTCCTAAAAGTATCACAATCAGAACAAGCATGATTATTAAAATTTGGTCAGTGGTACTTACCTGAGTTGGTTCAGAAGAGTTAGCCATCAGTGCAGCATCAGATGTTTCTGGTTCTGGTGATTCTGACTTTTCTGTCTCTGACGTGGAAACTTCCTCATTTGGTTGTAACTGACCTCGGCTGCAGTTGTTTCTTCACTATGTGACATTGCTATCTCAACTGCTATATCCTTCACTCGCAGAATCATCATCAATATCCTCAACACTGGCAATGTTAGATTCTCCTGGTGAGACAAACCTAAAACTCCAATCCTGTCCTTCATCATCATGAGCAGTTAAGGCTTTTGGATCCTTGTTTGATGAAGTAGAACTAGAGGCTTGCTTGTCTTGGCGAGTAAAGGATGAGAACGGGTTCCCATTCCCCGTCTTCTTTGGCTTGACACATTCTCTTTTGAAGTGCCCCTTCTCACCACAGTTAAAGCAGGTCACTTTACTCTTGTCGAAGCCAAAGGTGGTATCCTTAGTAGCAACCAAGTTCTGTCCAGTCTTTTTCACAAACTTCTTCGCCCTCCGGACAGCACTTGCTAAGGCCCACATTATATCCATTCTCTCAAGCTCCATCTCATCCACCTGCTCGTAGTCCTCATCTGCCAGATGGCAGTTTCCAATCTTCCCGGCAACAAGTCCATCATATGAATGAACCACTGCTGCTAAAAGATCCATATGCTCTCGAGCTACTTCCACGGTCACATTACCGAGGTTCTCGATCTTCAGTTTGGTAGCGCTTGCTTCTGATCCAATATGATGGGTACATGATGACCCAGACGTGTCTGATCCAGAAGGAGAAGCATGTGAAGGACCTGACGAGCTAGACACAAAAGCAGTCTGGAGGGGTGCTCCAGATGTCTTAGCTTGAGGCGTGGCGTTGTATAAAGCTGGATTTTGTGTGTACGAAGACTTCTGAGCTCTATACTTCATCCTTAGTGCTTCTTCTCGCAACTTAAGAATGAAGTCATTTATATCCAGCTTTACAAGGATTCCATTCTGTCTCAGGTTAGACACGAATGTAGCCCACTTATCAGGCAATCCGTCTGCGAAGTTGCTTACTTTCTCTTCCATGGTAGTAGCCACTCCATGTGTATGCAATTCGCTCATCAAGTGGTAGAATCTGTCTATGACTTCGTCCAAACTTTCATTACCAATTGATGAGAAGTTATCGAATTCCTTCTTTAACTCCTTTGCCTTGATTGCCTTCAATGATGCATTCCCATCATATCTCTTCTCTAGCTCATCCCACAGTTTCTTGGACTGCTTGTTCTCTGAATACTGGTGGAATATGTCTTTGGGGATAGACTGAGTGATCAATGCATAAACTCTTTTCTCTGCATTGTACTTTACTTTCTGTGCGTCTGTCATCCCGCTTAATGTTAGCTTAACTCCATCAGCTCCCACCGGTGTACTATAACCAATCTCAATGGCTTCCCACAGATTAGGATCTACTCCATTAAGGTAGATCTCAAAACGTTGTTTCCAGTGGGGAAACTCATCTAAAGTCAAAAGCTTTGGTGGTTTATTGTGATTCCCCACCTCACTCTCAAGCAACAGCAGGTTCTGTATCCTTGAGTCCTTCCCAGCAGTAAAGGCTGACATCTGATCTTCCATGACTAATAAACTTATAATCTAATCAAACAAACTTTCACTGATGCGACTGAAGGATGCGAATGAGCTAATCGTGCGTATAAACTCTGCGATTGGTTCAATCGTGCGAATGAACTGGGCGATTGGTTCAGTCGTGCGAATGAATCTGGTGCGTATGAGCTATGCGAACGAACGGTTCAGTCGGCCGAATGAGGGTGCGACTATGTCCAATCGTGCGTATGAGCAATGCGAATGGAGTCCAGTCGTGCGAATGAGTCACTCGTGCGACTGAAGCTGCTGTTTTGCGAAAATTTCTAGGTTTGACGGGTTTCAGCCGTAAAGATTCGAAATTTCACAAGTTCTAATCGCCTAAGTCCGTAGAAACCAAACTTCGATGAGCAGGGAACTTCCAAGATCACTTTTGATGCCAAAGATTGCGTTTTTAGTGCAAAAACACAAACTTTTATGCAATCTTGATTGAATCAACACGTAATCAAGAGCCAATAGCTCTGATACCACTTGTTAGGACCTGGTATTTGACCGAAATACCTAGAGATTAACGTGTAAACCAGATCAAATAGTGCGGAATCCTATTTGATTGGCGATCCAATCAGTGAGAACACACGAAGAATCAATCAGGATTGAAACTCGTGTGTTCTTCACTGATTGGATCGATCTAATGGATTCTGAACTATTTGATCTGGGTTTAACGTTAATCTCTAGGTATTTCGGTAAATACGAGGTCCTAACAAGTTGCTCTGATTCACGAATTGTAGGACCTGGTATGTTGACCAAAAAACCTAGCGATTACGTGTAAACCAGTTCAATCGTGCGGAATCATAGTGGATTGACGATCCAATCAGTGAGAACACACGAAGAATCAATCGTGGACTGAACAATCTAACGTAGAAATCGTTGCGGTATGAGCTAAGGTGTTTCTATGAAATGGAGGAACGATTGGAAGGTTTCTGGACGGATAGGGCTTTCGTCTGGGAATGTAATTCATTCGAATGTTGTTGTTTTCATAATTGAATCTGTATTATGGTTGGTATTATCAATCGTGCGACTGAACCTTAGTCTGGTTCAGTCATGCGATTGAACCATGTATGATTTCATTCATACGACTGAGTGTTCAGTCATGAGAATCAAGCCAATCTGATATTACAGTCGTGCGATGATCCAGTATCCTGGTTCAGGTCGTGCGACTGAGTCAATAGGTGAAGTATTCATGCGTATGATTCATGCGCATGAGCCATTCGCAAGAGAAACTTCATAAGTTAAGTTTGAATGTTTTAATTAATATAATTAATGTGCAACCATTAAAATAATCATAAAACCCACAATCAATCAGTCCGGATCATTAAGGAACTATAAACATTATAACTAACAGACTCATATACTTTCATTAATCATACCAAAGAAGATCTATTACATCACATATATGATCTAGGGACATACATGTATCCTTCTTCATTGCTTTTGCTTTGATAGCCTTCAGTGGGCATTCCATCATACTCTTCTCCAACGCATCCAAAGTTTCTTGGCTGAGTATACTCCGAATATGATGGAAAATATCCTTCGGAATAGATGAGTAAGCAAGGCGTAGACTTTCTCTCAGCGTTGTGTTTTACCTTCTGTGCATCCGACATGCCACTTAGAGAGAGTAAGTTTTACTCTGTCAGCTCCAACAGGCATGTTGTACCCCGACTCTATTGCCTCCCACAAATTTGTATCCCTCCATTTAAGTAGAATTCGAAACGTTGCTTCCGTGTGGGTAGTCGTCTAACGTGATAAGTTTTGGGGGTTTATTGTGAATCCCCACTTTGTTCCCACAGCAGTAGGTTCTGAATACGTGTATCTTTACTTGCTGTGTATGCTGAAAACTGATCCTCATTTCACTTCTTTACTATTAACAAGCTGCTGATGGATGCGAATGAAGGTATACGATTGAGCTTATTCGAGCGATTGAACAAGTACGAATGGGTAATCGTGCGACTAAGCCAATGCAGACGAGTCAGTCGTCCGAATAGACTAATGCGGTTGAGCGGTTCGAATGAAGATCTCAGTCATACGAATGAGAGTACGAATGAGTTCAACGTGCGGTTGAAGGACGCGTATGAACTCAGTCATGCGATTGAGTCAATCGTGCGACTGAACCGGATGAAGTTTGATAATTCGTAGGTTAAACTTGTTTTAGCCGTAAAAACTCGAATTTTATCAAACCCTAATAGCCGTATGCCGGAAAAACTACACTTTTCGATCAGGGAACTTCCAAGACTCCGTTAGACACAAAAGATTGCGTTTTTGATACAAAAACCAATTGTGTATCAAAACGATTGAATCAACACGCAATCAAGAGCCTAGAGCTCTGATACCACTTGTTAGGATCTGGTATTTGACCAAACACCAACTGATTAACGTGTTAAACCAAAACAAGTAGTGCGGATCATATTTGTTTGGCGATCCAATCAGTGAGAACGCACGTAGACACAATAACAATTGAATCTAACGTCAAGAATCGATCTACAGCGTTCTATGAACTTGGAGTACGAACTTAGAGGCTTCTGGACGGCTAGGGTACGTATGGAGTCGAGGTGGATTCAATGCTTACATGTTTCCACGAATTAGGTGGTATTTATAGGTTGGGTTGCTCATTCGTGCGACTGAACCATTAGCATGGTTCATTCGTGCGATTGAGCCATACGGTTGATCCATTCACACAACTGAGTATTCAATCGTGCAACTGAGTCAGACGCATGAAGTTGTTCAGGCGTATGAAATATTTAGGCGCATGGACACTCAGTCGCATGGCCATTCAGACGCATGACCATTGTTGGGGCGCATGGTCCAGTCGGACGCATGAGAACTTCACTTCACCAAGTTGAGTGCATTCAATATTCTAACATTATGCATAACACTTCAAACAATCACAAACCTAATAATAAGTCAATATGCGTTAAACAACTCATTAATGAAATATTAAACATTATAAACACAATCAAACATTTTGTATTTCATTAAGTACCCAATAGTTACATAAGTGTAAGACATATTACATTCAGATCAGGATCTAGGTACATATATGTATCAACAGGGATAAATGCAAAAAAGGAGTGACGACAGGAAAAAAAGAGAGACGCACAACCTTGAAGAATAAATAAAGGCTTTAATTTTTTTATTTAATTTTAGAGTTTGAGTACAATTATAGAGTAATCTTGAAGCAAATAGCAAGATCGGAGAGTAAAAGTTGAAGCATTCAAGCATTGAAGATTGTTCAGTTTCGTTTCGATTACTTTTCTTTGTTTTATTGATTCTCTTGTTTATGCTACTAAAGTTGCAACTTTATTATCGTTTTTTAATGTTATAAATGTTATGAGTACCTAACTTTTTAGTACTACATAGGTGGGTTGAAAACTATTCATATTTTAATTAAATAATTGGTTTTAATTTCGTATATTTGTTTATTAATTTTAAAACTTGATTTTATTTAATTAGAGTAAATTACTATTTTTGTCCCTGTGGTTTGACGAAAATCACGGTTTTAGTCCCATAGTTTATTAATTAATTTGGCAATCCAATAGTTTTAACATTTGTTTCATAAACCCGAACCATTGACAGCGTTAATGTTTGTTTAGTTAAATCATATAAAAAGACTTTATACCCCTAATTTTTTAAAATACCCCCTACCCCCACCCACTTCCACGCCTCTTATATCTCTCTCTTTCTTCACACACACATACATTACTTTGTCTTTCGGGATTTCGGCACCACTGTCACCTCCGAAGACCACATTCGTCACTGTCCTCCACCCGCCACCGAATCTGGTAACGCCATCACCCCACCTCTCTCTCCCTCCTCCTCCTCCTATCATATTCTACCAAAACCAACACCATCACCCTAACCCACCATTTTAACCATCGGCAACCACCCATCACCACCAAAGACCAAATTTAAACCATTGCTCACCACCACCTAAAATATATCATCCACCACCAAAAGTCATAGTTCTCGACCACACCGCCACCAAATCCACCCACATTGTCATCGTAAAACTCTCTGGCCACCACTTGAATCACCAACCACCACCCACCACCACCAACCACCACCCACCACCATTGAAGACCAAATGCATCGCCACTTATCTCTAAGAATAGATCTAGTTTAGGGATGGAATGGAGTAGTGAAGGCGATGGTTTGCGGGTGGACGCCAGAGTGGTGGTCAGAAAAGCTACAGATTTGACACCGAAATAAAGCGCCGGAGGTGGTGGCTGGTGGTTATTGAGACGAGAGAGAGGGAGGTGGTGGAGGATGAGAAAGTGGGTGTGATGGTTAATATTTTTTTTATTAGAGTAAAATAGTATTTTATTTTTTATTATTTGTTATTCACAGGGGTAATATTATCAATTCCTATTAAGTTAACATAATATTTTTAACGGTGTTAGTGGTTTGGGTTTAATTGAAACAAATGCTAAAATTATTGGACTGTCAGTGTAATAAATAAACTATTGGACTGAAACCGTGATCTTCATCAAACCATAGGGATGAAAATAGTAATTTACTCTTTTAATTAAATATGAATATGTGTATTGTTTTATGCTTAAAAGTTATTTTCATGCTCGTGTATGCTTGATCTTGATTGATTGCATGACATCTAGATTAGGTTTTACACGTTAAAATTAATTACTTTATGTTTTTTATTTTATACTTTGATTAGAGATAATCTTAGGAGTATTGGTTATAATTTTGGTATTTTTCAGGATGCTATGGATATTGCTTAAAACCTCATACCCATTGTTTGTTAGGTTTAGATTTCGCGAGAGCGTGTTTTGCCTTTCACTCGTGGTGTTAGTGTTTTAGGGTATTTAATTAGATTTAATTGTCATTTATCTTAGGGTTAGAAAATATAATCTTAAAGATAATATGGTAGAAAACCTAAGGGCGATCTTCCATTAGATATTTTAATAAATCTATCTTGTGCTTTACACTTGTTTTTGGATTTCTTGGGGAGTAGCAACATACCTAGGTAACCCTAGATTCGTATTCGTGGAGATAGTCATATAAGTCATTACCTTTATGTCATTACATGTTAGTTGATTCCTACCTAGGTAGTTATTTCACGTATTTGATCATATTCAAGTTTTCAAGTTTAAATTCTTAATTTGTTTATTTCATCCATCGCCTTTAGATTAAATAATTTTAGTTAAATTGTTTTTTTTTGTTTATTAATATTAATTACTTAAAATAATTAAATTATCAGGTTAGAAGTCGATAGAGGTTTATTCTCAAGAGCTGCCAAAATGTGTCCCTAGGGTTTGATATCTGAACTTACCTAAATTTTACTACACATCAGAATATTTGCACAAATATCGTCATTTTCATGTATTTCATTAGCAATATTTGGACTTACATTAATATCTTAATTTTTTTTCATATCATTACCAATATTTGATATTTTATTAATATCATCATTTTCATTGAATTTTTAAAGTTGCCAATAAAAGCTTGCTTAGATTGAGATTTCATATTCAGATCTCCTAATTTTACGACAAACAAAAGGTAAACTATAACTAAATACACAATAACAACAAAAATTACAGTAAGCCTAACCTAAAGTTTAATTTTATCCCTTTTGTAGTAGAGAAATATAAAAATGAATTAAGTAACAAAAAATAGAAAAACGCCTTTATGAATGATGGAGGTCGAAGGTGGCAGGTAGACGGGAGAGAAACCAGCGGCAACTGGTCGATCGTGGGGTGGTCAGAGGTCATGTAGGATGTTGAATGGTAGGCAAGTAAGGTGGTCAGAGGTCGTAAACGATGACCCCTCCCTAGTTGATGATGGACTATTAGTGTATTGAGATCTTTAGTGATCTTTTATTATAATACAATATGTTAAGGGTTGGGATTTTTCCATTAAATAAAATTTGGGCTTATAAATATTAATAATTTGTTTAGGCTTTAATAACATTTGTGTTTAATTGGCTTTTAATAAATTGAGGGCATCCTAGCTCAGGGGTGTTTGATACATAGAATGACTACAACAAAATACACTTCTTGAAAAGGTGAGGGCTACCCCTTAGACAGTGGTATGTTCGCCCCCGGATGCGTCATAAGATTGCCTTTCCACCTATTTGTTTGCATGAACCACTTGATGTTCCAACAATTATTTTGGTGGGTATATTTTATATGCATACTAGAAATGTTTCAAAAATTATGTATATGTAATGTTTCATGTTGTTGGATATTAAGAAGTAGTGTTTTATGACTTATAGTAGCACTAAGTTTCTCATGAGAAGTGATTCAGTCGTGGGGGTAGTTGTTGTACCTAATTTGAAGTATTTATATACTTACAATTTTTTTCATATTTTAATACATTCAACCATGCTAATAGATCTAATATGGTAATATCTACACTATCATTTTCATCTTTTACACTATTGTCTACAAGATTTCCATGATGTACCTGATTTGAAGTATTTAATTCTATAGATGGTGCCACACAATCTACTTCTTAATATCATGTTGTTGGATATTAAAAAGCAGTGTTTTATAATTCGTAGTAGCACTAAGTTTCTTATGAAAAGTGATTTAGTCGACGGGGTAGTTGTTGTACCTAACTTGAAGTATTTATATACTTACATTTTTTTATATTTTTATACATTCAAACATGCAACTAGATCTAATATGGTAATATCTACATTATCATCTTCATCTTTTACACCACTATCTTCAAGATTTCTATGATATACCTGATTTGAAGTATTTAATCTATAGATGGTGCCACACAATCTACTTGATTGACAACTACATTTATATATTTAAAAACTTAAGAAATCTTAAAAAGGTATACTAACAATCCTAGACCAAAACAAGACATATGGGAAGAATGCAAATTTTTAAACACGAAAGCAATTTGAGTGTCACTTCATTTTGGTTAAAATATAAGAAACACAATGCAACCGCATAATAAATCTTTCTTACCTAAATAAGATCCGCGTACAATACCAATATCTCAAGCACGTCTCTTTACTCATTCAATCATATGCTATCTTTTAACTTTCATAACTATATAAAGAAAAAACATTTGTTTAGACCATCAAACCATCAAAATCGAGCCACCATTGTCCACTGGTTTAGTTTACGTTTATACAAACTGTCTATATGTCTGGAAAATCTTATTTGAACAGCACCATGAACATCCCTACCTAACACTCTTATTGATCCAAATGTAAATTTTTTACCTGATAAAGGTGAAACAATTTCTTAGCATAAATACCTAGGGCATGATTAACATTAGGTTAAATTTAGCCTATTTATACTGTTAAGCCACCTAAACTAGTCATTGGTTTGGTTCCATGGTAAATTTTTTATTAAGTTTCAGTAAGTCGTCTTAAAAATAAAAAATGTAACGAATGGTTTGGTTTACGATTTTAAAAGTTTCTGGACCAGATCTTAAAATTTTATATAACATGTAGATTAGTGGTAAACTTTTTTCCGAAATGAGTGAATAAAATTCTTGCCAAGATATGACATTTTAGAGCATCCAAATAGCTTAGATTATGAACTAGCCAACATGAAGGTCATCATTTGTTCCATTAAGGTCATCATTTGTTATTTTATTTAAGTGTTCATAAAAGCCTTACTATGTTTTAAAGCTAACTAGTTTTTCTACACAGTTAGTAGTAGTGTTCTGAGCGTCTGATCGGATCGGCGGTCCGACTGGTCCGATAGCGAATCGTTGTCTGAGCCGATCCGAGCAGCTATTGATCGTTTTGGCAGGGTTGAGCCGGCCGGTTGATCCAAGTCGGCGATTGGACCAGAACTCGGTGATTTTGTGGTTGAACCGGTGTGTACCTATTTCCTGAAGTTCAGCTTCCATCGAATGGGTTCTCCAAAGACCCAATCACAGCCCCTTCTTCAAATCACAACGTCCATCAATCGGGTCCCAATCACGACTCTAAATCTACACAAATCGACCCTCCAAATCACGACTTCCCCACAAATCAACTACTCAGTTGCTCAATTTCATAATATCTTTTCACTTCTTCAAAAATCAACTCCATCTATTCTTTAGTTCTTTTTTCACTTGGAAGGAAGAAAAATTGAAGATTTTTGCTTTATGGGGAAATAGAAAAGTGAAACATGAAAAGTAGACTTATAGAAAGTCTCTGAAATGTCAAAGTCTCTGTAATAAAATAATGGCTCTTTTTAATAAATACCCCAATATTTTAAATCAACACCTTAAAATTTCTATACGTGTCATATAGCCCCATACGTGTCATATAGAGGGGGGTCGTATAAGGCTGTATGTGTTGTATAGGGCTATTTGTGTCATATAAGGGGGTTGTATAGGGTTATATGGGGTGTATAGCTCTCTGACAGCCCCCTGAATTTTTCCTCGTTGTTAGTGTCGAAATTCGCTATACACGTCGTATAGCCCTATATGTGTCGTATAGGGGGGTCGTATATATGGGGCGTATAGCCCCCTGAATTTTTCTCGTTTTTAGTGTATTTGACCCTATACGCCGCGTATGGACCCTATACGCCGCGTATGGATTCATACACGACTTATAGGTGGGTGTCGATTTATAAAATGGTGTCTCTTTATTAGGACCCTAAAATAAGTGTCTGCCATGAAAAAGACATTTGCTTTTTTGTGTATAATTAATATGTATTATTTTTATTTTTTATTTTGTGATTTTGAACTCTTTTTACTTTAATTTTTTAATATTATTCTATTATTATACATAAAATTTTAAATTAATTATAAAGTTATCTATCTTAAATTCGGTCCGACCGGTTTGAACAGTGAACCAGTAAGCAGTCCGATTCAACGTCCTATTCGGTTCTGAAAACATTGTTTAGTAGAGTTGTAAACAACTTTTTTCATATAACATCCGTCGAATTTGAAAATTATGAAACCAAACCCGAACTCACTTTGAACTTTCATACGATAGAATATTTAATATTTAAAATTTTTATTATTTAATTTATTGAATCAAACGTGTTACATGTGTAATTTAAGCAATATTGAAAATTATTTTATTCATTTTATCATTTAAACAAAGAATAATAATTTATTTATTTATAAATAAATCTTTTTCATAAAAGTATAAATCTTTTTTATCATTTTAGAATAAATAACTAAATGGAAAAGACTTATTATAAATCTTATAAAGAGAGATGTTGAGAAGGCTGAGGGGATGGTGTGGATGATAGTTGGGTAGGTTGAGGTTCAGAGGTTCAGGTGAGTGTTTTGGGTTGAAGGATAGGATGTTTGGGAAGTTGTGGTGAGGGAGAAGATGTGGGTAATGGTGTGGGTTCAGGGATAAAAGGTTCGGTTTTAATGGTGAAAGGTGAGGGTGAGGGTTTAGGTTGAGGTGGAGTGGTAGCAGTGAAGGTCATCCCCTTTACCCTTCTATACATCTCTTTTCTCTTCCCCATCCGGATGTCAGCCTTGATTTCACTGAAAATCCGTTGAAGTGTCTTCTCAGACATGGGACCCACTTGCCTGCCAGAGAAGCCATGGGCTCGAAGATAGTCTTTCATCCAGGCCTTCTCAGTGAGTTTCTTGGTTGCAGTGTCCCTAGCCTTTTCTTCCTTCTTCTTCTTCTTCTCCTTTGCCTTTTCTCTTGCAGCCTTCTTCCTTTCTTTCTCCATTTGATCCTGCTCTTTGTTGTAGAGCCAGAGAATCGTATCATCATTGTGTGGAGAAAGCTCTTGAAGATTAAAGCCTCTGGAGAGTAGGAAGTTTATCCTATCTCTCCTCAGCTGCAGCTCAACCTCCTTCTATTTTTCTTCTTCTTTCTCCAAGGCCAACCTGGCTTTTTCTTCAAGTTTCAGCCGGGTTGCCTTCTCCAGATTCACCAACTCCTCTAGTGGTAGCAGGAGTGTCTCTTTATTGGCAGCTCCTATTTGGATAAGCTGGTCAATGATCTCTTCCCTTTTCTTGTTGTTGACAGCCTCTTGATTGGTTGCAGCTACTTTTGTGCTGGTGGCTAGCAACTTCTCAGTTGGAAGTCTTCCTTTCTTCTTAAGTTTCTCAATCTTTTCTGCTTCCTAAAGCTCTTCCGCAGTCATCTTTCTTTTCCCTTTATCTTTTGAAGGTCCTGACTGTGGTGGTTCTTGGAGAGTGGATTCTGATTGTGAGAGAAGCAGAGACGGTATCTAAGATGGAGGTAGATTCAGAAAGTCCTCGCTGTTCACCTTAGATGGCATTTCGAGTATTGCATCTGTGATGATCAGTTCCTCGGACATCTTAAACAGTCCTTCCGTAGCTTCCATTTTAGCTTCAAAAGATTCAGCTTGTTCTTCCGAGGCTTTAACTTTAGCTTCGGAAGTTAGAGGAGATGTAGATTCTATCCCAACTATTTCAGTTGTTGGGCCATCAGTCCCTATTTCCCCTTCGAAATGAATCTTAGGTTCCATGTGGACCTTAGGTTGACCAACGTCTTCCATAGTGGTAGAAGGTGCAGTTAGCCTCTGAAGCTCTTCAGCTCCAAAGTAGAGCATTGCAGCATCTAGACTTGGCTGATCTATGGAGGGTCTCAACAGAAACTTGGTGAAGAGTCTGTAGAGATCACTTAGCATATTTGAGTCAATTTGCAGAATGACTTGAGGTGGCTCAGACACAGTAATGATAGGAGTAGATGAAGTTGAAGTTGGAGTTGAAGTGTGGCTCTGTAGGGGGTCCTCAAGTGTTTGTCTTTGAACATTCTCTCCCTTTTGGTAGCATCATCTTGAGAGCTAGATGAGCTAGAGGAAGAAGTCAATGAGACCTGAACAGGTACATGCCTGACAGACCTCTCTGTCTATTTCTCAGCTAATTTGGCCTTGAGATTGTCAATCTCAAGTTGTTGAGTGGCGGACCTTGCTTCTAAAGTCCTAACCAAGGATTCAAGGTTTGAGACTTTAGATAGAAGGTCATGAATGAGGTTTCATGCTTCCCTCATCTTCTTTTGAAGAATCACGAGGAGATGAGGTAACATACCTGATATGTTCAGCCTCGCCACTAGATGTGGTTTCTTGGCACCCTGGTTTCCCGTGTTCAATGATGTCTCTTTCAGAGTCATCAAAGTGTTTGGTTGCCGCAGATTCAGTCTAAGATATGTTACCACTGTCCAAAGGTCCATTGAGGCACCTTTTGTAGTGGCAGTTGAATCTGCATGAGTTCCCTCCACATCAGTGGGACTCACCTCAGTAATAGGTTGCTGATGGGGGCTAGAGATAAGGGATTTCTCTAGGCTTTGTTGATCTTGAAGAGGGTGTTGTAGATCAACTTCATTTCCATGGAGAGATGTTATCTCTTCATCACTTTTGAAGAGAAGGTCAGTAAAAGATAGGGAGGTTAAGCCTATTGACCCAGGACCTTGATCAATGTTTACAGGCATTGAGCCTTTGGTGGGGCTGTCCCTTGTTGGCTGTTCAGAAGAGTGTAGATACTCATTCTGAAGGCTGCTGGTTTGGGTGTCGGGCTCCTGGGTTTGAGACTGAGGAGACTCAAAACCCATATTGAGGTCAAAAGAGAAGGATGGAGAGACCTCAGACAGAGTGGGAGCCCATGTTTCCACTCTAGTCTTTTTGGATTGAACAGGAGGGGCTTGTTCAATCAGAGTAGATGGAACAAGGGTTCGTTTGGGGCGTCTTTGATATGTGATGGTGATGGGTGGAGAAGGCAGTGTTGGCATTATGGTGGTGGTTGCTGGTGTGGGTTCATCACCTGTGAGGTGAACAGGGATGTCACCAGGAGCTATGTGCTCAATCATACCCGGAAGCAGAGTGGTGTACCTTCTAGTGAAGTTGGTAGATACCTTCTTCAATGTCTTGAAGATGGTAGGCCGCATGTGGGGGACAGTCAGAGCAGCTGCACAGACAAGCATGCTCTGGTCCAACTCACAGTTGATGATGTGTTGGATGAATCTAGGATACATATAGAATGTCTCCCTTTGTAGATTCCCAATCAGATTGGTAAACACAAATCGTGAGTAATTGAAGCGCAGGCCTCTCACCAGTCGATGAACTAAGCATCCTAGTGTTGGATTCTATGTGCCCAAGACACATAGAATATTGATGCGGTTAGTACGTTATGATCCAAGTCGGGTTATACCCAATAACAAGCTTAGCAAACACCAATTAATATTTAATTGATGATATGATCATGCAATTAAATATTTACACCAATTTAGAAAATGGGTTTTCTAAATAAGTTGCATATGAAATGGAACAATTATGAGGATAATTTGTTGATGGGTTTATTGTTATTTTGTTATTTAAAGGGTTTAAATAACACAAATAACATGAGAGTATACTTTAATTAAATTGTTTAATTAGAGAAGACATGTCACATTTAAATATGTCTAGTAGATGACTTATTTAATGTGTGACAAAAAGGCTTATTATAGTGAGTGTGTATGTGTGTTTGATTAAAGAGGGAAAAACCCTTTTGAATTGCATTTTCGGCCCCCCCCCCTGGAATTCATTGGACCTTTTTCTTTGAAAACCAAAGACACGCTCAACTAGTCTTTTACTCCTCAAAAAAAATCTGATCTATCTCATATGCAAGCAACACACACAACCCTTTTCTCTCTCTCTCTCTCTACACCTCTCGAAAGGCAGCAGAGAGTAGGAGCAATTTTTTGGGTTTTTGAGTTGTTTTTGGTGTGCTCTCCCTAGCAAGAGTGGTGTTTACTTCAAGGGCTTGGGGTATACAAGCTTGAGGACCTCTAATCTTGAAGTCTTGGTCAATTTTCAGCATCATACACCTCCTTTTCTGTCGATTTTTCAGCTGTTGGAGAAGGTATCTTGGCAGCCCTTTTGTGGTTGTCATATTGTGTTGCTTGTTGCTTATACATAGCTTGCTTGTTCACATATTATGATCCTTTGTTTTGGGTTTGTTTTAAACATATATATGTCACCATAAGAACATATTTTTCAGCTTATTAAGTAAGTTTATAATATTGTCTTTCCGCTGCGATTTCAGAATGTTTAAGAGGTTAAACTATGATCTTGTGTTCAAACAAACCCATCAATGGCATCTAGAGCCGGTTATGTGGATAGCATGCTTGTTAGTATCCTTATAAAATTTGTTTTATGGGATTTTATAACCCTTTTAAGGGCTGAAATGTTCTTGTATGTTGAATCCCCAAGCTTTCAAGGTTATATCACACATGCTTGTGATTAAACCTTGAAAGATATGTATAATGATATGTATATTGTTTGGACTATGTTTGAAACCCGTATTTTCAGTTTATGTTGGCTGAAAATCGTGGGTTTTAATGGGGATTCTTAGTTAATTTTGGATGATATGATGTATGTTCATGTTGGTGTATAACCTAGCTTAGACCTTGTGTTGTTATGGTTTGGATTGAATGTTTTATTTGGTTGTATTCATTCAATGGGGTTGTATATAAACTTGTGCTTTGTTTAAAATGTATTTTGTCTATTTATTCATTGGGATGTAATAATAGATTAGGAGTAATTTCTTTTACTAGAAAATATGTATTAGGATATATATTTTGTAAAAGAAGATGCTCGGGAAGGAAGCACAAGAAGAAGACACAAAAGAAGGACTTGAAGCATATGGATGCAAGTTCAAGTGGGAGTCTATATTGATCTCATTTTGTGTTATTTTCAACCCTTAAGAAAGACCTAATGACCACACTTGTGATGGCAAACAAGTGTGGTCACAATAGTAGCTATGGTTATGCACATTATGGTTGTTTATATTATGCTTGTTTGATTGTGGTTTTATGAATGATTGTATGAATTTTGGTTATGATTAACAATCTCAATAAAATGATCTTAACAAGCTAATATCAAAATGGTTCTTAATCATTAAGTGTTAATAAATGGTTATCAAAAGGATTAATGATTTTATAATAAAATGGTTTTATTAAAAGGGCCATAGGGTATCTTGTATTTGAAAGCATGCAAATACAAGTACATAGAGTTTTCTAAACTAGAATTATGAAATCTCTAAACTTTTGACCAACAAGTTTAACACCATCCTTTTGCACAACACTTGAGTCGTTTGGAAACTCTTAATGGGATAAAGGTCACCTAACCATTTAGAGGGAACTTGTGATTTAAGGTGGGGATACCACATTGGTGGGATAAAGGTCACCTAACCACTTATGTGGGTAAACTCACATGTGTGTGCAAGTAGGGTAACTTGATTTGCAAACCATGTTAAATGGATCACCTAAATATGGTTTCGAAATGGTGTTGATGGGATTAACATGCCGACTTTACATATGATGTTTAAGTCGATCCCATACCTCTAGAAGTTACAAATGGTTGCAACCGTCAATCGTTGACCACCTTATTAATTTAAATCGTGGGATAAAGGTCACCTAACCACAATTTAAATGTAATGTTGGATTCTAGAATTTAATATAAAAATGACCTTAAAAGGCATTAATTATTAAAAATAACAATATCGAAAATACTAAAATAGATCTTTGTCAAATTTTGTAGATGGCCACCAACAATGAAAATCACGATAACTCATCCGCGTCCAACCAATCATTACGAGCAATCCTCCAAAAGGAACGTCTAAATCATAACAACTTTATTGATTGGTATCGAAACTTGAGAATCGTTCTCAAGCAAGAGAGAAGATCATATGTTTTAGACGACCCTATCCCCGATCAACCTGCTGAGGATGATGAGGAGGCCTACAACGATTGGCTCAAGTACACTGAGGACTCTGTCCAAGTGTCTTGTCTCATGCTAGCGAGCATGACTCCGGATCTCCAAAAGGAGTATGAACATCACGGAGCTTATGACATGATAACCCAGCTGAAGGAAACGTTCCAAACGCAAGCAAGGGTTGAGCGCTTCGAAATGGTTCGAGCACTCCATGCATGTCGTATGGACGACAACCAATCTGTTTCATCTTATGTACTTAAGATGAAAAGTCATATTGACCGCCTCGAGAGGCTTAATTGTTCTGTCTCGAAGGAATTGGCCACGAATTTGATACTTAATGGCCTTACCAAGAAGTTCGAGATATTCGTGTTGAACTACAACATGAATGCTTGGGACAAAAGCATTGGTGAGCTTCACTCAATGCTGAAAACGGCCGAGGCGGCCATGGGTAAAAGGGTTTTACCCGTTCTCACCATCAGTGAGGGTGGGAACAAAAAAGGCCTCATCCCACACCCAAGGCAAAGGTTGCCAAGGGTAAGGGACCCGTATGGGGAAAAGGGAAAGGGGTGGCAAGGGTGCCACCCAAACCACAAGAGAAGAAGCAAAAGGTTGCTACCAATGACCCATGCTTCAAGTGTGGGGAGATTGGACATTGGGCAAGAAATTGTCCTGTTCATCTCCAAGAGTTGAAAGCCAAGAGGGATGTCGGGCAAACCTCAGGTACAATATACATGATTCATATTGATCTTAATGTTACATCTTCTAACACATGGGTATTGGATACCGGATGTGGAACTCACATTTGCAATTTGTTGCAGGGGTTCACAAGAAGTAGGGACTTCAATCAAGGGGATATTAGTCTCTTCATGGGCAATGGAACCAAAGTCCAAGTTGAAGCTCGTGGGGACTACATCCTAAAACTTCCAAGTGGCTTGGATGTTATTTTGAAGAATATTTTGTATGCTCCTAGTTTGACTAGGAACATTATTTCTGTATCCCAATTAAGACAATATGACTATGTATTATCTTTTGTTGAAAATGATATTCATGTTTCTTTAAATGATATGTTCTATTTTAAAGCAATTCCCATTAATGGTATTTATGAATTGGTTCATGAAAATGCTTTAAATAGTTCATTGTACCATACTAACACCAAGAAACTCAAGTTGGATTTGAGTGATACCTATCTTTGGCATTGTCGTCCTGGTCATATAAACAAGAAACGTATACAAACACTTGAAAAGAATGGTCTTTTAAAAACAAATGAATGTGATTCATTTGATGTATGTAAATCTTGTTTACAAGGTAAAATGACTAAGGCACCCTTTAGTGGAACTAACGAAAGGGCAAAAGATTTATTAGGAATCATACATTCGGATGTATGTGGTCCTTTTAAACCAATGACTAGGAATGGTGAAAGATACTTCATTACCTTTACCGACGATTGTAGCCGCTATGGGTATGTGTACTTAATAAAGCACAAAGATGAAGCTTTTGAAATGTTCAAAATCTTCAAGAATGAAGTAGAAAATCAACTCAACAAGTCGATTAAAGTTCTCTGCACCGATAGAGGAGGTGAATACCTAAGTGATGCTTTTCAAGATCATCTTAGGAATTGTGCGATCGTCTCACAACTCACTCCACCTGGAACACCACAACATAATGGTGTGTCTGAGAGGAGGAATCGAACCTTATTGGATATGGTTCGATCTATGATGGCTAGAAGCACATTGCCTCTATCATTTTGGGGTTTCGCTTTGCTCTCCGCGGCCCGTATTCTAAATATGGCCCCAACCAAAAAGGTGGAAAGGACACCTTTTGAGATATGGCATGGAAGAGTTCCATCCCTATCATACTTAAGGGTCTGGGGTTGTGAGGCTTATGTTAAGACTCCCACATCAAACAAATTGGAAGTCCGATCCACCAAGTGTATCTTTGTTGGATACCCTAGAGATTCTATGGGATATTATTTCTATGATCCACTGGAACAAAAGGTGTTTGTTGCCAGAAAGGGTGAGTTCTTAGAAGCAAAGTTTCTTATGGAAGGAGCTAGCAGTAGAACAGTGGATCTCGAGGAAGATCAAGAACCACAACCCGATGCACGTTTGGTTGAAACTAGCACTCAACATGAGGATGTTGAGGAAGATCAAGGGGTTGATCAATACACACAGAACGTTCGCAGAAGTGGTAGAACTAGTAATCCACCTGAAAGATATGGATTTTTCATGGATGGATGCTATGTAGTAGATTCAGATGAACCAAGCACATACCATAATGCAGTGTCCAATTCGGATTGTGACAAATGGCTTGAAGCCATGAACGTTGAGATGCAATCTATGTATGACAATCAAGTTTGGGAACTTGTTGTACCACCTCTTAATTCCAAGATAGTTGTAAGTAAGTGGGTTTTCAAGAAGAAAACCGATATGCATGGAAACTTGGCTACTTATAAAGCTAGACTTGTAGCAAAGGGTTTCACTCAAACTCAAGGGGTTGATTATGATGAAACCTTCTCACCTGTTGCGATGCTAAAGTCTATAAGGATACTGTTTGCCATAGCTGCTCATTACGATTATGAGATTTGGCAAATGGATGTCAAAACCGCTTTCCTAAATGGATATCTTGAGGAAGATGTCTATATGGTTCAGCCTGAAGGTTTTGTCGATCCAAAACATCCTAATAAAGTATGCAAGTTAAAGAAATCAATCTATGGATTGAAACAAGCATCGAGAAGCTGGAATCACCGTTTTGATGAGGAAGTAAAGAAATTTGGCTTCATCAAAAATGCTGATGAGGCTTGTGTGTATAAAAAGGCTAGTGGGAGCACAGTAACTTTCCTAGTATTGTATGTTGATGACATACTACTATTTGGAAATGACATTCCAACCTTGGAAGGTGTAAAAACCTGGCTTGGAAGTTGTTTTTCCATTAAGGATCTTGGTGAAGCCGCCTATATTCTGGGAATAAAGATCTATAGGGATAGATCAAGGCGGTTGATTGGTTTGAATCAAAGTGCATACATTGATAAGATCTTGAAAAGGTTCAAGATGGAGAACTCTAAGAAAGGTACCGTACCTATTCAAAGAGGAACGATATTGAGTACGACTCAATGTCCTAGCTCAAAGGATGAGCAAGATAAAATGAAGGCCGTCCCATACGCATCTGCTATTGGATCCATCATGTATGCAATGATATGCACTCGACCGGACGTGTCATGCGCCTTAAGCATGACAAGTCGTTACCAGCAAAATCCTGGAAACAGTCATTGGATGGCTGTTAAGAACATACTTAAGTACCTAAGGAGGACAAGAGATATGTTCCTAATCTATGGATCTGGTGATGAGGAACTCGTTGTAAAAGGTTACACGGATGCGAGCTTCCAAACCAATCGTGATGATTCTCGGTCACAATCGGGATATATTTTCATTCTGAATGGAGGAGCGGTCTCTTGGAAGAGCTCCAAGCAGGATGTGGTGGCTCTATCAACTACAGAATCACAATACGTCGCTGCCTCATTGGCAGCTCAAGAAGCTGCATGGTTGAAGAAATTCATTGCCGATCTGGGGATTGTCCCTTCCATTCAGGACCCCCTAGAGATCTTTTGTGATAACGAGGGTGCGATTGCTCAAATCAAGGAACCTCGTGCTCATCAAAAGACAAGGCACATTGAGCGGAGATTCAACTACATACGAGATGAAGTTGAAAAGGTAAAGATATGTATTCGCAAAGTTCATACGGATCAGAACATTGCGGATCCTCTCACGAAGCTCCTTGAAGAGGCAAAGCATGAAGGTCATACTTGTGCCATGGGACTTCGATATTCTAGTGATTCGATTTGATCTGTGAATTTTGTATTTGGATATGTGGAACTCTTTATTTTTTGAATAAAATTATTTGGTTATAATGTTTCAATTAATGTTCCAATTTAGCATGTTTAATCCATGAGTAAATTGTTTACTCTAAGTGTGAGGGTAAGATTATTATGAACTTGGATTGGTTGATATTCATAAGGATGAATATAGAGCAATGGGTTGCTACCAAGGTTCATAGATATTTGTGGGATACAAATATTGGACTAACCCGCAACTCAAACTTTACTACATGGAATCTTATTGATTGATCATAAGTAATTTTGAGTAAAGGTGAATATCATTTGGTATCCTCCAACCTGAGATACATATTGGGTTTTTATATTCACCAAGTATTATGCCTTGAGCTGATTCTTCACTGCCCTGAAATAATGGACAGTACATAAGGGTATGTTCAGGTATGATACGAGGTGTTTGTGAGAAACGTATGTGGTCAAGATGGAATTTGTTCCTCTTATTCATTGAGAGTTAGATGTCTAAGGCCTGGTTAAGTTAAATCAACAAGGAATGATCATTCTGTGTCCTTGAATTTAACATGACATCTGAAACAAAAGGATAGATGATTGATTCACCTAAATCATTTCAAGTAGGGTACTTGAAATGGATGATGTTATTGAATGGCTATAAGTCATGCGTATTAAGGGTAGTAGACCGTTGTTAGGCGGTATTTACTGCTTGCATCAATCTTCTATGAATCTTGGGCAAGTGGGAGATTGTTGGATTCTATGTGCCCAAGACACATAGAATATTGATGCGGTTAGTACGTTATGATCCAAGTCGGGTTATACCCAATAACAAGCTTAGCAAACACCAATTAATATTTAATTGATGATATGATCATGCAATTAAATATTTACACCAATTTAGAAAATGGGTTTTCTAAATAAGTTGCATATGAAATGGAACAAATTATGAGGATAATTTGTTGATGGGTTTATTGTTATTTTTTTATTTAAAGGTTTAAATAACACAAATAACATGAGAGTATACTTTAATTAAATTGTTTAATTAGAGAAGACATGTCACATTTAAATATGTCTAGTAGATGACTTATTTAATATGTGACAAAAAGGCTTATTATAGTGAGTGTGTATGTGTGTTTGATTAAAGAGGGAAAAACCCTTTTGAATTGCATTTTCGCCCCCCCCCCCTTGGCATTCATTGGACCTTTTTCTTTGAAAACCAAAGACACACTAAACTAGTCTTTTACTCCTCAAAAAAATCTGATCTATCTCATATGCAAGCAACACACACAACCCTTTTCTCTCTCTCTCTCTACACCTCTCGAAAGGCAGCAGAAAGTAGGAGCAATTTTTCGGGTTTTTGAGTTGTTTTTGGTGTGCTCTCCCTAGCAAGAGTGGTGTTTACTTCAAGGGCTTGGGGTATACAAGCTTGAGGACCTCTAATCTTGAAGTCTTGGTCAATTTTCAGCATCATACACCTCCTTTTCTATCGATTTTTCAGCTGTTGGAGAAGGTATCTTGGCAGCCCTTTTGTGGTTGTCATATTGTGTTGCTTGTTGCTTATACATAGCTTGCTTGTTCACATATTACGATCCTTTGTTTTGGTTTGTTTTAAACATATATATGTCACCATAAGAACATATTTTTCAGCTTATTAAGTAAGTTTATAATATTGTCTTTCTGCTGCGATTTCAGAATGTTTAAGAGGTTAAACTATGATCTTGTGATCAAACAAACCCATCAAATTGAAAGATTTCATTGAAATTGTTCGTTTGGAAATTTCCCGAAAAGCTAATCATAGGTTCCTCTCTCCATCGGAACAATAGGGCCGTTATGCTCATTACTAAACTTGTTGAAGAGATGAAATATAACCAAGGTATATCTTTTTGATCAGAGGTTGAATCGATCATCAGAAGAAGAATTAGGCGTGAGTAATTGAAGCGCAGGCCTCTCACCAATCGATGAACTAAGCATCCTAGTTCATATGGGATTTGATCCCATCCGTCGGACTTGTTGGACAAGCAATGGAGAACAACATGCAGAAGAAACTTCCAATTGTAAGAGAAGTTGAACTTGTATACTGTTGACCTGCTAATGTCACCACCATATCCCATAAGGATGTAGGTGTTGTCCAAGTCTGCCTTCGGGAACTCAGTAGGAGCTCTTTCATCATGAAGCTCTAGATGCTCCCTCATGAATTGTTCAGTAATGGTCAACTCCTGTCCATAAATGCTGGACCTCAGTACTCGAATCCCATTTAGGGTTTCGGCTTGACCATTTCTCCAAAATTCGGCCATGTGGTTAGAGAAAACAGTGGGGTTAACAGTAAGAGCAGTGTAGTAAGGTGATTGGGTGAGAAAAGAGATAATTTCAGAGAAGTCGGCATCCCTTGAAGAATCAAGGAGTGCGACCTGGTTGTGCTGAGGGTTAAGTGCCATTTGGAGAAAGGTGAATGTTGATGATTTTGAGCTTGGGAAAGTTACAGAGGAGAAAATTTTCTAGGGCAGTAAAAATTGCAAGTAAGAAGATGAGTTTGAACAGTTGAGATTATTAAAAGAGGGTGGGAAGGTGGTAATGGGATTAGGATAAGGTGATGTGATGGTTTAGTGGATGAAATGACAATGGCGGTAAGGTTAAAATTAGTTAAATAATCCAACATCATTAACAAAATCGTTGCTTTTTATAGTGTGGGGCCTAAGAGATTTACGTTACACAGTAGAATCTTTCTTCCAAATGTAAAACATTTCCGAAGGTAATTTGTCTTCCGAAGGCAATTCTTACTTCCGAAGCAAAAACTTTGCTTTCGAAGGTTAGAGTTGCTTTCCGAATGGAGAATTTGTGAACCTCGGAAGTAGATCTGATATGTAATCAATCGCTTCTTCCGAGACCAAAAGTTCTTTCGAGAAAAAAATATCCTTTGAGAAATTATGCTTCGGAAGATATAAAAATAACTTCCGAGGGTTAATCTCTCTTCGGAAGAAATTTACACTTAGAAATTTTTTAGAAAGATCTTTTGTAACAGGGCTTAAATTGTATTGACAGAAGACATTACACATTAAAAGGTTTTCAAAAGAGGTGATCTAATCAATTTTTATCATTCCAATAGCTGTTATGAGATACTTAAATCTTTGCTCATCAAAAGCTTTGGTGAACAAATCAGCATATTGTTCATTTGAGTCAACTTTGATTAGTTTAATCAGATTTTTCTCATGAATATCTCTAATGAAATGATACCTGATGTCAATATGCTTTGTCTTGGAGTGCTTCATCGGATTTTCAGTAATGGAGATAGCACTGTTGTTGTCAATATGGATAGGAGTACTCATAAAGTTGAATCCATAGTCTAACATCTGATTTTGAATCCATAGCAGTTGAGCATAGCAGCTAGCAGCAGCAATGTATTCAGCTTCAGCAGTTGATGTAGATACACAAGATTGTTTCTTGCATTGCCATAAGATGATCCTTCCACCAAGAAATTGACATCCCCCTGATGTTGATTTCTTGTCAATATTGCAGCCACCATAGTCACTTTCAGAGTATCCATAAAGATTAAAATCCTTGTTTCTAGGATACCAGAGACCTAGTTTAGGTGCTCCTTTGAGGAATCTGAGGATTCTCTTAACAACAGCTAAGTGAGACACCTTTGGAGCAGCCTGATATCTTGCACAAATGCAAGTAGCAAACATGATATTAGGTCTACTAGTAGTAAGATACATCAGAGAACCAATAATTGCCCTATACTGATGTTGATCAGTATCCTCCCCTTCAAGGTCAGGACAAAGATTATGGTTTCTGGGAATGGGTGTCTTGGCAGGCTTGCGATCCTTCATTTCAAATCTTTCTAAGATGTCAGAGACATACTTAGATTGCTTAATGAAGAACCCTTCCTTCATTTGCTTCACCTAATTCCAAGGAAAAAGTCCATTTTTTCCATGGAACTCATCTCAAACTTCTTCTTCATAATGCTCTCAAAGTCCTTACATATTTGGTCATTTGAAGAACCAAATATGATGTCATCGACATAGACTTGAACGAGCAAGATGTCCTTTCCAGACTTTCTGATGAAGAAAGTCTTGTCAATGGTACCTCTAGTGTAGCCATTCTTCAGAAGAAACTGAGACAACGTCTCATACCACATCCTAGGTGCTTAGTGCAGCCCATATAGAGCTTTATCCTATTTGCACACATAGTTGGGGTGTTGTGGGTCTTCAAATCCTGGAGGTTGGCATACATAAACTTCCCTATCTATATCCCCATATAGAAATGCACACTTGACATCAAGTTGATAGACAGTGAAGTCCTTGGATGCAGCATAAGGAAGGAAGATCCTAACTGCCTCAAGTCTTGCAACTGGTGCAAAGATATCAGTATAATCAATTCCTTCCTCTTGTGTGTATCCTTGAACTACAAGTCTTGCTTTGTTCTTGATGATCAAGCCTCTATTATCTCTCTTGTTTCTGAAAATCCACTTAGTGCCTATTGGTACTTGACCAGATGGTAGCAGACATAGGTTCCATACCTTCTGTCTCTTGAATTGAAGCAGCTCCTCTTGCATCGATTCAAGCCAACTACTATCTTTTAAGGCATCTTCTACCTTCTTGGGTTCCATTTGGGATAGAAAGCATGAGTACAAGCAGACATTCCCATGATGAGTCTGTACTCTTGTTCTCACACCCTCAATGACATCCCCTATGATGTTCTCAGCAGGATGAGTGTTATGAATCCTAAAGTGAGGAATCACTTCTAGTTGCATAGATAGATCCCGGTTGGACATATTCTGCTCAGGAACTGGAACACTCCGTCCTGCTGTTGTTTCAAACTCATTCAATGAGGACTGATTGAATGAGTGAGAAACATCATCAATGGTTGGCTGTGAAGTAGCATTAACAGTTTCATGTTCCTTCAAAACACTACTTCCTTCTGCCTGGTGTTATGGTGGATCACCTAATGAGTTTTGAGGCTCAGTGAGTGATTCACTTGAAGAAGCTTCATAATTCCTTGATATAGTCAAGCTATCAGATCTGTGAATGGTGGAGACTTCATTTGTTGCAGCTCTTGGAGAATTTGGACTAGGTCTGGGAAGCTCAAACAGTTGATCATCAGCAGTAGCATCAGCATCATTTTGAGCACCTGTTCCAACTGAAACATTCTCACAAGATGGTTTAGAATAGTTTGGAAACAGTTCTAAATCAAAGATATGATCAGGGCCATTCCCCCTAACACAAGGAGTATGCTCATTAACAACTATGTTGGATGACTCCTCAAATTTTTGATTCTTAATGTTGTATACTCTATAAGCTTTAGAGCTAGAAGAGTACCCAACAAAGATAGCATCATCCAACTTTTCAGCAAACTTTGCTAAATTGTCTTTTGTGTTAAGTATGGTACACCTGCTGCCAATGGACCTTGGAAAGCCAATGAACGGTGGCCTCTTGTTCCATAGCTCATAAGGGGTTTTTCCATGGGGCTTAACTACAAGAACTCTGTTCTGCACATAGCATGCAGTGCTAACTGCCTCTGCCCAGAATGATAGAGGTAGTTTTGAATCAGCTAACATAGTTCGAGCAGCCTTAATAAGTGTCGTGTTCCTCCTCTCAGCAACACCATTTTGTTGAGGAGTTCTGGAGCACTATATTGTCTGGCAATCCCTTTTGAGTTACAGAATGAGTCAAGAATGAAGTTCTTAAGCTCGGTCCCTTGATCACTTCTAATGATTTTAACCTTGTGATCAATTTGATTTTCTATTTTAAGAATAAAAGATTTTAGTGTTTCAGCAGTTTCATCTTTAGTTCTTAAAAAGAATACCCATGTGAATCTTGTAAAATCATCAACTATCACAAGGCAATATGATTTCCTTCCAATGCTCGTTATACTTGTGGGACCAAAAAGATCCATGTGCAATAACTGTAATGGAGTAGTGATAGAGTTAACACATTTGGATTTATGAGATGTCCTGTGTTGTTTCCCTTTCAGGCATGCAACACAGTTATCTTTGCAGAAAAACTCCTTTTTAGGCAAACCATGTACTAAGTTATTTTTAGCCAATTTATTCATTGTCTTAAATTTTACATGACACATATGTTTATGCCACAATGTTGACTCATCACTATCAATTTTGGAAAGAAAGCATGATACTTCACCCATTGGGGAAGCATTGTTCATATCAAGCTTGTACATATCCTCTTTTCTGGGAGATCTAAGAAGCACCAATTCCGGAGGAATTGTCATCCCAGGTTTGAGGATAATGCACTCATGTTCTGTGAAAAGCATTTAGTGCTTTTGATCACAGAATTGAGAAACACTTAACAGATTGTGTTCAAGCTGTTTGACAAAGTGAACTTTGTCAACCTTTAATTTATCATTGGATATACTCCCTCTGCCAGAAATATATCTTCCGGTCTCACCTTCAAATTGGACAGGACCTCCATCATAGTTCTGAAACTGTTGAAGGAGAGATCTGTTCCCTGTCATGTGCCTAGAGCATCCACTATCTACAATCTAGAGACCTCTAGTAACCTGTTCCAACTTCATAGATCGCAGTAGATCGATTGCTAATCGTTCTTAACATTTAGATTCAATATTAATTGATTCTACGTGCAATCTCACTGATTGGATCGCCAATCAAATAGGATTCCGCACTATTTGATTCGGTACACGCGTAAATCTGTTAGTATTCGTCCAGTACACGATCCCTAACAAGTGGTATCAGAGCTTTGGCTCTAGATTTACGTGTAATTCAATCGTTCTGATATAAAAAAATTGTGTTTTTACGCTAAAAACGCATTCTTTTATGTCAAATCGGGTTTTAGACGTCTCCTGATCGTAAAGTTAAGTTTTTTCCGGCATACGGCAATTAGGGTTAGCAAAATTCGTGTTTTTGCGTTCAAACACCTTAAACCTAGAAAAATTTTCGAAATCCAGCAGGTTCAGTCGCATGATTGACTCAATCGCATGACTGAGGTCATACGCATTCCCCATACGCACGATTGGACTCAGTCGCACTTCCATTCGTCCGACTGAGAAGACTATTCGCATTGTTCATCCGCATTAGTTCATTCGGCCGACTGAGTCATCGGTATTAGTTTAGTCGCACAATTGAACCATCAACATAGCTCAATCGCACGAATAGCCCAATCGCACACCTTCATTCAGACTAATACAATAGTTTGGTTTAAAGTTAAAGTTAATAGCAATGGAAGACCAATACTTAGCATTCACAGTGGGGAGAGACTCACGTATACAAAACTTACTGCTACTGGAGAATGAAGTAGGGAATCACAGCAAGCCCCCAAAGCTAATCACGTTAGACGAGTACCCACAATGGAAGCAACGTTTCGAGATCTACTTAAATGGAGTAGATCCCAATTTGTGGGAGTCTATAGAGACGGGGTACAGCATGCCTGTAGGAGCTGATGGTGTGAAACTCACACTTGTTGGCATGACTGACAAACAAAAGGTGAAATACAATGCAGAGAAGAAGGTTTATGCTTTGCTTACATAGTCAATTCCGAAGGATATTTTCCATCAATTCTCGGAATATACACAAGCAAAGAAGCTATGGGATGCATTGGAGAAAAGGTATAATGGAAATGCATCATTGAAAGCCATAAAGGCTAAGGATTTAAAGAAGGAGTTTGACAACTTCTCCTCGATGGGAAAAGAAAGCCTAGATGATGTGATCGACAGGTTCTACCACTTGATGAGTGAGATGCACACTCATGGAGTATCGACGTCAATGGAGGACAAAGTGTCCAATTTTGCAGACGGGCTGCCTGAGAAATGGGTTTCATTTGTCTCCAATCTCAGACAGAATGGTATGGTAACGAAGTTAGATATCAATGACTTCATTCTGAAACTGAGAGAAGAAGAACTGAGGATGAAGTACAGAGCTCAAAAGGCTTCTTATGATCAAAATCCAGCGATGTACAACGCGACTCCTCAAGCCAAAACATCTGGAGCACCTCTTCAGATAGCTTTTGTATCAAGCTCGTCCGGTCCTTCACCAACCTCTACTTCAAGTTCAGAAATGTCAGGGTCGTCTGGTACCCAATACATTGCACCTGAAGCAAATGCAGGAAAGCTGAAGACCGAGAACTTCGGCAATGTGACAGTTGAGGTAACTAAAGAGCACATGGATCTCTTAGTTGTGGTAGTCCACTCTTATGATGGACTAACTGCTGGTAAAATTGGGAACTACCATCTGGCAGACGAGGATTATGAGAAGGTGGATGAGACAGAGCTGGAGTGGATGGACATAATATGGGCCTTAGCAAGTGCTATCCGGAGAGCTAAGAAGTTCATCAAAAAGACCGGACAAAATTTGATTGCGACTAAGGACACTACCTTCGGCTTTGACAAATCCAAGGTAACCTGCTTCAACTGCGGTGAGAAAAGGCACTTCAAAAGGGAGTGCATGAAGCCAAAGAAGACTGGAAATGGGAATCCTTTCTCCACCTTCAATCGTCACGAGAAATCCACTAGCAGTCCGACTTCATCAAGCAAGGATCCCAAAGCCTTGACTACTCATGATGATGAAGGACAGGACTGGAGCTTTCGGTTTGTCTCACCGGGAGAATCTAATATTGCTAGTGTGGAGGATATAGACGATGACTCTACCAGTGAGGAGATATTGCAGTCGAACTTGTGATGTTAACATCAGAAGAAACTACACTAGTGGTCACCTACCTACCTGAAGACGGGAAAACTACTACAACGTCAGAATCACCAGCTCCAAAAACACCAGATTCTGCATTGATGGTTGATTCTTCAGAACCTCTCAGGTAAGTACTACTGACCAACTCTTTAATAATCATACTTGTTTTGATTATAATAAATTTAGGCAAATTAGATCATAATAATAACTTAGTAAAGGACCTAGAACTATGTACTGAAGCTAACAGAGTTTTAAAACAAAATGAGCATAGTGACAAAGAAAAGATAAACCTTTTGAACAAACAGCTTAGGGAAATAGAAGTTGTAGCCTTTAACCAAGCTAATGACATTAGGTACTATCTAAACTCCCTAGAGGACACTAAGAAACAAAAGGTAGTTTTAGAAGTAAAAGTTAATTCCCTAAAACAAAATCTGCGTAGTTGGACTATTTCTTCATACATAGTCCA
Organism: Flaveria trinervia; assembly: GCA_025506515.1. Taxonomy (NCBI): domain Eukaryota; kingdom Viridiplantae; phylum Streptophyta; class Magnoliopsida; order Asterales; family Asteraceae; genus Flaveria; species Flaveria trinervia. The sequence goes on from CM046441.1 coordinate 55,146,838, forward strand.
AAACTTAGTGAGAGAGAGAAACAATTGTATGGCCCCGTTTCCGGAACGCTTACAGTTGGATCCTCATCGCACATAAAACATATAATTACATTTGCCTTATGAAAATATTACAGCGAAAACATAAAAAACATAACCTTTCATATCATTACAAATACTTTTGCAAGTTAATACAAGCGTTCATTTCAAAACATCATTCGTTCGCATTACAATGCAAAAACATTAGCAAAAGAATGCCATCCAAAAGAGCTGAGTAGCCGCCCCGTGCCATCCTCAGCAACGTTTACCTGCCAACTGAAAATGTATAAAAGTCAGCGTCGCTGAGTGAGTTCTAGTTTTATAATAAAACATACATTTCAATCGTTAAAACCGTTCTTTACTTTCTTTTAGAATCAAACTATACTTTTCATTCGTTCGTGATCATACATCATAGATACATACAGATAATATCATTATTATCTTCCATTACATTCGTTAACCTTGTTCATTTTATATGTTCGTCCTTTCGATTCTGTTGCGACAATAGGGTCGCTCACCTCATTAACAATCACAACTAATTGCACGCTAACTAATTGCCTAGGCACATGGGAATCCTGGACGTCTGGACACTTAGTCGATTCCGGCCCAATTCCAGGCGCATGGGTACTATTCAGGTGCATGGGCTATACTTAAACATTTCTAAGGCGATTTCAGGAGCATAAGCCTTATCTAGGCGCATGAAGCTTCTGTACAACATGTTTCTAGGATGTTTTCGAACCCAATCATCAAACTCATCTGTTCTAAGCTTACCAAGGCTATTCTAAACATGAACAACCTATAAGCATCTAAGAATCATCATCCAACATGCATAATACATACGGGCATACATACATAAACATTGTAAAATAATCGTTTTAATACATTTCCAGCCCCAAAGAGTTTAAAACAAGTAGAAATCAGGGTCTAGAAACTCACCTGGTGCAACTTGGGTGTATCTTCCTTTTAACCCTTTTGCAAATGAGTTCAAACACCTAAAAACCCCACCAAACACACACACCCAAACACCCTTTTGAAAATTTACCCATTTCACTTAAACTTTGACTCTGATACCAACTTGTAAGGCCCCGTTCCCGGGACGCTTACGGTTGGATCATCATCGCACATAAAACATATAATTACATTTGCCTTATGAAAATATTGCAGCGGAAACATAAAAAATAACTTTTCATATCATTACAAATGCTTTTGCAAGTTAATACAAGCGTTCATTTCAAAACATCATTCGTTCGCATTACAATGCAAAAACATTAGCAAAAGAATGCCATCCAAAAGAGCTGGGTAGCCGCCCCGTGCCATCCTCAGCAACGTTTACCTGCCAACTAAAAATGTATAAAAGTCAGCGTTGCTGAGTGAGTTCTAGTTTTAAAATAAAACATACATTTCAATCATTAAAACCGTTCTTTACTTTCTTTCAGAATCAAACTATACTTTTCATTCATTCGTGATCATACATCATACGTACATACAGATAATATCATTTTTATCTTCCATAGGGTTGCTCACCCCAATTGCCAATTTCAACGATAGCACGCTATCCGAGTCTGTTGCAACCATAGGGTCACTCACCTCATGGAAACTTCACGATAGCTCGCTATCTGAGTTTGTTGCACCCATATGGTTGCTCACCCTAATTGCCACTTTCAATGATAGCACACTATCCGAGTCTGTTGCAACCATAGGGTTGCTCACCTCATGGAAACTTCAATATAGCATGTTGCCTGAGTCTGTTGCAACAACTAGGTTGCTCACCTCGTATTCCTTCGTTCATTCTTCATTCAATAATGCATGCATTCTTACTTCGTATTCCTCTTTCATTATCTTTCACTTTACGTTACATAATAATTTGTTCATTCATTCATTAACATGACACGTAAAGCCATAGGAAAGATAACATACATCGTCATAAAGAACATATCATACAATCATACATAACCACCAATCATACATCACATCATACATCACTCATCACAACATAAATGACTTCAAAAAGTCAACTTACATAGCCCCCGGGAACCTCTCAAGTCAAATCCTACATTACACTTTTCCCTAAAAATCAGGAAATATTCTAAGTCCTTAGGCGCATGGGCACTATACAGGCGCATGGGCACTATACAGGCGCATGGGCACTATGCAGGCGCATGGGGAACACTTAGGCGCATGGGCATCTTTCAGGCGCATGAGTGCCTAGGCACATGGGAATCCTGGACGTTTGGACACTTAGTCAATTCCAGCCCAGTTCTAGGCGCATGGATACTATTCAGGCGCATGTGCTATACTTAAACATTTCTAAGGCAATTTTAGGTGCATGAGCCTTGTCTAGGCGCATGAACCTTCTGTACAACATGTTTCTAGGATGTTTTCGAACCCAATCATCAAACCCATCTGTTCTAAGCTTACCAAGGCTATTCTAAACATGAACAACCTATAAGCATCTAAGAATCATCATCCACATGCATAATACATACGGGCATACATACATAAACATTGTAAAAAATCGCTTTAATACATTTTCAGCCCCAAAGAGTTTAAAACAAGTAGAAATCGGGGTCTAGAAACTCACCTGGTGCAACTTGGGTGTATATTCCTTTTAACCCTTTTGCAAATGAGTTCAAACACCTAAAAACCCCACAAACACACACACCCGAACACACAAAAACATATAAGCATAAACCGAGAGCAAAACCCAACACAAGCACTTAAAAACCACGAATTCATATCTTAAATTCGACCTTCTTCTTCTTCTTCTTCTTCCGAGAGTTTCTTCACTCTCTCTCTCTCTCAATCTGAAAGAAAAGTGATGTGAAGGGAGGGTGGGCGGCCATGCCCACCTTTACACCAACTTTTGAAAGATTTTGTCCTTTTAACACTTTTAACCCCTTATCTTGGGTTTAATTGCTTTTCCTTCTTTCATTCCACTTTTCTTATCTTTCTTTGAAAAAAGCCGGGTGTTATAACAATGGGGAGGGATTGGGATATAAAGTGGTTCCATTACCACATGAGATCTTGATGAACACAAAATATAAACGAATTAATGATAATCCAATCAAGGATCATGTGGTGTCCACTCCTCTTGTAAGTGATCCAGATTCCACATGTTCATCAAATGAATCTGGCACTAACAAAAGGAGGCCACTTCAAAGGCAAAAGGTAAAATGCCTTGCATTAATCTAGACAAAGAGTTTGAAAAGGTTAGTATAAAGTCTGGTTCAACAATTGTCAAATCTGAACCTAAAAAGACCAATAATGTTAACCAATCACGTGCATCATGTCTAAGTCTAGAAAATAGAGAAGAAAAAGATGTTAAAACCTGTTAAAGCAATTAACTTTGTTAAACCAGACAAAAAATCTAAACAAGGAGAGTCAAAACCCAAACAAAGTAAGGTCACCCAAGTGTCACATACATCTCCATAAAAATAGCTTATCATAAACAGGCCTTACACAAAGCTAGCCTATGGAAGGAGAAATCAACCTCATTGTCTGATAATGAGAACAAGAAGACATTTGAGCTTCCCTCACCCTTGAACGGTCACTGGGTAACATTTATGATGTGTGATGCCTCTGGGAACCCAAGTCAGTGAAGGCTTGGGTCCCTAACCTGAACTAATGTTTTCAAATTGAATATGTAGGGTGTTTGATATAGTGCTGAAACTAACACGTGGATTATAGACAGTGGAGCATCCAGGCACATGACAGGGAACAGGGATCTCTTATCAAATGTCAAACAGATAAAAGGAGGTCACGTTTCGTTTGCTAGAAACAAAGGTGGGTACATCACAGCTCAAAGGGAAGTAGGTAATCAGAAAGTGAAGTTTGACAACGTAAACTACGTTCAACAACTTCAGAATAACTTGCGTTTTGTTTCTCAAATTTGTGATAAAGACTTTAAGGTAGTGTTTGACAACAAGAAGTGTTATGTCCTGAAAAAGGACTATGTCATCCCGGAGGATCAAGTATTAATGTTTGCATCAAGATATAAGGATCTTTATGTCTTGGATCTATCAAAGGCCTCCACAACGGATCATGAAGTTCATTGCTTCTTGTCAAAAGCTACTGAGAAGGAATCCATCTCCTAGCATAGGAGAATGGGACACATTAATCCACGAAAGATGAATCACTTGATCTAGAATGATCTAGTGAGAGGAGTTAACGTCAAAAACTTCCAACTTCGGATTTCTGTGTTGCGTGCAAGAATGGCAAACAGACGAAGAAGTCTCATAAGGAAAAGAAAGTTCATTCTATCGAACTTCCTCGTGAACTTCTTCACATGGATCTGTTTGGTCCAGTCAGTACAAGAAGCATTGCAGGTGACTTGTATTGCTATATAGTTACTGATGACTACTCAAGATTCACTTGGGTGATGTTTCTGAAATCCAAATAAGAGACATTTGAGTCATTCAAGGAATTAGTAACTACACTGGAGCCCCTATACAAGTTGAGGTACGTCAAGTGCACTCAGACAATGGAACCGAGTTCAAGAATCAATGGATGGAGGCTTATTACAAGGAAAAGGGAATTATGCATCAGTTCACTTCTGCCTACACTCCTCAGATGAACGGCGTTGCTGAAAGGAAGAATCGCAGCTTGATAGAGACGGCACGGACGATGCTAGCAGACTCAAAACTGTCTGTCTAATTCTGGAATGAAGCAGTTGCAAATGCGTGTTATACGCTAAATCGAGTTCTGGTAGTTAAACACCATGGAAAGACATGTTACGAGTTACTACAACAACGTAAACCCAATCTAGAGTATCTCGAGCCGTTTGGCGCTCCATGCACCCTACTAAAGAAGACTCAGGAGGGGAAATTCAGCGAGAAGGCTGATGAAGGTATCTTTCTAGGATACAACATACCGAACAAGAGGGTCTACAACAACTCAGTGGGTCAGATAGAAGTGTGGTGTAATGTTGATGTTCAGAGATATACCACACCACCTACTGGAAAAGGAGCCGCCTTCTTTTTCGACTATGATGGATTCTTCAAGTCCTTTAACATACCACTCTCCACTTCTGATGATGAGTTAGCTACAAAGATGACGTATGATATTCTAAACACACCAGCTCAGGAATCTACATCATCTGGACTACAAGGCGATTCATCTAACGACTCAGGGGGAGCACTTGAAAATATCACTTCATACATGATTGCTTGAAAAGAACTTAATCGATGTGATCAAAATAAATACTGATTTTCAACGATACAAAGGCTTTTGACAAACCATGTTTTTTATATCTGTTAGAGGTCACCGACGTTAAAAAGAAAAGTGATGTAATTCTCGATGATGACCATGTGTAGTCCGATGCGTATTATCCATATTTCTTTTAATTTTTCTTTTCTTTATTTATTTGTCTAACTTTAAGTAGTTTAATTAAATTAACATTACTTGGTCGCCTATTAAAATCCTAAAAAGCGTCAATCCGTTACGGTTTTAGAATTTTAGGGGGAGAACAGGTCAGTTAGTAACATTAACAAAAAAACGAGAAGGAGAGGCTAGCTGATAGAAAGTAGATCGTATCTGTGATGCCGATTCAATGACTCTGGAAAATGATAGTACATAGGTACAAATCACTTGGGACTTTAAAAGTTTAAATAAAACAAGATGCGAAGTTCAAAGTATAATTCTGTGTAATCTGAGCAATATAAAATGAAAAATGATAGTAAAACTAGCTACTAATAAAGTAACACAAAGAAAGTAGACCTAGAGGTTGTTAGACCACAGATGATATGTCGGTAGATTTAACATAATAGATGATTAGACCTTGTTGGTGATCTCAAGAACAAACTAAGCTGTTCAACAAAGCTGTGGGTTAACATCTTATCCCTGGTTAACACAATCAACAAAATTCCAATAAGGGGTGACGAGCAAAATAAACGCCACAAATGTGAGCGTAAGACCAAAATATGAGCGAAAGCAATCAAACTAATAACTTTTGTTGTTGGTGATATCTGTGCAAAAAGATTAAAAATGCTCAAACAAGAAGATAGGTTATGTGCCTCTCTGTTGTGCAGTGGCACTGACCTGAGGATAAGCATAACCTATATATTCTAGAATTCTTTGTTGTTTGCCGCCTCTCTGTTGTGCGGTGGCATTGACCTGAGGCTTGGCTTCTCTCTGAAAGTTCTATGAATAGTTCTTCTTGAAAACTACCTTAAGACCGCTCAAAAATATCCTGAGGAATATTGATTACCATATAAGTGTGGGGTCCACAAATGCTTGTTGAAATAATCAAACCTTAAACTATCACCAATCTGTGTCAAAAGTCTGTGTATGGATTTAAGAGGGCCAGTATACTGACAATCATCGTGGCTACAATTCTTGAAAGTCCAAATCAATGTGGGGATCTAATAGTACTAGTATGATTTCTTAAACTTGCTAACGACTCTAGATGAAAAACAAGAACCGAGCATCAAAAGGTGTTGATAACATGTTCCAAATGATTTGACTTGCCTGTATGATTCCAAATTGAATTGCTCCATTTATGGGCAAAATAAATTGAAGCTGCCTTTTCCGGAACCGAATCCATTAGATTTCTATCTTAGGATTTATACCTCACACAAAATGTCAAAAACAAGTTTTAGTTTTGTATTTCAATTTAAGTCTTTTATTTTGTTTAAATTTAGTCAATTCAGTTTGTATAATATCGGACTACGTCATGGAATTCAATAGGGAATTTAATCATCTAAAAGGGTCACATCTGAGGTGACCACACGTGTTTTCAAAGGTAAAATCAGTCACGTCTGAGGTGACAAATTGTTTAAAAGGATCACGTCTGAGGTGGTCGAAAGTTTTTCAAGTTAAAATGATTATGTCTGAGATGATCAAATGCACATAAAGTTTAATCAAAAGTTAAAAAGGGTTAAGTGAGAAATGGTCATAAAGTCAAAATCATGAGTATGATCCAATCGCACGACTGGACCATGAGTATGGACCAACCATGTGAATGGACCATACTCATGCACTAAATAGTCGAATGACATATGAGTATGAACCATTCACCCGAATGGCTTATCAGAATGAGCCATTCGACTGAATGGAAATGTGTGAATGAGTCAGTCGCCCGACTGAAATCCAGTCGGCCGACTGAATGTGATCAACTGAGCCAATCGCACGACTGAGGTCTATTCACACGAATGAACTGAGTGAATGGGTCCAGTTGGCTGATTGAAATCAGATTCGGTATAAATAGGGCCATAGTCGATCGCATTCAACTCATCACCCCCTAATCGCCCTCATATCGCACAGCCTACCGTTACTCTACCAAATTTTCATCTGACCCAAATTGCCTGCTTATTTGCATATTCTGACCTTCGGTGTTGATTTTACAGGTAAAATGCAATGTGATTATGCCAAAAATTCCCTTGATTAGACTGAAAATTCAAGAATTTGGCCCTAACAAGACTTGACACTCTAAATGGACTAATAACCTAACTAAACCAGTAAAATGTTAAAATAAAGGTTATTAGGTTATTAGTATATTCAATGAGAGTCTAAAGAACCATTACACGAAGTTTAATTTCAAGATTTGGTTAAAAATCGAATCTCAGTCGACCAAACAGTGGGTCATGCGACTAGACACCAGGATGAACTCCAATTGCACGATTGAGCTGGTCAAATGGCTCAATCGGCCGAACGGATCATACGAATGAGCTCAGTCAGCCGACTGAACCAATCGCAAGCTCAGTCAACAGATTGAACTCAGTCGCTTGCTCAGCCACCTGACTGTATCCAGTCGCATGCCAAGTGAACCGAGTGAACACAGTCGCATGGTTCAATCGCATGAATGAACCAGAATGAATTTAACCAAGTTAATTAGAACTAATTTGTGTCATGTGGTTAGCTAATGTTTATGAGTTTTGTGTTACAGATTGATGGCGGACAAGTGGTCCATCAACCCCAAGCACAACATTTGTGCTCACCTAGATTCTACGACTTGGAATGGTGCCGAGTTTGCAGGGATCATCGCTTTCCTCAAGCGATCTAGGATCCACAAGGAGATCTCTACACCATGCACTCCCTACAGGTCGATTCAGTAGGCCTTCTGGGAGGGAGCATCGGTTGACTGCTCTCGTGAGCCGTACAACATAAGGAGCTCCATTTTTGGAATGGATATTAAGGTTACAGCTGAGGATATCAGGAGAGTACTAGGTTTGGATGATGATGCAGACCACCCCACCAGACTTCAGCCATTGACGGTGAGAGGGTGCTTCATAAGGATGACGTACGCTGGGGATATAAACGCATGTGTGCTCAACAAGAGCAACCTGTGTCCCCAGTACAAGTACCTGGCACACGTCATCCTCAAGTGCTTAGCATCGCAAAGGGGTGGGTTCGATGACCTATCAGACCAGATTCAAAATGCCTACATGGCACTGATGCTGAACCACCCTTTTAGCTTTTCTAGCATGATCTTCTCCTACCTGATAGAGAACTTGGAGGCGAAGGGCAAAGATGGTTTCTGTATGTACCCTAGGTTTCTACAAATAGAAGCTGCCCATACTGCCCAAGGAGAGCCACAACGCTGTGGCATTGGAGATTATGGATGATACGACACTGGGTCGTATGAAGGTATACCGGGGAAAGCAGGTCAAACCCCCGGTAAAGAGACTCATAGGCCATCCAAGGTGGACTATGTGGCGCCGGGGAGGCGTAAATGGCGTCACGTAGACAGTGATTCGGATGTCGAGCAGCTAGAGCTCCCTGAAGATGAGTCCGACGACGAGGACAGTGATGATGGTGGAGATGTAGGTCCCACTCAACTAAGGGGCCCCACTGCTGATATAGCATCTCCAGCATCCACCCAAGGTGGAGGAGAGGCTGCAGGGTTCCATCAGGACTTTTGTCTTGATGAGGAGGAGGATACGGATGAGGAGCCCCTAACTCGTACTGTGGGGAGCCGGGTGGTCACCACCGATCGAGGTATTCGAGAGGTTGGTGGACGCCCTGGCGAGTCTGGGGAGGCTGACACTGATCCTACTTATGCCCCCGATCAGTCCAGCAGTGTTCTAGGGGGAGCATCCACCTCGAGGGGCTCGAGGATGAAAAGGTTGGCTCAGCCCCACGAGTTGAAGAAGAAGAGGAGGAGGATGACCTTCATCACCACCACTACTACCACCACTTCCACCACTCCACCTACTACCACCACTCCACCTACCACTACTACCACAACCATTCCACCACCACCTTCATCTATACCACCCCCAATCTTCACCATTCCACCACCATCTTTATCTATACCATCCCTAATCTTCACCATTCCACCACCACCTTCATCTATACCACCCCCAATCTTCACCATTGCCACCACAACCACCACTAGCCACCATGCAGGACCGTCATCTTACCCCTCCTATCCATCTGGATCCTCTCTACCTCCTAGTGGGGTAGAGGAACAGCTCTCGGCACTTAACCGTATGGTGCTGAAGCTGTTGGCAGCCGACGACGAGAAGACTGCCCAGATTCGTCAGCTAGTAGATCTTACTGTTGCATAGAGCTCAGCTGATTGAGCAGCAGGCACAGCAGATTGTTGCACAGAGCTCAGAGATGTCCCAAATCCAAGAGCAACATGTCCAATCAGCCAAAAGGATAGAGGAGTTGGAGACTACCAACAAGACCATCATGCTGAGGCTCAAAGGATCAAAAGAGGAGCCACTAAAGATCAAAGAAGGAGATGGAGATGATGGTGATGATGATGACAGTGATGATGATGATGATGATGGTGATGATCAAGGGGATGATACTGATGCTGGTGATGATGTCAATGATGATGATGATGATGATGGACATGATGATCCTTCTACTGCAGGTGCCACATCTGCAAGTGAAAGGAGGACCAAGAGAGCTCAGGACCAAGGTGCCTCCACTTCAGCCCCGTCAGCAGAGGAGCACATGATACAAGACAAGAGTAATGCTTAGTTATTTATGTTATTTAAATCATGTGTATTTGAATCTTGTATCAAATTAATGAAATTAATGTTTATATTTATTGTTGATGTTTACTGCTTTGATTGTTGACTAATGGTTGTTGTGTTACATGTTTAAATCAAGCAGATCCAAACTATCAAAGAGATGAATATGATGTTGCTCCCCTCTAATAGATCAAGACTCAGCTTACTATGATTCTTGATCTGCAGGGTATAATCAGGAGATCAGTGAATTACACTCCTGAAGAAGGAGAGATAATTCATGATCTCATAGACGAGCAACTTGCTGAAATATTTCAACTCAATCCAGATGAGATCATGAAAGATGCTCCAACAGTCCAAGTGGAAAGTGACGACGAGCTCAACGATGTTGATGAGATTGAGATTGAGATCGAAGATGTCACAGACCAACACTATCCAGAGTACACTGACATTGAAGGTAATGTCGTTCCCAATCTGGGCGACAACCTTGTCAGTGAAACTTTTGAGACTCTGGATAGAATGGAAGAAGAGTCGGACAAGAAAGAAGATACAGCCCAACCTCGGAAGCTGAAGTCAATATCAGAAAGGCTGAGTAAGCTGCATGCTTTGAAGAAATAAGAGCCCAACGCAGTATTTCAAAGTCAACTGCCTACACCAAGCTATACAAAGTGAAGAAACATCAAAAGGTGTCGGGAAGAATCATAGCATGGGCGTATTTTGAAGATCTCAATGTTTATGCAGTTAAACGTGAGAAAGGGATTGAGTACTTCAGGTTCCACACGACCTGAAGACTCTTCCCGGATTTGAGCTTAACCAGTTAGCAAAGTTGAAATTGCTATATGTTGACCCATGCAAAATGTTAGGCTGGTTTGAAGCAACTCTAAAGAGAGAGTACCGCACCAGATGGGTCAACTTCAAACCTCAACAGCCAACGAGGTATATTAGACGGTCTGAGGTTGATGCCATAACTGGAAAACCTAAAATAGTGCTGAAGTGGAGTCCTCCACGCACAATGTCCATGATCCCTCTACGAGAAATGC